>JARFJB010002181.1:147500-200000 GCA_036346205.1 Vesta saturnalis
AGTATATTCAGTACTTTATTATCTAAATCTTTATCTGTTCTTCAAGGGATTTCTCCACTAAGATTGTATCCGGGACACAGCAGTTGAGTTTGGTAAAGGGTTTTCAACTAAATGTCAACCAGAGAATGTATTAACGACTGTTTTTAAATCAGAATGTCGTGTAGGCGATCTTACTATGAATACTGCGCAATTCATATAGGTGGAATGTGAGTGTGTATCTCGGAAATGAGTGGTGTGTGATAGAGGAAGAGGAGTGGATGTGGTGGTCAGAGTGTATATTTTAAAGGTTTAAATTATAACATAGTATAAGTGTTTTCGACCGTCCTGAAAATTAGAGATGCGTTTTCGACAAGTTTAATTACCATAAAATTTATCTTAAAATGCCGATCAATTTTTAAATATCGCAAGATGGCCAGTCTTGCCCAGTTTTTAAAGGATACTACCAGCAATTAACTTTGAAATTATGCCACAAGATAATATTGTAATCAATATTTCCAGAACAGCATTTACAATTTGCTAAGATGATCGACTAACTTTTAAGTTTTCACTAGATGATATAATCAGCTTGGCACAAAATCTTTTTGTCATTTTTCATGACCTGAAAAACTTTTAAATTATGTCTCAATATACTCATGTTTTTCACGGAACCAATTTCAAGATGATAGATCCTGCCAAACGGATCAAATTTCCAAATTCTAAACCAATTACACACTTCAATATGATTAACATTTTGGAGATTAATCAGAAAAATCTATGCGGGTGGGGATGACGAAGACTAATCAAAAAGTCAAGAATATTAGGCATAGACAGGGTTGGTTTTATTATCAGAGGTCAAGTGCGCGAACGTGCAGTAACGTTAGAGAAGCGGTGGATGAAAAAGCATATGTGCAAGGAAGATGTGGTAGCACAGGTGGTGTGACGTCAGAGAAGTGGTGGACCAATCAGAATACAGTACACGGACAGGGTAAATGTAAGGTGTAGATGTTATATGGTGTGACGTCAGAGAATTCAGAAGATAGCACATGGATGGGGATTAACAATCAACAATAGGATGGAAGAGCAATTAGAAGAGGAGATGGCTTAAAATAGACCTATTATGAAAGAGCACGAGGGCGACCACAAGCAGGCGTTAGAAAATTTGAGGGAAAATCTAAGATGGTTGAAAGATGAATATGGGAAGTACAAGACAAGGAAATGTAGAGAGTTAAAAGTCCAAGACAGTGCAAAGCAGAGGGTGAACAAATCCAATATTGAGGAAGCTAGAGGCATGAAAAGTCAAACAGTGATAAATTTTAAATTACCTTTGCTGCTTGACAATTACATTTAATTCTTAATAAATTTTCAAGGTTTAGTACTGTAAATAATTCCATATAATTGCGGTATATATAGATAAAATTGCAACATTATTACATTTTCCGGGTACCTCCAGAAACTTACTGTTTACGTAAAATTAAAAAACTTTCAAAGTTTTATAATGAAGTAAATAGCGCACTACATCAATTCAAATAAACTCAATATACGTTTGTCATGGTAGACAAGAAGAATTAGAGTTATAAATATAATTTCAAATGCTCAATCTGAAAAAGTTATGAAAAAAGTTTCAAACTTTTTCCTTTAACAATACAATCTTATTAAAATGAAGTTATTGCGATGACTATTACTAAAGTATTATAAAGTTACCCTGTAAATTTAGGACTTTGTAGTTTATTCAAACGTAAATGTAAATTTATTAACAATTTATTAAAGTACTATTGTAACATTTTCTTAAAAACTATTTTTTTTTTTTTCTCTTTATGTGTCTCCCTCTGAGCGAATATGGCGTTTACTATTTACTGAAGTCTGATGCGATTCTTCAATATACATGCTATAATCAATATAATGCAAAAGTTGGCAACTTACTATTTGATGCCCTAAGGTAGTTCGAACAAACTAAATACAGTTGAAAAATTTTTGACGTTTGCTCAATGTTTTTCTTAATTTTCCTAGTGATTTATATGCAGATTTACTTTTCGGCAAACGTATTTAAGGACAAAGGGGGCGTTAATTTTATTTCTTTTGCAAACTATTGAGTGTGTCACTTTCGTAGCTTATACTAGTACCGAATATATGGCAGCAAAAGTATTTTATTTGTGGTTAAAGTTTAGAGTTTCAACGATACGGAAATAGATTACTTTCTTTTGTACATATACGAATGTGTTGGAATAATAACCAATTTTATACAGTTTGAGTTATAGGATCCAGACTTTTTCCCACGTTAAAAAGAACGTTTTAAAGCTGAAATGAAATGAAACGTAATTATACTCGAAGCATTTCGCTAAAACAGATGCATATATATATATATATATATATATATATATATATATATATATATATATATATATATATATATATATATATATATATACAGGTGTATTTTAAAATCACCGACAAACGAAAACTGGAGATTCTATGATTCAAAATAAGACAAAATGATCATAAACGCTTTTCCGAAAATGCTTCCTAACCGAGATACAGGTTGATTAAAAATCTTTTTAAGGTTTTTTAAGATTCCTCAAAACTACAAAAGATATTACACTGAGATTTGGTACACCTAAATGTCTAATTAAATACAATTAATCAGGTGAGTTTGAGTCAACTGACTCCATCCAATGGCGTAGAAATTTTAAGTTAATCAGTTTAAGTAAAAAAACGCACGCCCCTGGTTTTTTGAAGAAATATTTTTTGATAGATTCAACATTTAATTCTGCAAATAAAATCATACTTTTAAGTATTTTTTCGATTCGGCACCCCATTTTTGAAATATTTTGCGTTAACCACATTATTCAATACAAATCAAAATTTGTTTTATTTTACAAAAAAACTATTAGGTACATTATTAAAGAGATATTGAAGGAATCAAAACAAAATAATATTATTTTATACATATTGTTCAAAATGTCCTCCTTCCTTTTGAATGCAAGCTTGTATTCTTCTTAGCAAATGAAACCTAACACGCTGAAAAATTGTGGCATAGCCCTAATCTCATCGCATGCCATCTGTATGCGATTCCAAAGTTGCTCTCGATTATCAATTTGAACAGAATAGACACGAGTTTTCAGATACCCCACACAAAAATCCAATGGGTTTAAATTTGGCGATCGTGGCCACGGTACTTCACTTCCTCGTCCAATCCAGCGTCAGGGAACCATGCATTTACAAATTCTCTGAAGTTTCGTGTAAATGTGGTGGTGCACCATCATGCATGAAATACATGTTCATTCTAACATCTAAGGGTACGTCGTCAAACAATTCTGGCAAATCTTCTCTCAAAAAATTTAAATAGAATTCGCCAGTAAGTCTTTGAGGAAAACGGATAGGTCCGATTAGGTGATCGTCTAGTATACCTATCCAAATATTTTCGCTAAATCTATGTTGGTGAGCTGTAACTACAGTTGGATGCTGATTTTCATCTAACCATTTGTAGGAATTATGCAAGTTTATTATTCCATTTCGGGAAAAAATACACTCATCAGTGGTCAATAAGTTTCTAACAAATTGTACATCTTCAGCATTTTTATTTAAAAACCATTCGCAAAAATTCATTCGACGAGGATGGTCAGCAGGCAATAATGCATGCACTTTTTGTAGGTGAAAGGGATGTAAATTTTGTTCTCGTAAAACATTCCAAGACTTGCTATGCGACACACCAAATTCTAAACCTAACTCACGCGTACTTATTGATGAATTTTCATAAACTCTATCTAAAATTTGTTCCTCAATTTCAACTGGTACACGAGCATTTCGTCCGGAATTCTTCTTTCCTTTTAAACTTCCATACTCTAACAAGTTACGATGAACGGTTCTAAACGTAGTATGATGTGGATGTCTTCTATTTGGAAATCTTTGTTCATAAAGTCGAGCAGCTGCACGAGCATCGTAATTAGTATTGCCATAACATAAATGCATATCGACCAATTCTCGTTTGGAATAATTCATTTTTTCACAGTAATTAGACACAAACAATGAATTACAAAACACGCGTAAATGCAACTATTTTAGCAAACATAAGATACATAACTGTCAAATACAAAGCAATCTCTGATTTATTTAATTTGGTTATTACTGAATAATGTAGTCGTTTATGTTAATGCAAAATATTTCAAAAACGTATGATTTTAATTGTAGAATTAAATGTTGAATTTAACAAAAAAATATTGCTTCAAAAAAAGCAGGGACGTGTGTTTTTTTTTTACTTAAAGTGGTTAACTTAACATATTCTACGCCACTGGATGGAGCCAGTTGACTGATTAATTGTACTTAATTAGAAATTTAGGTGTACCAAATCTCAGTGTAATATCTTTTGTAGTTTTGAGGAATCTTAAAAAATCTTAAAAAATTATTTTTTAATCAACCTGTATCTCGGTTAGGAAGCATTTTCGGAAAAGTGCTTATGATAATTTTTGTCTTATTTTGAATCATAGAATCTCCAGTTTTCGTTTGTCGGTGATTTTAAAATACACCCTGTATATATACATATATATATATATATATATATATATATATATATATATATATATATATATATATATAACCGGTGTAAATCCAATAGCCACTCTAACTTTTGAACTTGTCGTTAGATTTTGTACAAGTTTTGGTGGGTTATATTAGAGCCAGTTTGGGATTTTTTACATAAAAAAGCAATATGACCGGTTTCCGGTTTTACCGAAATGACACAAAGCTGAAAATTTAAATGGAACCACCTGTATATCTTACATGTTTGGATTCTACTGCTTCAAATACATACAGTTCATCTGCCAAGTGTTAACTCAAACGCCATTTTACTCTGATAGAGTCGGCTTCAGGAGCATGTTGTGTTAATAAAAATTAGAAAATTAAAAATTACTGCTTTATTTAGGAACTAAGGAAATTACTATGCATATCGTTTTACTAGTACTTGAAAGAGCTATTTAATATACAGGTGGCCCATGTGTTTCTATTGAACAGTGAGTTTTAGTTAAAAAAATTTTATCGTTAACAAGCTTCACAAAATTAATTATTAGGAAAAATAATATTGTGGGGGTAATTGTACGTCAATTATCTATAATTTAGATGACGTCATAACGATCCAAAAATTTTTAAATTGGCTCTGATATAAACCACCAAAATTTGAACAAAATCTAACGACCCGTTCAAAAGTCACAGGTTCTATTGACACTATATATGTATGTATTATTATATATATATATATATATATATATATATATATATATATATATCACATCTATACAAGATACGCTATCGTCCTTCGGTATGTAGAAGGTGCGACATATTCTGGATCATAGAACACAAATTTCTTTAAAAGATATTTGTTTTATTTTACAAAAAAAACTATTAGGTACATTATTAAAGAGATATTGAAGGAATCAAAACAAAATAATAATTATTTTATACATATTGTTCAAAATGTCCTCCTTCCTTTTGAATGCAAGCTTGTATTCTTCTTAGCAAATGAAACCTAACACGCTGAAAAATTTGTGGCATAGCCCTAATCTCATCGCATGCCATCTGTATGCGATTCCAAAGTTGCTCCGATTATCAATTTGAACAGAATAGACACGAGTTTTCAGATACCCCACACAAAAATCCAATGGGTTTAAATTTGGCGATCGTGGCCACGGTACTTCACTTCCCGTCCAATCCAGCGTCCAGGGAACCATGCATTTAAAATTCTCTGAGTTTCGTGTAAATGTGGTGGTGCACCATCATGCATGAAATACATGTTCATTCTAACATCTAAGGGTACGTCGTCAAACAATTCTGGCAAATCTTCTCTCAAAAATTTAAATAGAATTCGAGTAAGTCTTTGAGGAAAACGGATAGGTCCGATTAGGTGATCGTCTAGTATACCTATCCAAATATTTTCGCTAAATCTATGTTGGTGAGCTGTAACTACAGTTGGATGCTATTTTCATCTAACCATTTGTGGAATTATGCAAGTTTATTATTCCATTTCGGGAAAAAATACACTCATCAGTGGTCAATAAGTTTCTAACAAATTGTACATCTTCAGCATTTTTATTTAAAACCATTCGCAAAAATTCATTCGACGAGGATGGTCAGGGCAATAATGCATGCACTTTTGTAGGTGAAAGGGATGTAAATTTTGTTCTCGTAAAACTTTCCAAGACTTGCGGACACACCAAATTCTAAACCTAACTCACGCGTACTTATTGATGAATTTTCATAAACTCTATCTAAAATTTGTTCCTCAATTTCAACTGGTACACGAGCATTTCGTCCGGAATTTTCTTTCCTTTAAACTTCCATACTCTAACAAGTTACGATGAACGGTTCTAAACGTAGTATGATGTGGATGTCTTCTATTTGGAAATCTTTGTTCATAAAGTCGAGCAGCTGCACGAGCATTGAATTAGTATTACCATAACATAAATGCATATCGACCAGTTCTCGTTTGGAATAATTCATTTTTTCACAGTAATTAGACACAAACAATGAATTACAAAACACGCGTAAATGCAACTATTTTAGCAAACATAAGATACGTAACTGTCAAATGCAAAGCAATCTCTGATTTATTTAATTTGGTTATTACTGAATAATGTAGTCGTTTATGTTAATGCAAAATATTTCAAAACGTATGATTTTAATTGTAGAATTAAATGTTGAATTTAACAAAAAATATTTCTTCAAAAAAGCAGGGACGTGGTTTTTTTTACTTAAAGTGATTAACTTAACATATTCTACGCCACTGGATGGAGCCAGTTGACTGATTAATTGTACTTAATTAGAATTTAGGTGTACCAAATCTCAGTGTAATATCTTTTGTAGTTTTGAGGAATCTTAAAAAATCTTAAAAAATTATTTTTTAATCAACCTGTATCTCGGTTAGGAAGCATTTTCGGAAAAGTGCTTATGATAATTTTTGTCTTATTTTGAATCATAGAATCTCCAGTTTTCGTTTGTCGGTGATTTTAAAATACACCCTGTATATATACATATATATATATATATATATATATATATATATATATATATATATATATATATATAAACCGGTGTAAATCCAATAGATCTAACTTTTGAACTTGTCGTTAGATTTTGTACAAGTTTTGGTGGGTTATATTAGAGCCAGTTTGGGATTTTTTACATAAAAAAGCAATATGACCGGTTTCCGGTTTTACGAAATGACACAAAGCTGAAAATTTAAATGGAACCACCTGTATATCTTACATGTTTGGATTCTACTGCTTCAAATACATACAGTTCATCTGCCAAGTGTTAACTCAAACGCCATTTACTCTGATAGAGTCGGCTTCAGGAGCATGTTGTGTTAATAAAAATTAGAAAATTAAAAATTACTGCTTTATTTAGGAACTAAGGAAATTACTATGCATATCGTTTTACTAGTACTTGAAAGAGCTATTTAATATACAGGGTGGCCCATGTGTGTTTCTATTGGGAACAGTGAGTTTTAGTTAAAAAAAAAATTTTATCGTTAACAAGCTTCACAAAATTAATTATTAGGAAAAATAATATTGTGGGGGTAATTGTACGTCAATTATCTATAATTTAGATGACGTCATAACGATCCAAAAATTTTTAAATTGGCTCTGATATAAACCACCAAAATTTGAACAAAATCTAACGACCCGTTCAAAAGTCACAGGTTCTATTGACACACCCATATATGTATGTATGTTTATATATATATATATATATATATATATATATATATATATATATATATCACATCTATACAAGATACGCTATCGTCCTTCGGTATGTAGAAGGTGCGACATATTCTCCGGTGATCATAGAACACAAATTTCTTGCAAAAGATATTTGTATTTTTCGGAATCATACATGGTGGTACAAGAAGGGTATGTTGTCATCTCAAAAAAATGTATATTATCAGGTACTAGAGTGACGTGTTCGGTTCCAACAGTGTTGCAGTCTCCTCGGAGGTGGTTTAGACGCTTCTGTTAATTTTTCAGCATATATGCTATATTTTAATGGAAATGAGTAGTAGAGATCGTTAACTGCGTTACAAGTTACAAATTTTAGTCATAATCAAGAATACTTAACTTCGGGTTAAAATCGTTTATATAGGGATATTTATTAATATTTTTAAACGTTTCCATAACAATTTTAATTATTAAGTCATATGGGAGTGTGTTCATTGTACCTTAAAAGCTGTTCATCATTGCTAGTTTCTGATTTCGCATAATGATAAGTAGATCTTCAAGCTGTGCTGTATGACCTGTTCATTATAAAATTTCAATGGCAACTAGAAAACTTTGTTGTTATTCGGTTTTGGGACCAAAACACTATGATAACGCATTTGGAGAAAATCACATTCAGTAAATATTTTCAAACGTCGTGGCGATCAAGATGCGCGGCGGAATTTAAAACAATTTGAAGTTGGCACGACGTTATACGTCGAGAAACATCGGTAGGTAAAATGGCATCCTAAAAATGTAGAATAAGTAAATATAAGTTTAAGTAGATAAATTAGGCCGATCCTGGACCACTTCTGTCACTAGATTTGTCACCAGATTTGGAAAAAGTCACCAGAAAAGTCACTAGAATTCAAGGTTGGTAACATTGCCTGCTTCAAGGTCACCGCTTCAAGGCCACGTGGCAGGAAAAGTGGGTAACAGAGTCGGGTCCCTTCAGGGTCCCCGCTCCAAGGTTGCTCTCATTGCCAAGGTTCTTAACGTACACACACACACAGCTTCAAGGTCAATGGTTTTTCAAGGTCGCTCACATTGCTTACCTTCAAGATCATCCACGCTTACACGCGCCTTCGCTTCAAGGTCACACGCTCCATGCATAGAATTATATCTCAAAGTCATTGAAGTAACTAGATTTGCAAAGTCACTAGAAAGTTACTAGATTGTTTTCAAGGTCATCAAGCAGATTTTGCACATCCAGGTCAATGATTTTCAACGTCATCGTACACATTACCTGCATCGAAATATATTCCTCAAGGTCATCACATTGTCTACGTCTAAGGACATGGCTTCCACGGTCATCAAGTTGCCTACCTCAAAGGTACAAGGTTTATCAAGGCAGGTTCCCTGCACCACTCTTCAACGCCAGGAAATGTTCATGTTCACCAATCAATTCTCTGGTTGAGTGTTAATTTGACAGGAAATTTTCAAGGTCACACTCCCATCAATTCTAGGAAGTTCATTGACCTCTGTCTCAAGCCCTGAGGTGTTATTAAAATTCTCAAGGTCAGGGGTATTAAATAGACTTTTCAGGATATGGGCGATTCCACTTTTCAGGTCAAGGTCACCAATCCTTGCCTGAGCCAAGTTAGTTATTACAATTATTCTCAAGGTCATTCTCTGGGGTATCGTATTACATATTATTGTCTGCTAATAGTCAAAGTTCATTGACCTTTTCAAGGTTATCGGTTTTAAGGTCACACCCCCAGCAAAGCTCATTGGCCCTTGTGGTTCAGGTCAAAAATGGATTTGCGCAGGATATCTCAAGCATCTCAAGGTCAAAGGTTATTCAAAGTTCTTGTATTGACTAAATTGTAATAAAAGGATTATGATTACGAAGCCTCACACTACTATTCTAAACCACCAGGATGAGGTAGTTTTCCTAAGAACCGGATCCGGTTCCCAAAGACAGATAGCCGTTTCACAAAACAGGAGAGCCGTTTCACAAAACAGATAGCTGTTTTGCAACACAGGTAGCCGTTTCCCCCATTTCAAGGTCAATACTATACAGATCCTGGCCACTTTTCTACTATACTTTTTCTACGAGTGTTTCTGCTGAAGGTCACATTGTATACATCGAAATATATTCCTCTACGTCTAAGTACATGGTTTTCAAAGTCGCTCACATTGCCTACCTGTCTTTCAAGGTCATCGTAGGCATTACCTGCATACACGGTCACTTTACCTATGTCAAGGTTTTCAAAGGACCCACGCTGCCTGTGTATATTCTTCAAGGTATGGGTACTCACATTTCCTACGTCGAATTCAACGGTTTTCAAGGTCATCATATACATCAAAGTATATTCCTCAAGGTCATTGAAGTAAGCAGATTTGAAAAAAGTCACTAGAAACGTCACCAGCTTGGTTTTCAAAGTCAAGGTCATATACACATTTCAAACATCAAAGTCAATTATAATTTTCAAAGTCAAGGTTGTACACATTGCTTGCATATTCTTCAAGGTCATTCATGCACTTACACGCGCCCCGCCTCAAGGTCGAAGCGTCCATGTACATGGTTTTTTAAGATCAAGGCCATCATACACATTGCCTGCTTCAAAATATATTCCCTCAAGGCCATTGAAGTAACTAGATTTGAAAAAGGCACTATAAGTTACTAGACTGGTTTTCAAGGTTATTGATGCTCCCATACAGATTGTCCGCTTCAAGGTCACGTGGTAGGAAATGGTCACTCTCATTGTCAATGTTCTTAACGTACACACACCCCGCTTCAAAGTCTTCTTAAGATTTCAAGGTTACGTGATCAACATTCTCGTTTGTCAAAGCCACACACAATTTAGGGTATGTAGGAGGATGCACCAAGAAATCAAGGTCGATTCCCAATCAAATTTTGATTCCGTTCAAGGTCACGCCCCCCATCAATTCTAGGAAATTCATTGACGTCCGTCTCAAGCCCTGAGGTGTTCTCAAGGGGTATCATACAGATAGTTGTCTATGCTAAGCATATTTCAAGGTCATCAAGTAATTCTTGGAAGTTTACTTTGTAAGGTCACGCTCCCCAGCAAAGTGCACTGACCTCAAGTGGTTCCGTTCCCCAAATACAGATATACGTTTCCCAAAGACAGGTAGCCGTTTCCCAAAACAGGGGAGCCGTTTCTCAAAACAGATAGCTATTTCGCAACACAGATAGCCGTTTCCCCCATTTCAAGGTCTCACCTCTGAGAAAATAACAAAGGCGATCTATTGTTCTGGCTGAGGTAGGGTAATAATTCATAAAAATAGATTGTTATCTAGATACTCCCACCATTTCAGGCTCAATTCTGAGAAATCAACTTTCAAGAACAAAGGCGATTAATTGTTCAAGCCGACGATTCAAAGGCGATGCTTACAATTTTCAAGGTCGCACCTCCGAGAAAAGAACAAAGGCGATCCATTGTTCTGGCCGCGTTAGGGTCATCATTCCTAAAAATGGATTGTTATCTAGGTCAATTTCCAGCTACCCCCACCATTTCAGGCTCAATTCTGTGAAATAAATTTTGAAGAACAAAGGCGATCCATTGTTCAAGCAATTCATCCGAGGCTTCAAGGTCAAAGTTGTTTTTCTCAAGACCATCATACACATTGCCTAGGTATATTCTCAAGGTCACACAGCATTACTTGGCTGAGCTAAGGTGTTAATTCATATAAATCAATTCTCAAGGTCAGGAGTATTAAATAGAGTTTTCAAGGGATGGGGATTCTACTTTCAGGATCACCCAAGCAATTCTTGGCTGAGTCAAGACGTTAATTCTCAAGGTCATTAGACCGATTCTGGACCACTCTGAAGTTAGTTAAGGGCAAAGGACAGCAGCATCATGGTCAAAGAAGTCTGCACCACTCTGAAGTAGCCTAGTTCAAAGGGCAGCAGCATCAAGGTCAAGGAAGTCTAGAGCACTTTGAAGTTAGTCAAGGTCAAATCTAAAAATAGAAATTGGAAGGGTAGTAGCATCAACGCCAAAGAAGTCATAGCTCGATTCTGGACCACATTATACGAATTTCTGTGTTGAAGTTAGGTTAGGCTGTTCAAGTAATTTTGCAGAGTCACGGTGTTAGTTCTTAGAAATCAACCTGCAGCTCATAGGTCGATTCTGAAAAAAATTTATTGCTGGTAAATGTTCTTTCAAAACACAATTATATGTATTAGATTTAAGGAACTGTATTGTATAACTAAAAATACAGACTTTAAGTGTTGTGAATATGGTGTTCTTTTTCAAGTTAAAGAGGCGTAGATTAGACTAGCTACCTCCACCATTTGCTTTAAATTTCAAGGTCATGCTATATTGCAATTCAGAGAAATCTAAAAAAAAAATAATTTTCAAGGTCCCAATCCTGTCCGATCCTGTCCGATCTTAAAAATCAACTCATGGGAAGGTTGTTGTTTATGCTAAAAAGGTTAAGTGGTGTCTAAATTGAGTCAACTTTTGCCGGAATTTTTAGAAATCTAAATAGGTCAAGGTACAGATAGAAGACAGTTTTTATATTATAGAAAGGCTGAATAATTCGCTTAAATCACCTACTTTTAGAGGTATCTTTTCCAATAGACGCTGAAATAAGTCAACAGGGTCATCGTCCAGGGGTAGTTTTTAGCAAATTCTAAACCGTTTTCGATGAGAATGACTTTTTGTGGGTCTGAAAAAGCTGGACAGAAAGCAGTAAGTGCGGAGGAGTGAGCGATTGGAGACGTTAATAAAGCCATTAAAACTCGATTTAGAGTGTTATATAATAAAAGTAAAAAATGATGAAGCTGTGTATTAGCAATAAGGAATATGTAAAAATTGTGTAGTAAAGTAGAAGCATGGAAGGTTGAGAAGTATGGTGAACTCATAGTGTTAGAAACGGATGAGTTTAAACGTGCATTACCTCAGCGCTTTTACGAGTATTTCAAAGAAGAATATGTAAAACGCTGCTAAATATAAAGGATGTGTTTATGAGTAGTTTGGGTGCAGTCAGAAAACCAACAAACATAGTAGTGTCCCCAACCATATGTAAACATGCTTTAACTAGAATATTTTGAGAAAGAGTGTGTCTATTGCTGACAAATGTCAAAAAACTTCTGTAGTACTAGCTTTTCGGTTGTATTTTATCCTCGTGCAGTCAACCCATCAAGGTTAAACGGTTCCTTATTGGCTCTGCATATCTATGTTTGGGCGTGGGAACTTTTTTACTCGTCTAGTCATTAGTACAGAATACTACCGTCATAGGATTTTATCCGATATCAACCTTCTTCCTCCAGATGGGAAGGTGATACATATTATGTACTTTAAGCTATCGAAACACTGAACTGGGAAATATGGTTTGACAGGAATTAGTTCTAGGAAATCTTATGTAAGAATTTTCAGGGAACCAATGCATGGTCTAGTTAAAGCAACTAATGTATCTCCCATAAGGAAATAGAACCCCTTCCCCAAGCTGACGTACGTTGGAATCGGCTTTAAAGAGGCGAAATTGGACAATATACAACATATAAAAGAAGAGTATACAGATTTTTTGGAAAAGAACAAACTGACAGAGTTTAATAAATTGGTAAATGGCATTTATGCTAGCTCTAAAAATTCTGTTATTATTATTTTTGAAAAAATGTATAATTATCGAGATTTAGCCCAAAACCTAAAAAAATTGACTAAATGTAGACGTTTCACACCTCAGATTCATGTTCAGCGACCCGAAAAACGTATATTAGGACTGTACCTAAAATTTCGGCCCTTTTATTCCTAAATTGACTATCTTTGGACTTAAAATAGCAAACACTGACAGCTATATAAATTGCACTACAGAAATGGAGTAAACAATGTAAATTTGATGTACTATGCTTAATGTTTCAGTCAATTAAATAAATACAATTTTTATATAAAATACTGTAAATGATCCCTAAATTAATAAAAAATCGATTTAGTTATAGATTTATTGGTTTTAATGTATGCAGATCTCTAGACAAAGAGAAGTGATTGCTTTTATATCAATAAATCGCATTTATACATATGTTGACTAAAATTTCGTTTGTTAGTAAAGCGTTATAGTGGTTTTTCATCGTTTAAAGTAACATAAAAGGTTTACTTTCTTTATATCTATTTTAAATCTATATATTGTATATGATAACTAGCACGTTGTCAAAATGAGAATGGAGAATATCAATATAGTTATCTGAGGAACAGAATTAGGTATTAAACAGATTAGCTATAGAAATAAATTGTGTATATATATATATATATATATATATATATATATATATATATATATATATATATATATATATATATATTGCAATTAGAAAATATAGACTCGTTGCACATGTCTAATTATTGGTTAAAAAGAGAGTTAACAATGTATAGATTTAAAATAGGCATAAGAATTGAATGTTGCTTAAATAACATTTATATAAAATGTTTGAATGACCCTAAATTAATAAAAAAATCGATTTACTTATAGATTTATTGGTTTTAATGTATGCAGAACGATGAAATTTTCTTGTTTTTGTATCTATTAGTGGTTTGCATTATTAGTAAGCTTTACAAGAGGTTTTCTTTGTTTTAATGGGGATACAATAAGCTCGCATTCATATAGATAATGTAATTTTAAATAAATGGTTTTTATTATTATTAGGCGTTAGAATGGGTTTTCATTGTTTTAAATCAGTCTCACATACTTAACGGTGATGTAATTTAAAAATAAAATGTACTTAACAATTAAGCAGGCTTTTCATTATTAGTAAGCTGTATAAGAGGTTTTCTTTGTTTTAAAGGTGGTACAATAAGCTCGCATTCATATAGATAATGTAATTTTAAATAAATGGTTTTTATTATTATTAGGCGTTAGAAGGTTGATATCGGATAAAATCCTATGACAGTAGTATTCTTTACTAATGACTAGACGTTTGTCAAAAAGTTCCCACGACCAAACATAGATATGCAGAGTCAATACGGAACCGTTTAACCTTGATGGGTTGACTGCAAGTGGATAGAATACTACCGAAAAACTAGTACTACAGAAGCTTTTTGACATTTGTCAGCAATGGATACACTCTTTCTCAAAAGATTCTAGTTAAAGCATGTTTACATATGGTTGGGGACAATACTATGTTTGTTGGTTTTCTGACTGGACCCAAACTACTCATAAACACAACCTTTATATTTAGCAGCGTTTTGCATTTTCTTCTTTGAAATACTCGTAAAAGCGCTGAGGTAATTCACGTGTAAACTCCTCCGTTTCTAACACTATACGTTCACCATACTTCTCAACCTTTCATACTTCTGCTTTACTACACAATTTTTACAAATTCCTTATTGCTAATACACAGCTTCATCATTTTTTATTTTAATTATATAACACTCTAAATCGAGTTTTAATGGCTTTATTAACGTCTCCAATCGCTCACTCCTCCGCACTTACTGCTTGTTTTCGGACCCACAAAAAGTCATTCTCATCGAAAACGGTTTAAAATTTGCTAAAAACTCTTCTATCTGTACCTTGACCTATTTTCAGATTTCTAAGAATTCCGGCAAAAGTTGACTTAATTTAGACACCACTTAACCTTTTTAGCATCAACAATACCTTCCCATGAGTTGATTTTAAGAATATGATATCCGTCGAGCCAATAAACTTTAACCCCTCAGATCAATAAACTTTACCCCTGCACGGCCTGGTTCAATTTGTTTTCTGTGGGGGAAACAACTACTGGGTTAGCTGTGATGAGAAACGACTATCTGTATTTGGGGAACGGTTATCTGTCTTAGTGAAACTACCTTCTGATAGTGGTTAGGATAATAAGATACTGTAAGCATACTATTTAGCCAATACAGGAACCTGATATACGTTTAGCATAGACAACCCTCTTGTTTCCACGAACTGCTTCTCTTGTTAGAATTGAGCAATAGGAACGCTTATTTACTATTTCCAAAACAACCTTCATGTGTCCACAAACTGCTTCTATCTTTAGATTACTAATCATACCCCATACGCACGACATGGCAGGAAAACACATCGCAAACCTAGAAATAACGTCATGAAAGGACGAAAAAACATAAAAAAACGTTGTAAAACGTCGCAAACACCAAAACATAGATACATGGATATGTAGATACACACAGAACCGATAAAAGCACCGTTTAACCTTAGGAATTCTAAGAATATCCTTGCCGGCTAGCTTGATTTCCAATAATTGTAATAACTTCTAGGAATCGACGAATTTTGACATTGAAGCGGCGGATTAACTAACCTTCAATTTGTATACTATGGATCAGGATCCTAAACTTAATCACCACATGTAGGATCCAGCGTTCAATCAGAAGACCGAAAACGTCAGGAAACGTCTACCTGTATTTGGGAAACGGATCCAGTTCTTGGAGGAAACGGGCCAGCTCCTAGTTAGGACACTAGTATTATGAATCCACATACTATTGCATTATTGTAAACAATTTAACCAATACAGGAACCACTTAACCTACCTCTTAGCATGGACAACATCCTTCTTCAACGACAACCTGTTTCCATGAACCGTTTAGAATTGGTCGTGCAGGTTGATTTAATAGTTGATTTAACACCTCGACTCGACTAAATTTCTGGGTGACCTAGAAAAATTTCGATCAGATAAGGTCGGATAAGATCGGGTAATATTGGGATAGCCTGTAGGTTAACACATATGGTCTTGACAATCAAATTGCTTGGAGACCTTGAAAATTTCCAACCACACAACCATTCAACCTTGACCTATTTTTAGCATAAACAACATGTCCTTCATATGCCTGCGGGTGGAATTGCAAAATGCCGACCACGAAATTTCGATTCGACATGTCTCGCTCGCCTTGAATGGGATGTGACCTTGACCTTGGCAAATTCTCGCGTGCGCGCACACACACAACGCCAAAGAAACGTCAAAAAACATTAGGAAACGTTAGGAAACGTAAAAAAACGCCAAGAAACGTTAAAAAGGTCAAAAAACTTCAAAGAAACGTCAAAAAACTATCAAGCAAACGTAAAAAAACGTGAGGGGAACGTCAAAACATAGATACACTCAGAGCCAATAAAAGAATCGTTTAACCTTGACCTACACTTATTAGCATAAACAACATCTGATTGCGAATTGGTTGTAATAAGATACCAATAAATTGTAACCTTGAATAAGTCAATTTGGGCAATACTACCTTTTAGGATAGACGACAATATGTCTCAACTGTAATACCTCCGTAACCTTGAAAATTGATTTCTCAGGATTGAGCTTGAAATGGTGTGGGTACCTGTAAATAACACCTTTGACCTTGAGAATAGGTTTACAGGAATTGTAATAACTTCTATGATTTATACAAAAGTCACTGATTGGTTATTGATTAGAAATGGATTTCTAGGAATACCCTTCAGACCACCTTGAGGATTGTAATAACTGAATTAACACCTCGACTCAGCTAAGAATATCCTCCTTGAAACCCATGTGACCTTGCTGCCCCCTGCAGCTTGAACATTTCCCAACACATGACCTCTACCTGAAAATAAAATCCCCACACCTACAACTTTACAGTCTATTTAACACCTCTGACCTTGAGAATGCCAAGAATTAGCACATCGACTTGATCAGGAATTGCTTGGTGACTGAAGAATATACTTTACACGGTGTACGAGAGGACCTTGAAAACCATGTACTTGAACTCAGGCAATGAGATGACCTTGAAAACCATATACCTTGATATAGGTAATGTGTACAATGACCATAACCTTGAAAAACCATGTACTTGGACGTAAACAATCAGGACTTTGAGGAATATACGTATACAATGTGCGAAAATTGATACCAATACGTTTTGGGTGTTGACCTAGTTAACAATCTATTTTTAGATTTCTAGGAATTATGACCCCGATTCGGCCAGAATAAATTTTCAATCGGAGAAGGTTGCGTGAGATCGGGACACGCCTGCAAGTTAACACATGACCTCGACCCAGTCAATAATTGCTTGATTGAAAGTCACGTGGCGTCATTGATTATTTTGGTGACCTAACCCTGAAAAGTAGAATCCCCGCACCTTGAAAAGTCTATTTGAATTGAATTCAGCTGATTTCTATGAATTATGAGCCGACCAGAATTGCTCGAACATCGCCTTTGTCCTTGAAAATTGGTTCCTCAGAGATGTGACCTTGCAGGGAAAGTGTACGTGACGTAGTGCACTTGCGGGTTTTTCGTAATAAATTAATAAGTAGATCACTATACGTGACCTTGAAGAACATACACAGGCAATGTGTGTACGCAATGGCCTTGAAAACGAGAAAGTGGATCCTATAGTATACGTGACCTTGGAGAGCATCATCCTATATACATTTACCGGCTATACATCGGGATACACCGACGGGTTGATTTATAGAACTTATGACCTTCAAAATTGATACCAACACATTTTAACCATTGACAATCTATTTCATAGCCCTATAGGTGATTTCTAGGAATTATGGCCAGCCAAGAATTACTTAAACAATGGATCGCCTTTGCCCTTTTCACAGAGGTGTGACCTTGGAATGGTGGAGGAAACGGTTACCTGTATTGGGTAACAGATCCCTGTTCTGGGAAACTGCACCCCTGTTTTGGGAAACGGATATCTGTCTTTGGGAACAGGATCCGGTTCTTAGGAAAACTATCTCATCCTGGTGGTTTAGGACAGTAGTATTATGAATCCACATACTGTAAGCATAATTTTTATTACAATTATATTTAGCCAATACAAGAACTTCGATTCACGTTTTAGCACAGACAACGACAACCTGTATGATACCCCCGACCTTGAGAATTAACGTCTTGAGACAGCCAAGAATTGCTTGGGTGACCCTGAAAGGTAGAATCCCCCACACCTTGAAGTCTATTTAATATTCCTGACCTTAAGAATTGATTTATAAGAATTAATACCTTAGCTTACCCAAGAAATGCTGTGTGACCTTGAGGAATATACGTAGGCAATGTGTATGATGGCCTTGAGCAAAACAACTTTGAACTTGAAGCGTTGGTTGAATTGCTTGAACAACGGATCGCCTTTGTTCTTGAAAATGGATTTAACAGAATTGAGCCTGAAATGGTGAGGGTAGCTGGAAATTGACCTAGATAACAATCCATTTTTAGTAATGATGACTCTAACTCGGCCAGAACAATGGATTTCCTTTGTTCTTTTATCAGAGGCATGATCTTGAAATTTGTAAGCATAGACTTTGAAGCGTCAGCTTGAACAATAGATCGCATTTGTTCTTGAAAATTGATTTTTCAGAATTGAGCCTGAAAAAGGTGGGGGGTATCTAGATAACAATCTATTTTTAGGAATTATAACTCGGCCAGAACAATGGATCGCCTTTGTTCTTTTATCAGAGGCGTGACCTTAAAATTTGTAATCATGGACTTTGAAGCGTCGACTTGAACAATGGATCGCCTTTGTTCTTAAAAATTGATTTCTCAGAATTGAGTCTGAAATGGTGGGGTAGCTAGATAACAATCTATTTTTAGAAATTATGACTAACTGGGTCGGAACAATGGATCGCCTTTGTTCTTTTCTCAGAGAGGTGACCTTGAAATTTGTAAGCATACACTTTGAAGGATCAGTCTGAACAATGGATTACCTTTATTATTACCTTATTCTTGAAAGTTGATTTCTCAGAATTGAGCCTGACATGGTGGGGTTATCTAAATAACAATCTATTCTTAGGAATTATGCCCCTAACTCGGCCAGAACAATATATCGCCTTTGTTCTTTTCTCAGAGGTGTGAGCTTGAAATGGGGGGAAACGGCTACCTGTGTTGCGAAACAGATCCCCTGTTTTGGAAAACGGCCCCCCTGTTTTGGGGAACGGCTAGCTGTCTTTGGGAACCGGATCCGGTTCTTCTGAAAACTACCTCGTCCTGGTGGTTTGGGATAGTAGTATGAGGCCACGTAATAATAATCCTTTTATCACAATTTAGTCAATACTAGAACTTTGAACAACCTTTGACCTTGAGGTGCCTCAAATATCCTGCGCAAAGCCATTTTTTACCTGAACCACAGAGGTCAATGAATTTTTATGGGGGGTGACCTTGAAACCGATAACCTTGAACAGGTCAATGAACTTTGACTATTAGCAGACAATAATCTGATATACGATACCCCTGCAGTAATTGGTGACATTGACCCTGAAAAGTGGAATTTCCCCCATACCCTGAAAAGTATATTTAATACCCCTGACCTTGAGAATTGTAATAACACCTCAGGGCTTGAGACAGAGGTCAATGAACTTCCTGGAATTGATGGGGGGGGTGTGACCTTAAAAATTTCCTGCCAAATGAACACTCAGCCAGGGAATTGATTGGTGACCTTGACCATTTCCTGGCCTTGAAGGCATGCACGGAACGTGGCCTTGAAAAACCTTGTACTTTGACATAGGCAATGTGATCACCTTGAGGAATATATGGAGGTCATGTATACGATGACCTTGAATAACCATTGACCTTGATGTAGACAATATGCAGGGGGCGCGAATGACCTTGAAAACCAGTATAGTAACTTTTCTAGTTACTTCAATTACCTTGACCTTGAGGAATATACCTTGATGAAGGTAATGTATACGATGACTTTGAAAACCATTGTCCTTGATGCGCAAAATCTGTACGAGAAGGTGTATTATTATTATTATCAAAAGTGGATTAGAAGTAACATGCTATATCTACTAGTTTAATTATTTATGGAACTTCATGTTAGTATCGTAATTTTTGAAAGTACAATTTAAACGTAGGTATGTATTGATTATCGACTTTATACTGTTATTTAAAATTTGAATAACGTAATGATCGCAGATGTGCAACCTTACTGTTATCTTTTTAAAAATATACAATAGAAATTAAAGGACATTGATAAAATGGTCCTAGTGGTATAACACATTTTCAGTACAATCAAATTGATTAACACGATTAGTTGACAGGTTGCAGATAAAAAAAAAAACAAAAGCGTGTATACAAATAACAGCTACATTTTAGATGCGAAAACACACTGCTTACAAGAATTTCAACTTGTATAATGTAAAATGAAATCGCAAATGTGAATAAACATTTAACAAAACACATTGAATGTATTTTATTAATATACAAACATAAATAACTTTCACGCATCTTATTTACAATAAACTAAAATTAGTTATAAAAACTGTTTAGTTTAGACTGCAAAATACGACGCACAATAAAATGTCTTGAGAGCGAATGACAACATTTATGAGTTGAGTATTAGGGTATTTTCCGAATACGTTGAATGCGTTTAAGTTTTTTGCGCATGAAGGGCACCGCCATGAGATTTTGCATCAACTACATCTCAATCATAAGTACATATTTGCACAATTCATGTATTACCGATTTAGTGAGAATAAGAAGCTGTTTTTAGCCGACACAAATTGCCAAATGACTAGAGTAGTGTAACTTTCACCACAGAATAAGAATATATGGCCCATTTTACGCTTATCCCCTTCACATACATCAAAATCCAAAGAGTCATGTGATATATCCTGTACAACTCATTTTTACCCAGTAATGCAATTCTGGGATCCTTTTACCGTAGAAGTTAGTGTTTACCTGTCTTATAATATTGCTGAATGTTTACTCTGGATTCAAATAAGTTAGAAAATGCCAACAAAGTGGTCTCCAAAAGAAGTTAAAGTAGTAATTACAAAATAAAGTAAAGCATTTTCAAAATGCGCGTAAAATCGAGAAAACCTTTCAATTGCTAAAATAAACTTATTTGTTACCTAAAATCAATCGTCATGATAATGACAAACCACTAAATAAATAAATATTAGGGATATAGCTGACTCAAACGATAACTAGCCTAGTAAAACAATAAAAGTCTGTTCTTGTGTACCGCAACGATGCGTTTGACCAAGTGAATTAAAGAATAAATAAAATATTTGGAAATATTTTTCTCCACACAGTGAGCGATGCCGAAAAATTATAAAATGTTGATATTGACCAACACTGTAAAACCATAACAATTAGTTCTCACCAAGGCAATGTCTGGCCCAAAAATTATAACCATAAAGGATAGTTCCGTCCAATCGAGGAAATGTGTTTTGCCGATACCCAACAAAATTGGTGTATAAATAAAGAATTTGGGGATCTTTAAGCCCGAATAATGACCAAAACTTTAAGACCATAAAAGTTTGCTCCTGTCATTCAAAGCAATACGTTCGGCGCGTTCACCAACGAGAGTCGTGTATCAATAATTTGACATGTTTGACACCATGCAATAAATCAATGCCCTAAAACCATAACATTTAGCTTTTATCCATGCATTGTATGATTTTTCCAAGGGAATGTTTGAGTACTTTTGCCCCAAATAATGACAATCACCGTAAAACTAGAACATTCACTTATTGTCCATTTTGTCCATACGCACACCCGCATCCACTCACGATCCCACACACGCACCTGGCCACCCGATTACCCGCTCCCCCAACCCGCTTACCCGCTCGCCAGGCCACCAGGACATCCGTCCACTCGCAAATAACTAATGCAAAGGACTAAAGATTAAACTGGTTCTAAACGTAGATAAAACTTTCTATACGAAAATGGTATCACGACACTCTGGTTACATATCTAGTCAATATATTAATATAAAGGGGCAACATCCAAAGTAAATCTCCCATTTTAAACTAATAGGAACTTATAGCAGTATCAAAACCTTCCCATAGAAGCAGTATATAAACAGGAAACATAAAATAATTGAAATACTTAGCTTTCTTGGGTGTTTTGATGGCGAATTTTTGTATTTATGTTTTACATAAATCTACACGTTTCGATAACAATTACAGTTATCGTTCACAGTGGTGCTTTAAGAATTGATTAAGATATTAGAATAAATAACTGTAATTGTAATAGAAACGTACAGATTTGTATAAAATACAAATACAAGAGGAAATCGCGCGATAAATAAGAATTTTAATATTACATCAAAAGACGGCGTTTAATAACATAAAATCAACAAATTCGGTGTTTTGCACATCATAACAATATAATGTTCCTTTTTCCCGACTAAATCACACCATAAAAAATTCAATACCGCGACACAAAATGGCGCACCATATCACAAAATTAACAAATTCGGTGTTTGTTTATTGTAACAAACTAATTATCTTTTTCCTAACTGCACCATAAATCAAAGTTTTTGATATGGCGACACAAAGTATCATCAATCAACATTAAATCATTAAATTCAGTACTGACCATTATAAGAATGTTATGATCCTTTTCCTGCAGGAAGTTACACCATAAACAAAGTTTTTTAGTATATCGACATAAAATGGCGACAAAATCAACAAATTCGTTGTTGACTCATCACAACAATATAATAATACCTTTTCCCGACTAAATCGCTCTATAAATCAAAATGATCAATATAAGGACCAAAATGTTTCCGAATAAATATTAAATCATTGCATTCAGCCCATGATAACAGTGCAACGATCCTTGTTTCCCACGAAATCGCATCATCAATACTGTTTTTTTTTCCTATGGCGACACAAATAGACGTCTAATAACATAAAATTAACTAACTCGGTGTTTCACGATTATATTCCAATATGGCGACAGAAAATGGCGTTTAATAACATTAATGCATCAAATTAGGTGTTTGCCTATCATAGCAATACAAATTTCTCGACGAGATCGTCCCATAAATAAATTTTTCAATTTGGTGACACAAGCTAGCGTCAAATAACACTCTTTCTCTCTTTTTCCTCAAGAAATCGCACCATAAATAAAAATTTTTGATATGGCGACACAAAATAGCGCCCAACAAATTCGTTGTTTCATCATCATAATAGTATAATGACCTTATTACATTATTTTACGGGTAGCAATTTGGTTTGGAGGAGGGAAATTGTAACTTGCTGTATTACCAATACCCTCCATACTGAATGTTATCGACACGATGACTACGCACATGATAGTAGTTTGAGTGTTATGTGTATAAAAATTTTAGGCAAAAATGTTCGCATAGAACTGTATTAAATTCTTGAAAGTAGTGAACCACTTCGATTGGCACTCAAAGACTATTGAAACAAGCGCAATACCATACTTGTTTGCTCCGCTCTTTGTAGCAAACCCTGTAATTCCTCTGGTTAGGTTTTACTTTCCTTAATTCCACTCGGTGGTGGATTTTGTGGTTAAGCCTTTAACTAGCTTCAGTGGAAGCTGGGTTGGGTTTTCGATTCTTATATAGCTCTTAATAAATGTGTACAAAAGGTTTGATACATATACTTACAAAATAAAATATTAATATTAATTTACAAAACAGATTAAAAATTAAAAGATATTCTGGAAAGTAAAATGGAATTATATAAAATAATAATATGTAGTGTTATAAAATGGCTAAATAAATAATAATAATTAAATAACAAAAAAAAAGTAATTCGGTAATTGGGTCTCTCCAGAGGTGTGCCTTTGGGTTAGACCACTCTACGCGCAGCCTGTCTGGTCGCTGGCGAGTCAATTGGGCTCACCTAGGAAATTATTCTTTTACTACAAACAAAAATTAGTAGTTGAGTAATTTTTAAACGTACCTAACAAGAAAATGGCGGTTTGTTATGTAAATTTAATAAGGGTGTTATTCTTCAAGGATTGTGTGTATATAATCTGTCTTCTACAAGATTAAGTGGATACTTATACTTGATGTGTAAGTATCATTTTAATTTATTATACTGGTTGATAAAAATAGGGTTGAGGTTAGCTTTTGAATACAGAGCTTCCCTTTTGGATTTGTAAATAATTATTTACACGTTATTTATTGTCTAATAATTAGGACGGAATCTTCGTTGTAACAAAATTGGTCAATGTCGATTGAAACGAGAATGACCTTGCAC
This sequence comes from Vesta saturnalis, assembly GCA_036346205.1. Taxonomy (NCBI): domain Eukaryota; kingdom Metazoa; phylum Arthropoda; class Insecta; order Coleoptera; family Lampyridae; genus Vesta; species Vesta saturnalis. The sequence continues at coordinate 172,064 of JARFJB010002181.1, forward strand.
TTAATCAATGCAAATAATGTTTAAATTACAGTGATAATTTTACATACACACGGAAATGGGTTAACTAGAAACTGGCTGAATTGATTATAATTAAAGATATATGCAGTAGGCTGAAACAATAGTTTTCATACGAAATATCTGGTATTCGATTTATTTTCAAATTGAATTCATTTTACGAAACACGTAAAATATGTAAACGTAGATATGGATTTGGGGTATACAGTTTAATAAACTATAAATTCAATTGATTATTTAAAGAAACCGGAAGTTCCGTTAATACGTGGAATTTATTACTATTTCTTGGACCGGGATGGTGCTAAATTAAGTTTTACTCTTATGTTTTAATTAAGTTAGAACGTAGAAATTAATTATTTCTAATTTAAATAATTTCTTACTGTCAATTGTATTCATTTATTGTGTAGCCCCTTTTTAATTTCAATTTAGTTGTATGAAGCAGAATCATTTTCGGAATTCTGGTTTTATACGTTTTCGGAAATAATTGTATGGGTAGTTTTAGGTAGGGCAGGATATACAGTGTTTAAATTGTAATTCCTTACAGCCAAGGTAGTCACCTCAAGAGCCGAATAAGGGTATTGCTATTGTTCTAGAAATTATAGTCAAAACGGTCAACCCTAAATACGTAGAATTGAATTGGTTCGAATTTTTAATCTGGTGTTCCAGAGGTATTTGCTATGTTTTAAAGCGGTGAATTACACGCAAGAAAACAGAAAAAATATGCGCATATATGTGCATTAAATTAGAGTAAAATATGCAAAGATTGTCACATCTATGCACAACAATCTGAAACGTAATTTGCACAGAAATAGAAAAAAGGTCTTTATACGCATAAAATTATTATTAAAAACAAAGAATTAATACACATATTGACAAGTTTGAGGTTATATCATTTAATAATGTATTCTTACAAATGATTTTCTTCCGCAAGATATCTGCATTTAAACAAATTGTATTAGATAATAATAGATTATTTTAATTCAATTACATTAAAATATATATACAACAAAAAGACGCTTTAATGCCATGTTAACAAATGTTACAAAATTAGCTTACACTCAATACGGAATACTACAGGTTATCCAGGTAAACTAAATAGTACCCTGAAATGCAACGAAATCAACATGGTTTTTTATAGATGGAAAAATAGAAGAAAAATGCTAAATATGCATTTTTGCCTAATAATGCAAGTCATCGGCAAAATATGCAAATATATGCTAAATTAAATTGGATTTAATCAGTATGAAATTCCTCAATTAATCCACTTTCAAAAGTTCAGTTAAATATACTCAAACATAAAGAATATGTATTTTGAATATATTCACAACTTTAGCTATGTTTGATCCCCCCAGAGGGGCTTCGAGTCTCGTTCTCTAGGAAGAGGATCGGTAACGAGTCCACGCTACCGCCGAAGTAATTCAGCCAATAGCTTACACTCAGTATAGGTCGCTAGTCCATCTTTTGGCTCAGGCTAATTGTAAAATTATTTATTGGCAACAGGAATTGAAAGGTATTTCATCTGTTTCTATTTATAACTAAACTAAAGTAAACCAAAAGTTTCGCTTCGAAATATTAAAATACTTTATCACAATAAGTACAAAATTGAAAATGAAAATACTTTAAGAGTGCGGGTCAGGATGTATGTTTCTCGAAGACAGACAAATTTTGGTAGAAATGCAGGAATGCCAGTATAGTAATAAATTACTACAGAGAAGCGGAGTTGTAGAGAAATATTCTGCTGGAAGGTTCTGCAGGAGAAGTATTCTGCAGGAGAAGTGGCGAATTACGTTAAACCTACACGATGAAGAGGAGATTTGGCAAAATTAGACGCGATGGCTTTGCTCACATTCAAGGGGGGAACTGGTGCGTACGCAAAAGTGGCGTTTGTTACCACATCTGGACACTGAAACTAAGTATATTCATGAATAAATTATTATCTTCATAATTTTAAAACAATAAATATTTATATCGCTTACTACTTTTCTGGCTCATTACAACCCTATACTTTCTTGGTCCACTTTGAATATCTACATTGATAATTCGTCACTTGGTTTTTCCATAGCAATCTCGCATAAGAACACCTCTGAAGTATGGTACAGTATAGGCATGTTTCTTTAAACTGATATAGGTTTAATGCATTTTCGGGTAATTTATCCAGTTTTTTGGAAACTGTTCCAAGTACCATGCGCGATCAGGTCTGTATGGTTTTAAATATACTGTACTACCGGAACCTATAGCTATTGATTCCATTATACCATTATGCCGTAAGGGTTCGTCTTGTAATTTTTTGGCACTTTCTCCATCACTAATTGCCGTACCGATCGCCGATGATCCATCTGACAGCGACCTCTGTCAAGCCAGCTAACATTGGCGTTAAAAACGGTAGTAGACCCTTATGTTTGAGTGGAGGAATTTTGGTGTGTTTTCCTGATAGACGTTTTACGGTACGTTTTAGAATGGCAAGGGTTATTGTTTTCGATGAATTTCTATTGGGTCTAATTTATTTGGCGATTTACTTGCGTAAACTAAACAAAGTCCCATCCCTCTGTTTCACCTCTATTCCTGGTTTTCTGTTTGCTTTTACAATGGTATCAACGTCGCCGCGCGTTTTTTTTTTTAATTTTTATCAGCTTTATGTACGTATTCTAATCAGGGATCTTCCCTGCAGCTCATATCCTGGTTTTCATATTCAGCGACTAGAGGATTATAACCGGGGTATTCACATGCTTGTCGTTTTTCTAATTTGGTGCCGGGTACGCAATATTGGTAACCAGGGACACGTAGCTCGATGAGGAGCTTATTGATAAGCGCGTTAATTAGACCACCAACCACTGCACTCTTTCGCTTCTTAACTTTCATTGCTCCTGTACGTTACAGGCACCCTGAACATGATTTTAATTTTCATGTTTTTGTTTGTGTGGAAACGAATCGTATATACACAAAACATACTGTACTACAATAAGTATATAAAGGTGTACGATAATGCAAATAGTTGCGCTATTTTTAGAACGTGATAATTACACATGCATTCCATTCATTCATACATAAAAATTAAACACTCTATATTCTATTGCAGTTTCCTACACTTTATTACCATAAATACTCTTTATATACATCCCGGGGTTCTGATTGGACTCCCCCTCTCTCTCTCATTCTCTTGTGATTGGCTCCTAGATTTGCCCTTCTGCCTTCGATTAAAAAGCGGATGTGATCTACTTACAAGTTTAGAGTTTATAGCGGAAAATTTGAAATGTAGAATTACAATATTACAATATTAAGAATTTACGGCGGTAAATTTCAAATGAACATCTTTTTTGGTTACTGAAACACAATCGGGATACCCAAACTTCCATGAGAGTCTACGATCGAATAGTGGTAGAGGGCTCATTTATACGATTCTCCTCCATAACACAAATGTAGAAAGATCGACACAATTTTTATATGTCAAGAACCCAACTTCAGAAATAAATATGTTGTACGTTTAATAGCTATAATCTACAAACCACTTATCCTTAATAATACCTCATTATCACTACGTTATTCAATATTTCGATAATAAAGTTCTGTGCAGACCTAGAAAGTTCTACTTCACAGACGTGCAACTGCCATCTGTCAACACAGATAAAACAGCGCCAACCATTAGTGAATAGAAAGCTGTCTATTTGCTGAGACCTAAGGACTTGTGACAGCAATTCAAGATTAAGTAATAAATATAAAAAATGTAGAGCATGTATTTAATCGAAAACAACCACAATATGGTTGAATAAAAGAACTCAACCTACACAATAACTAGATTTTTACGGTTCTAATGTATGTGATTTACATTCTAATGTACCAGATCCAGTACGGATGATACGCTTTTTTTTAACATTTAAAAGTATTTCTAGCATGCATGTGCATTGTCAAAACATTATATTTAATGAAGTAATGTTTACACGGTTCACCCTATTTTAATTGAAACCGTACTGTACGTTTCTTCTGTAAAATAAGAAGCAAGTTTTACACCTTGATAGTTTCTGTAATAAGAAATGATTATCAGTTCTTTTAATACAGTTACTTTTCACATATAATCCAATATGTACCAGTAAATTTCAATCTAGAGCGGTCAATGAGAATTCCCAATATTTTAAAATCATTAACTACTTTAATTGTCACGTTATTAATGTTGAGTAATAGTTAAACTACACTTCGATAGATAAAACTGCACAGTTTTAGTTTACTCCAAGTAGGAATATGTTCTATGTGGGGACGTAGAGTAACTGGTTTGTCCATTTAATCTGTTCGTTGGTATTTGTTTGTTTGGGTGTTGCTATTTCATCAGTTTCCTTGTTTGTCTATTCGTATGTTTGTTAGCTAGCTAGTTATTTGGTATTTGCATGTTTGTATGTTTGGATTTGGATAAGTTGTTCGTTTATTTGATTATTTGATCAGAATATTTGAAGATTTCTATTATATTACACACTGGAAACAGTTTTTATTTGACTAACCTAAAATGTTAATATTGTTTAATGAGTGAATCACCTTTGTTTGACCCACAAAATGTTTTATACTAGTGGGAAAAAGGAGAATCATAAAGACGGTCAGTACAACTGTATTAGATTCTACATCAGATTCCGTATTAACCATTAACGTGTGCGTACGATATACATCAGTTATTTAACTTCTTAAACTAATAAGTTCGGTTATTTTGATGTTTCACATCGTATGCAAATTTGGAATTTTTGACCGTAATTGACAACTCGGATATCTATTGTAAATAATAACTTAAGTTGAAAAGTTACCTGAGTAAGCTTCAAATATTAAACAAATGTTCCTAGTTTACAAAATGTCAGTTATCTAAGTTAACGTTTACGAAAAGTACTAAATATTTTAACCCTTAATCCATATTCAATACCTTCCGTCAGCAACCAGGATTGCTTAAAAGTCAATATGAACTAATGTTTTAACTAAATAATTTCTTAAAAATATAATTATTTTTTTATTCAGGGAAGCAACAGTGGAGTAACATCAATAAAAAAATAATAATATCCAAGTATTAATCATGATCAAATAACACACTTTTAACTATACTATCAAAATCAAAAGCGAAAATTAGAAATTTACTATTAACGTGAAACAAAGCAAATCTAAATTTCACACCTACACCACTAATATTAAATACATTAAGACCACACACATGTAACGAAGTATCACAGAAAATGTAGAAAGATACAAAAATCGGGAAATAAAGATCAGAACATATAAAAATGAAATAAAATTGGGTGGGTGGCTAGGTGGGCAAGCGCGTGCTTGTGTGTGGTGTATTTGTCAGTGTCCGTATGTGTGTGTGTGTGTGCGTGTGTGACCTTGTGTGTGTGTGTGTGTGCGTGCGCCCGAGCGTGTGGGCGCGTGTACACCCGTGTGCGCGTGCATGTGTGCCTGTGTTCGCATCTGTGCCAGTGCGTCTGCCTGTGTGCGTCTATGTCTGTGGGGGGAGATGGGAGTGCGCGTGTGTGTTCTTGTGCGCATGCGTGTGCCTGTCGTGTGCGTGTTTTTTGTGCGTGTATGGTTGTGTGTATGTGTGTGTGTGCGTGTGGGTGTGCGCGTTCGTATGCGTGTGTCTGTGTGTTTCAGTGTACGTGTACGTATTCGTGTGTTTTCGCTTGCGTGTGTGCTCGAGTCTGTGCCTGTACGTGTGTCCATGTGCCTCGTGTATTCATCACTTTAAAATTGTATAGTATTTTGTGGATGAATATGTATGCGTGCCTGTGCGTGCTCTGTGCCTGTGTCTGTGTCTGTGTCTGTGTCTGTGTCTGTGTCTGTGTCTGTGTCTGTGTCTGCGTCTGCGTCTGCGTCTGCGTCTTCGTCTGCGTCTGCGTCTGCGTCTGCGTCTGCGTCTGCGTCTGCGTCTGCGTCTGCGTCTGCGTCTGCGTCTGCGTCTGCGTCTGCGTCTGCGTCTGCGTCTGCGTCTGCGTCTGCGTCTGCGTCTGCGTCTGCGTCTGCGTCTGCGTCTGCGCCTTCGTCTGCGTCTTTGTCTGCGTCTGTGTCTGTGTGTGGCCGTGTCGGTGTCCGTGTCAGTGTCCACGTCAGTGTCCGTGGTCTTGTTTGTTTGTGCGTGCGTGTGTGTGTACATATGAGTGTGCGTCTTTGTTTGCTTGTGCATGTATGCGTGTGTGTAAGGTGTAATGACCTTTTATGAAGATGATTCTATGGTAGATAGGTTATCTTACTGAAAGTAGGGATAAATGAGCGCTTTACATTTCCTAAACTACTTTTTGGGAATATCTGGGAAGCTGCTCATTTTACGTCAAAAGGTGCTAAACAGTTTTTTACGATAATGCAGTTTTTTTAGATAAGTCTTCATTATATATTTTTTGTGTGGCAGGCGTCAAAAATTAATTAAATCAAAAAGGTTGATGTACACATCATGTCATAATGTTCGTATATTTTCGGAATCTATCGTGGAAATATGATTGTAAATCGTAGAATTCATTAGCAAAAATGAAATGGCTTGTTTATTATCTATTAATATATTAGAGCTATTTTGAATTACTTTTAATGTATGTTTCATTAATCATTTAACATAAAATTGTGCTGCATATTGCATAAAAACATTAAGTGTGTGTACAAATGTTACTGGTTTTAAGTGCATTACGAGTTTGTAATGCTGAGATTGATAAAAATACAGTTTTAGTGCTTTGAATTATACGAAATTACAGTGAAGTGTAATATTTTGATTGATTGGGTGAAGTAAGAAATAAAACTATACTTTGTACATTTCATGTGAATATTAATAAATTAAAAATAGCCTCTCTCGAGCGGTACATCTTATAACGCGTTCGTTAGGTCTATCTTTAGTTTATTTGCTAACGTGACAAGGCACATCAATTTTTCAGGAGTATTGATTTCATAAAGTTTTTTTTTTAATTTTTGTTTCAAAGGTAAATTAGCAGTATTTACTATTGGGTTACTAATTTTAAACGATTTTGCCTTTCAAACAATGTTACTAGCGAAAGCAAGGGAAAAGTTTGTTAAATCATGTAAAACCGTTAGAACATACGATTTAAGGGCACCTGGTGCAAATATAAATGGAGAACTCATTTATCGAAGCTGCACAGCCATAAAACATTGTTAGGAACTTTAAACTAATTTTCATGCAAACCTCACAAAGGTTCGATGAATTGGAAATTCTGGTTCCGCAATTACTTTGTCAATTTGTCTTCAGCTTTTATGCTATAAATGGAAACGTAAATATCGTATAATCACAATGTTCTGTATGTTTTAATCTCTTTTTTACACATATGTGATCACTGATCAGATACTTAAAAGAAAATATATTGTACACCAGAACACAACAGTTTATGAGTTGGACCAGCGAGCGTGGCGTATTATGTTTAAATTTATGTATGTATTGTGTAACTTTTTTGTTATTTAAAAAAAGGACAGTACAACGTTTGGGCAAATAATGTATAGGAGTGCTATTTCATTTTTATTACAACCCTTTAATTTTATTCCAACGTCATACACTTTCACTTAACCGACAGAAAATCGTTTTGTGGTAAGGGTATCAAAAACGACAAGCACAAATTAACACAAATACCACTAATCAATAATTGTCAGAGCTTTTACCATATCAATCACAAACTTTCCCGAAGAAAGTATTGCAATAAAAAAGGGTCAACAGAAGTATAATAGAGAACAAACATGTAATTAATATATAAATTACTAAATATTTGTAAAGCAGTTTCAATAATAATACAAATCAGTTGTGCAGCAGTTATGGATATTATAATACTTAAAAGGGACACTTTGCACTTAGTAACAAATGAAATTTTTGAATCAACGTAGCTAAATGAAATGATACAAAAGCTTTACCATTGTTCTCATTTATACTATTTACTATTCTAAATTTTCCCATTTCAGTTTTCGTCTATTCATGATAACGCGGATAGAAAAACCACATATACCAGTTAAAGCCAAATTTAGTAATAATTGATCTTACTCGCTGAATCCAAAAACGAGATGGCTACACCTTGCACCGAATGCTACAACATAAACGGAACTTATAACATTTGATTTATATACACAGGGTAAATCAATATCAAAGCACCGACTTGTAGAACCTTGTTGATAAAATACATTTAAAAAGTATTTTGAAATATACTGGTGTCTAAGAAAAGCGTGCCGTATCAAAGTTACATATTATTGAGTACAACACCCTATTTATTTTGGAGGTTTCAAAATATAGCTAAAAAAATTTTTCCAAAATATATAAGGTATTACTGCTCTAAACATTATGCCTGTAGAGATATTTCAATATTTGTTAAAAAAATATAACAAATCGAGATGACCGCGTACGAGACATCAATATGAATTGATGTGTATTTTTTTGCGCAGACACCACGACCAGGGCCAGCAGAAGACTCCACCAGCCAAGGCACAACTAACAGCACTGTCGACGTCCACCGCCGCCGTAGCAGCCCCGAAAGAAGAGACTGCCCCGGATCCGCCAGCCCCCACACTTCGTGGCCCAGAAGGAGAGGCCGAAGAAGACCCCGACCGTCCTCCCGCCAACGCCGCCCTCGACGCACAACACGTATCAGGCACTGGATCAGAACGCAGAAGACACCAGAGAGAAAGTACATCAGTTAATACTTTTTTAGAGGGAGAACTTGGTCGCTTTTTCTCGCGAACTGGATAGACAACGGATCACATTCACGAGAGCCAAGGCAATCAGCGAGGGAATCCGGATGCTCACTCCAGGACCGGGACAGGCTACTGATAGGTTTGTTACGGAGTACCACGCCTATCAGGCAGAGAGCGAGCGGCTAGCTAAGATAGTTATACAAGGCTTGCCCGTAGAGATATCCGAGGCTGATGTTAGCTTGGAGCTAACACTGCACGCTATTAATATGATCTCTTGTTTTAGGATGAATCAGCGAGGTCGAGCGATCCCGCTCGTGTTGGTACACCTACCGAGCGAAGAGGACCAGAAGAATATCCGAGAGGTGCAGTGGGTCGCCCGCCTTCAAGTCACCGTAAAAGGCTTGCGGCGGAAATCCGCCATCGGACAGCATCACCGGTGTCAGGGTTTTCGTCACGCACAGCGTTGGTGCAGGGCGGCAGTACGTTGAGTAAAGTGCGCCGGAGATCACCACTCCAGTCAATGCACGAAATCACGAACAGGCCGGGCAACGTGCTTTAACTGCGGTGGGGACCAGTCCGCTAGCTACAGGAGTTGTTCGAAGTTCCCTCGACTTCCACAGGGGGAAGATGGAAGGACCACAGCGACAGAAGAGGACACCGGCGCCTCCTTCAATAAGGATCGGCGTCAGTAACACCCGAGCGACGGCAGGCGTAGTTCAGGAGGCAGAAGTACCGAAAGCGGCTCCCGCCGCTTTCGATACCTCGCCTGCCACACCCACCTTAGGGTTCGACGCCATATTGAACTTCCTCAGAGGTCTCATTGGGGAAAAGGCGCTATCTGTCATCCGCAAGATGGCAGCGGCATTCGCTTAGACGGAAACTGCGACTGACTTGTGGGGAGTGATCCTCACGCACGGTCAGGAGGTGGTTTCCCTTTTGGGGTAATCACACAAAGGTCCGACACGAAGATTGGTGCCAAGGTTAAGCATACAGTATCGACTTCGTGTGTTCTGTGTAACATTACCGTTTCTCCTACAGCGCTTAACGCTCTGAAATACTAACCCGACAACCGATAATCGGCAACAGATATACTTAGGCAGCCACAGCCAGACCAGCACATCATCCTACCGAAGGACACATCCAACCAATCGACAACAACCCGCAACAATAGCAACAACATCATCTACAGCCACTACAACACCTGGAAAAACAATGGTATCAACTGGCACAATGCAACACCTAGAATCCACAATACTCAACATCCAAGTGGTGAAGTAACAGCACTTGAAAACATACACTTATTACATTATATATATATATATATATATATATATATATAGTTATTGTAAACCATATTCTATTAATATACGTTAAAAATAAAAAAATTGATATGCACAGGGTGGATCAAGGTCAAAGTGCTGATCTGTAGAACCTTATTGAAAAAATGTGTACCTAAGTATATACAGGTTAATTCAAGCTACACTTTAAAAATATTTTGAAATATACTGGGTGTCTAAAAAACGTGCCGTATCAAAGTTACATATTCTTAAATACAATACCCTATATATTTTGGTGGTTTGAAAATATAGCTAAAAAACCTTTCCCAAATATACAAGGTACTACTGCTTTAAATGGCTATACAGATATTTCAATGCTTGTTCAAAAAAAATGGCAAATTAAGATGACCGTGTACGAGATATCAATATACACTGGTGTCTACTTTTTGCGCCATTTTATGGTCTAAAATGCAAATTTTTAATTCTGCTAACCATGCCTTGTACACAACTATTATAATGTTCGAGATATATTAAAGGTATATTAATCATATATTTTATACAACACCCTGTACATATGGAATGCCCTACAAGTAATAGGAGATATTTAAATAATTTGCATTTCAATAGTTATCCGACCAAGAAAGTAAATTTCATTAAAAAAACATAATTGTGTTGTATTATCTTAAAACTTAATGCGGCGTTTGCTTTCAGGTTACTTTTTTGGGTTTTTTAAGTAAGGTAACATTACTATTATTAAGAGTTGTGCTATTGTTAAATAGCCATGCCCTATACCCTTACCCTATAAGTTTCGGTATATTGTAAATACTTGATTAAATAACACATATTTTCAATAGTAGACTAAATTTGTCTTTAATAACTGTTGTTACATTAAAAAAAATTAATTTAATTTAATAATAAGCAGTGATATGGGGTTACAACTACACATAAACAACGTAATTAATGAAAAATCTGGAACACTAGAACTGTAGCAGGATCTGTAACAAACAAAATACACCCACGTACCACACAAAATTAAACATTGCTGCCCATTCTTAGAGTAATTTCTCGAAATGCTGCCAAAAGTCGATGACGCATATATTCCGCAGTAGCTGTCTGAACTTTACTTTTATGTACCCCCATCATAATTTGTAATTTTTTTTGTGATATTGGCGACCAACTGATGGATCCTCCACGCCCGATCCAGCGGTCAGGAAAATAAGCATTCAAAATATTCAACAATAACACAACACAAATAACAATTTTTTAATTAAAGCGCGTTCAAAATATTTCATCCAAAAGTTTGAACTTTGTAAATAATTTGTTTCGTGGTTACTAGACCAAAATATTTACATATCTCGGCTGTTTTGTGCATGAAAACTTTTCTAGAAAATCGAGCAAGCTTTCATCTGCTACAATACTATACGAGGTAATCCGTTAAAAATTTCCTTTTTGGGTTTATCTAAAAAAGTGACGTTATTTTTATTGCAGAACAAGGTTAGCCGACATATGTTGAACCATGTATATATATATATATATATATATATATATATATATATATATATATATATATATATATATATATATATAAGTAATACAAATTAGATGCCAACCTTCAAAGAGATGTTGGTATGGCTCATTTGCGGTCGATTGAGCCATATTTACCAATATCCAAAAATCAATGGTTTTCGAGATATCTGAGATTTTGTAGTAATTTCCTATTTTCGTTCAGTTTCAGTAATTTTAGTCCAGTTTTTAACAATGGAGTATGTATTTCGTTTAAAAATGCAAAAATATGAGGAAAAGAAGAAAATTGTAGAGATTTAAAATTAGAGTGTGAAAGAACGAAAATCGATTTCAAATTTACTATTACTTATAACTTTTCAACCATTCTCTATATGTAGTGTTAAAATAGTCTAAGAAACTAGCTCAATGTTTTAATTTTCCGATAAAACCATTTTTGTCAAAATTCGTTCGATAGTTCCACCAGAAAAAGCTTTTCAACCGCGTTACCTCTCTAAAGTTCTAAATTCAGAATAAGAAATCATTGAAGCCATGATTCAATAGAAGTAACAATTTTATTCAATAATTTTACATTTTGTATTCAAAATGACCACCACCGTCTCTTATACAAGCTCGAGCTCTCCTTCTTATTCTTTGACAGGCAATTTTCATTTAAGTTTTCCATAGGTGACGAAAATTTCCAAATTGAGTAGCTATTAAAAAACTCGGTTTGTAATCAAGAACTCTGGTTCGGCAATTTCTAGACAAAAAAAAAACAGAACTGATTTGTTTTGACATTTCATAACTTAATTCGCTTTTTCAGTGACTTTCATGATTTTTGAATTTGAATAGTTAATTTTTCTCCGTTATTGTTCGTTCCTTTCATTATTGTTGTTGTCATTGTTATTATTGTTCCTGTTATTATTGTTCCTGCTATTATGGTTGGTTTGTTATCATTTCTTTATTAATTCATTATGTGTCATTTGTTTTGTAGTTGAGATGGCTACATTTACTAATGCTGAATATGACGATGTTCTCTTTATGTATGGATACAGTAATGGAAATGCCTCTCATGCACAAAGAGGATACGTACGGAAATTTCCCAACAGACGAACTCCTCATGTGGAAGTATCTTCTTCAACCCATCGCATAGTTGCGGAAAATGGTGCTGCTAAAAAAATAGCCTGTGCACCTGGGAATGCAGACCTTGATGAAGCAACGTTACATAGAAGATACTCCCAAATTGAGTAACCCCAGTGAACTTGGGACTCCCAAAAAAGTTAGGTCTGTGTTGAAAAAGAATGGCTTACACCCATATCGTTATACTCGAGTTCAAGGGTTCGAAGAGAACGATTTTCCCAGGAGACTTCAATTCTGTCATTTTATCTTAAATCCTGACAGGGAGGATGCTAGATCTTTATCTAGAACTTTATGGACAGACGAAGCAAGATTCGCCAGAGGTATCACAAGCTTACATAATTTACATTCATGGTCTGATGTAAATCCACATTTAAAAAGAGAAACATCTTCACAAAGGAAATTTAATGTGAATGTTTGGATAGGCGCAATAAGTAATAAATTAATAGGTCCATATTTTCTTCTTAACGTTTTGTCAGTGGAAAGACATGAAGAATTTCTGAAAAACCACATAGAGAATTCTTGGATGATATACCTATCATTGATAGACACATTATTGTCTAAATGTTCGTGCGTTGTTGAATGAACGGTTTCTAAACCGATGGATAGGTAGACAAGGACCAATTGCGTGGGCGGCTAGAAGCCTGGATCTAACGCATTTAGATTTTCACATATGGGGAAGACTGAAGGAATTGGTTTATGCGACAGACATTCATACCCGTGAGCAATTAATAGAAAGGATACGAGAAGGAGCGAAAAGAATAAAGAATCATTTTGAAAGGAAAAATACCTGTCGAGAAATAAGAAAGTGCGCTCGAGTTTGTTTAAGAGACGGTGGTGGTTATTTTTAACACAAAATGTAAAACTATTCAATAAAATTCTCAGTTCTATTGAATTAAGGCCTCAATGATTTATTACTTTCAATTCAGAATTTTCGAGAGGTAGCGCGGTTGAAAAGCTTTTTCTGGTGAAACTATCGAACGAATTTTGACAAAAATGGCTTCATCGTAAAATTAAAATATTAAGCTAGTTTTTTTAGACCATTTTAACACTACATATAGGGAATAGTTTAAAAGTTATAAGCAATAGAAAATTTGAAAACGATTTTGGTTTCTTTCACATTCTGACTTTAAATTTCTATAAGCACATTTCTCATACTGTTGCATTTCTTAAGTGAAATACATATTATACTATTGAAAACTGGACAGTAGTAATGAGATACCATCCCACTCCTTTTTTACGTCACAAGCCCGCCCCTTTTACTTTTTATATGCCCACGTGGGAGACCGGATTTTCCACCCTTATTTTTACTCGCTTACGTGTAGGACGTGTTTTTCACCCTATTTTGCACATCCACGTGTGAGACCGCATTTTCAACCCTTATTTTTATATACCCTCGTGTGAGACCGTATCCTTTCTTTTCGAAGGCCCTTTTCAATCCTAATTATTTTTATATGCCCATGTGTGAGACCGTGTTTTCAACCCTTATTTTTTACACACCCACGTGTGAGACCGTACTTTGAATCCTTTCTTTTCATCCCTAATTAAAGTTTTTGATTTTTAATGGCATACGTAAAGGACCGTATTTATTACCCTTATTTTGAGATGGTGATCTTTTAATTATTTTATTAATTAATTATCCTAGGAAATTCTTAATCTGATAGCTTTAAGATGATTATGATCTTTAATTATTTTATTAATTAATTATTTTAGCCCCTGGAAAATGATGTAAAAGATAGTTTATTTAATTTTGTATTTTACTATTAACATTTATTAGAACTTGTTTATCAGATATTATTTAAAGAATTGATTAGATAATAATAATTACGTACACATTGACTGTATTTTCCCATTTTATTTTATTAGCGTATTTTTACCAATGAGATTGTTATTACATTTATTTTAATGCCTATCTACAGGTTGTATTTAGGGCGGGCTGGTCTAGGGTTAATCTTAGGGTTATTTGGTGGTATTAAGGTCCTTCTGGCTATATTAAGAACAGTGCCCCTGGAGGTTAGGCAAATACACACGCATACAATGTTGGAAATTGCATAATTAATAAGATATTATTATTAAAATTATCGACCCTATTGCTTTAAAATGGCCACATGCTATTGGATGATCTTTTACCTAAAACGTTGTATTTCTAATAAGGAGGTTCTTGTGCGACACGTGTAGGTCTTCGCAACTTGTTCTCAGGCCTTCGCCCCCTGGCCCCTTTGAGTAAAAGTTGATTTTAGTGCCATCTAGCGCGTAAAGACTAATGAACATTTTCTATAACAGAAGCTGATAATGCACACCTCTCTTGCTCTATCTTGTTTCTTCCTCCCCTCTCTTTCTCACACACACACACACACACACACACACACAAACAATTCAATTAATGAATCAATCTCAAACAAAGCACGCTCGATCACCAGATCAATCTCAACCAATCAACCGAAATTATGTCTTACAGTTTTGCGGAAATCAGATTACAGTTGAAACTGAATACATTCAAGTCTAATTAAATATGACGTGAAATAATAAATAATTTCTACCCTAATGGAATGATGCTTTATGTATAGGCAGATCCTCTAAACAGCCACCACCTGTACATTCGGAACATCATATCTGATTTATTAGCATGTTCAATTACTTACACACAAAATTGTTTCATTGTAATGTGTTCATTAACTTTTGTAAAAACCCATTAAAAAGTAATAATTACTTATATAACATAGAGTTAAATTAAAATAACATGTTTTTAAGAATATCAAGTTGATATAACGGAAATAAAAGGCAAAAGGTTTTAATGGTTTATTATTATATAAGTGAATTAACAATAACTACAACTTTAAAATCCACGAATGCGTACTTACTATTTTGTAGAGCTGATCTTATGACGTTATCCTATAAGCATGATAATACATTTTAAAAATCTTTATCGGTATTTTGTTAGCAATATCAGGTAAAAACATATATTAAAAATAATACGCTCACCTTTAGAAGTTTTTCCTTCAACGCTGCCATATGCTAAACTGAATTTTTATACAACGTACCTCACTAAAACACGCTTTGTGAATGTCTGAATATATATAAACACTCGATTACATACCGGACATTAACTATTTAGAAAGTAATACAGAAAAACCTGAATTCGTATTTAATAATTATGTTGTACTTACAAAAATTTACATTCAAAACACAAATATTTGAAGAAACGTCTAATACCACTAATGTTGCATCATAATAATAAAAACTCATTATACAGTGATTACACATTAAATACTTAAAATATGTAACTTTATACTACGTCTATTATTACATAGAGATGGGATTATTCTTAAATTTAATTGATTTCGATAGAGCTCTGGAAATACTACAACCGTTCGAAATCTTGCTTCTGCTCGATATCAAAAAGCTATACTAGTGATACATTAAGTAAGCATAATAGCGGATACAGCTACATTGCTAACGATTATTGATGTTTTTGCATGAGATTTTTGAATGAGACAGCCTCGCAGGTATTTTTAAGAAAAGCTATACACATCTCACGAGATCAAACGAGATTTTTGAGATACAATCTCCTCATCATCTGCAGCTTGAACGATTATATTGTAACCTATAAAGCAAGCTAATAACCCTAATAGTTTATCAGACATTATTACATGGACACGAGGTTAGCTCTAAATTAAATGGTTTCAACGCTGCTCTGGGAATGCTGTACACACTTAAATCCTTTAAGTCTGCTCGCCGAAGTTGTACCGTATTCACTTTCTTCAATTTTATCTGCACTCTGTTTCGAAGCTGTAGTACGTTTTCTAATACATAAACAGAATCTTCAATACTGTGATACGTGTAGCAGCAAAACACATTAGCTAGTTAGTTTCACCTCTATATTACTTTACATGCAAGCCTGATCTTATCATAAATAAATACATCTGTCAGAAAAAAAGCTAATTAAACATAACTCCACGGCCAGGGTATAGCAAGCAACGCTTCCAATTATAGCTCTTAGTCAACACAATAGGGCCTACAACTACATACAATCGACTAGCACTGCTTTAGCACGAGGATCAAACGAAAAAACACGCATGCACGCACGCACGTACACACGTACGCACGCTCGCACGTACGCACGAACGTACGCACGTACGTACGCTCGCACGCACGCACGTATGCGCACACACACACCCACACACACACACACACACACACACACACACACACACACACACACACACACACACACACACACACACAAGAAAGCGAAAACACGCAAAAGCGAAAAACTTGTAAACTTGCAAACATGAATCAAGACGGTGGAGCACCGCTAGGAAAAAAACAGGTTTATTAACAAAACCGAAGGAATGCTTAACGTTTTGAAAATATATTATTTTATTATTATTATAAACAACAATACATCATTATTATTTAATAACATGCTTTATCGGTTTTCTTCTTCTTCTTGAACCGTGAGTCGTCCTCATCATCATCATCATGATTTTGAGATTTGCCCTTCCCCCCTACCTCCGCTGATGTTGGCTCATAAACAGGAGAATACATTATAGTAATGCTCACTCGATGACAGTTACACTTTAAAGAGCGAAACACACGAGAAACGAGAACGCATCTAGCCTTGGGTCTTGTGCGCAAGCGTACTCGCCAATGTTAGGGTAGAATCGGACATCTTCGGGGATGTCTGAAGTATTGACCTAACCACACTCTAACATAGCCCTGGGGCATGTTTATAAATCTAAACGCCTCTTTTATGGTCGAGGTATTTTTCCTAAGACGCCAGAACGTAGCTAGCCTTTGGTCTTGTGCGCAAGCGTGCTCGTCAATGTTCGGGTAGAATCGGACATCTTCGGGGATGTCTGAAGTATTGACCTAACCACACTCTAACATAGCCCTGGGCATGTTTATAAATCTAAACGCCTCTTTTATGGTCGAGGTATTTTCTCCTAAGACGCCAGAACGCAGCTAGCCTTTGTTCTTGTGCGCAAGCGTGCTCGTCAATGTTCGGGTAGAATCGGGCATCTTCGGGGATGTCTGAAGTATTGACCTAACCACACTCTAACATAGCCCCTGGGATATGTCTATAAATCTAAACGCCTCTTTTATGGTCGAGGTATTTTCTCCTAAGACGCCGTCTTAGGAGAAAATACTCTCTTAAAGTGTAACTGTCATCGAGTGAGCATTACTATAATGTATTCTCCTGTTTATGAGCCAACATCAGCGGACATTAGAGATTTTACTGACTTGTTAATAAACTATTACAACATAACCGTTCAAGATAATGATGAAAACGATGACGTGGTTGAGCTGGGTGTATCTCACATCCAAGATGATGGTTCACAGAAGAGAAAGAAGAGCGATGAGGTAGGGGAAGGGCAAATCTCAAAATCATGATGATGATGATGATGAGGTCGACTCACGGTTCAAGAAGAAGAAGAAAACCGATAAAGCATGTTATTAAATAATAATGATGTATTGTTGTTTATAATAATAATAATAATATATTTCAAAACGTTAAGCTTTCCTTCGGTTTTGTTAATAAACCTGTTTTTCTAGCGGTGCTCCACCGTCTTGATTCATGTTTGCAAGTTTACAAGTTTTCGCTTTAGCGTGTGTAGTGTGTGTGTGTGTGTGTGTGTGTGTGTGTGTGCATACGTGCGTGCTGTGAGCGTACGTACGGGCGTGCGAACGCGCGTACGTGTGAGCGTGCGTACGTGCGAGCGTGCGTACGTTCGTGCGTACTGTTACGTGCCAATCAGGCAGAGGCAACAGATTACAGAATGCCGGAGCTCAGTTCGTCGGAGGCACTGGATGCGTGGGTGTGTCTATTATTAAAGGAGACAGAGAAGGAGTTCACTACCCAGCCGTAGGTCTTTAACTACCGCTTGCTCAGAACGGATCGTGCGTAGGGGAATAAGTTTGCTGTAATTTTGGGCGCCAGGAATCGCCCTCTACGCTAGTCACACCGTTATCCCGACTCCTGGATACACGGTGGTACAGTGGATGGGTAAGGAACTAAGGAAGAGAAAAAGGAGGAAGAAAACTCACCAAACAAAACTATCAGGGTAACGTAGTAAAAGTAAATTTAATTGCAATCGTTAATTACTCTTTCAAAACGGTAGAACTTATTCTCACAGAACAAACAAAATTATATTAACACTGTACAAATTTCGATTATTTCACAGATGTGTCAATTTCTGTTAATAATTAAGAAAAAAAATATTTGAATTACCATATACTTAAAGCAAAAACCGAAGTAGTATTATTGCAGTCAGAATAACCCCAATTTGACTCAAATACCCAATAAATAAAACAAAATGTTTACAGTACTTTAGCAAGTTGCTGGGTAACTATACGCAACCCAAAATCAATTAGTTCTAGAGAAAGTTTAAATAATTAACTGAAAACGTTTCCTTTGCGTAATGAAAGACCTTTCATTGTGTACACTGAAAGAAAACATAGATTCTCGCTACAACAAGCGTTTTAGATAACAAGAGAATGAAATACAGAATAATGACTAATACTTGCCGCAGCGTACACGAATAGCAGAAGTATTCCTAAAATTATTGTATAGATAAGTAATACTTATTGACATTTACATAAAACACATTAATATTTAAATACTTAACCGCCCAATTAAAGCGATTGCTGAAAGAAAATGGGGACGATTCAATTAACCCAAACTTATTTATTTCTGAGAAAAACTAAGTCAATAACCAAATATTTAGGAAGAAAAGAACCAGAAATAAATAATTGAGTAACCAAATCGTTCTCGTAACCTAATTTTGATAAAGCAAAGAAATCTTTTATGAGAAAAGAAACATTCAACAATGAAAGTAATAAGTTCGGCACAGGTAATTTAGATTCAATGCTACTGTTTAGACACATCCAATTACTTAAATTGTGACGCGCATACTTATATAATGAAACTCGTCTACCGCGCAGCTGACATTTACATTAAACATAACGGTAGTTTTAATCACTAAGTAAAGCTGTAAATTCTAATATTAACCAGATAATGAAACTAATAGTAAAGTATATGCTTAGGAAGGTAGTACGATACTAAATCAATCAATGTTAGCTAGAGGTTACTGATCATATTTACAGATACAATTAAGGTAAGCAGTTATAGGGTTATTAATCCTAATTGAAATCTATACCTTCATTCGCAGACAATAATGGAAGTAGTACATATAATAATACGGTTAAACAGCCTGACCTTATCTGATGTCGAGAGATCTTACTCTAGCAATGGGACAGCCACTAAAGCAGGTGCAGCGCTTCCGATATGATATGTCCAATGGCTTAGGTTAGCGTAGCCAATCCAAATTTCACATTTAAGTTACCGGAAGGTTACAGATGAGGAAAAGTAGGTTCGCAAGAAGAGTAATTTTTCCTTCTCATTGAAGCTAATACCAAACTAATCCAACGCCAAACCAACACGACACCAACATACAACCAGCGTAGAACCAACACAAAACCAACACAAAACCGCTAAAAAAAAGTAAAGGTAGGTAAGCACGAAGATAGAAAGGTTTATGAACTTACCACTATGTTGTAAGACGTGCAATAAATGTTAACACGAGCCAGATAGGTTCGAATCTAAAGCTTTATATTTGTAGATTGTATGTGTTCCGTTCCCTAAGAAGGAAGATTTTAAATTAGTACCAAATGAGAAAAACTGTAATTCTTACCACTTATTTTGGGCACGACCAAATTTTGTTTGAAATCCGCAAAGCTTGCGATCAATAGGATTACCAAATTTGGTAGGAATTCCTATTGTTTTGAAATCTTTTACCATAATCCGAAATAATTTCGTTTAGTAGAGAAAGTGTAAAAGAAATCACAAAATTTTCGTAGCGTCACAAAATGGCGGAGAAGAAAGTGAAAATTTTTGTTATCAAAACTGAATTTTTGATCTATTAGATTTTGTTCAATAAAAAGATTTTTCTATTGGCTAATTGATACCTTAACCTCGTCCTCTTACGAGAAATTCGTAAACTAACTTAAGGTATTGGTGTTTACAACCATTATGTAGTACAGAGTTTGGCTACACGCCGACAGATGTCATACCTATTTACTTTTAATAGAATTATTAACATGAATCTGATTTTGTTAAATTACACAATAGAAGACATGTAAAATTACTGTAATGTTTTAAACACGAATTGAACGAATAGTGCGTTTAGTACATATAGGGAAGGAGTTAAAGTAGATAATTTTTTTAGTAATTAACAGAATTTACGCAGAGGAATTTTTGTACGTTACAGTACGTGCAAGCGTGCGTGCGTACGTACGAGCGTTCGCACGTGCGTGCGTGCGTGCGTGCGAACGTGTGTGCTTACGTGGGTGCGTGCGTACGTGCGAGCGTGTGAACTTGCGTGCGTGCGTACGTACGTGTACGTCGTGCGTGCGTACGTGTCGTGCGTGCGTGCATGCGTGTTTTTCGTTTGATCCTCGTGCTAAAGCAGTGCTGGTCGATTGTATGTAGTTGTAGGCCCTATTGTGTTGACTAAGAGCTATAATTGGAAGCGTTGCTTGCCATACCCTGGCCGTGGAGTTATGTTTAATTAGCTTTTTTGACAGATGTATTTATTTATGATAAGATCAGGCTTACATGTAAAGTAATATAGAAGTGAAACTAACTAGCTAATGTGTTTTGCTGCTACACGTATCACAGTATTGAAGATTCTGTTTATGTATTAGAAAACGTACTACAGCTTCGAAACAGAGTGCAGATAAAATTGAAGAAAGTGAATACGGTACAACTTCGGCGAGCAGACTTAAAGGTTTTAAGTGTGTACAGCATTCCCAGAGCAGCGTTGAAACCATTTAATTTAGAGCTAACCTCGTGTCCATGTAATAATGTCTGATAAACTATTAGGGTTATTAGCTTGCTTTATAGGTTACAATATAATCCTTCAAGGTGCAGATGATGAGGAAATTGTATCTCAAAAATCTCGTTTGATCTCGTGAGATGTGTATAGCTTTTCTTAAAAAATACCTGCGAGGCTGTCTCATTCAAAAATCTCATGCAAAAACATCAATAATCGTTAGCAATGTAGCTGTATCCGCTATTATGCTTACTTAATGTATCACTAGTATAGCTTTTTGATATCGAGAGAAGAAGCAAGATTTCGAACGGTTGTAGTATTTCCAGAGCTCTATCGAAATCAATTAAATTTAAGAATAATCCCATCTCTATGTAATAATAGACGTAGTATAAAGTTACATATTTTAAGTATTTAATGTGTAATCACTGTATAATGAGTTTTATTATTATGATGCAACATTAGTGGTATTAGACGTTTTTAAAATATTTGTGTTTTGAATGTAAATTTTTGTAAGTACAACATAATTATTAAATACGAATTCAGGTTTTTCTGTATTACTTTCTAAATAGTTAATGTCCGGTATGTAATCGAGTGTTTATATATATTCAGACATTCACAAAGCGTGTTTTAGTGAGGTACGTTGTATAAAAATTCAGTTTAGCATATGGCAGCGTTGAAGGAAAAACTTCTAAAGGTGAGCGTATTATTTTTAATATATGTTTTTACCTGATATTGCTAACAAAAATACCGATAAAGATTTCTAAAATGTATTATCATGCTTATAGGATAACGTCATAAGATCAGCTCTACAAAATAGTAAGTACGCATTCGTGGATTTTAAAGTTGTAGTTATTGTTAATTCACTTATATTATAATAAACCATTAAAACCTTTTGCCTTTTATTTCCGTTATATCAACTTGATATTCTTAAAGACATGTTATTTTAATTTAACTCTATGTTATATAAGTAATTATTACTTTTAATGGGTTTTACAAAAGTTAATGAACACATTACAATGAAACAATTTTGTGTGTAAGTAATTGAACATGCAAATAAATCAGATATGATGTTCCGAATGCATAGGTGGTGGCTGTTTAAAGGATCTGCCTATACATAAAGCATCATTCCATTAGGGTATAAATTATTTATTATTTCACGTCATATTTAATTAGACTTGAATGTATTCAGTTTCAACTGTAATCTGATTTCCGCAAACTGTAAGACATAATTTCGGTTGATTGGTTGAGATTGATCTGGTGATCGAGCGTGCTTTGTTTGAGATTGATTAATTAATTGAGTTTGTTGTGTGTGTGTGTGTGTGTGTGTGTGTGTGTGTGTGTGTGTGAGAGAGAAGAGAGGGGGAGGAAGAAACAAGATAGAGCAAGAGAGGTGTGCATTATCAGCTTCTGTTATTGAAAATGTTCATTAGTCTTTACGCCGCTAGATGGCACTAAAATCAATTTTACTCAGGCCAGGGCGAAGGCCTGAGAACAAGTTGCGAAGACCTACACGTGTCGCACAAGAACCTCCTTATTAGAAATACAACGTTTTAGGTAAAAGATCATCCAATAGCATGTGGCCATTTTAAAGCAATAGGGTCGATAATTTTAATAATAATATCTTATTACTTATGCAATTTCCAACATTGTATGCGTATGCATTTGCCTAACCTCCAGAGGCACTGTTCTTAATATAGCCAGAAGGACCTTAATACCACCAAATAACCCTAAGATTAACCCTAGCCAGCCCGCCCTAAATACAACCTGTAGATAGGCATTAAAATAAATATAATAACAATCTCATTGGTAAAAAATACGCTAATAAAATAAAATGGGAAATACAGTCAATGTGTACGTAATTATTATTATCTAATCAATTCTTTAAATAATATCTGATAAACAAGTTCTAATAAATGTTAATAGTAAAATACAAAATTAAATAAAATATCTTTTACATCATTTTCCAGGGCTAAAATAATTAATTAATAAAATAATTAAAGATCATAATCATCTTAAAGCTATCAGATTAAGAATTTCCTAGGATAATTAATTAATAAAATAATTAAAAGATCACCGTCTCAAAATAAGGGTAATAAATACGGTCCTTTACGTATGCCATTAAAATCAAAACTTTAATTAGGGATGAAAAGAAAGGATTCAAAATACGGTCTCACACGTGGTTGTGTAAAAATAAGAGTTGAAAACACGGTCTCACACATGGGCATATAAAAATAATTAGGATTGTAAAGGGCCTTCGAAAAGAAAGGATACGGTCTCACACGAGGGTATATAAAAATAAGGGTTGAAAATGCGGTCTCACACGTGGATGTGCAAAAATAGGGTGAAAACACGTCCTACACGTAAGCGAGTAAAAACAAGGGTGGAAAATCCGGTCTCCACGTGGGCATATAAAAAGTAAAAGGTGGGCTTGTGACGTAAAAAAGGAGTGGGATGGTGTCTTATTACTACTCTGGACTAAAATTGCTATTTAAAACGATCAATTCTTACAGAATCGGCTCACACTGAACAAAAATAGGGAATTATTACAGAATCACAAAATCTCAAATATCTCGAAAACTGTGGATATCGGTAAAGGCTCAATCGATCACAAATGAGCCATACTCCTTGAAGGTTGGCATCTAATTTGGAATCACCCGGTATACATAGACACGCACGCACGCACACACAACCCACATACACACGCACGCACGCACGTTCACACATGCACGCACACACACATACGAATTAAAACAAGTGTGTGTGTGTTGTCTCTGTGTCTGTGTGTCTGTGTCTGTGTCTGTGTCTGTCTGTGTCTGTGTCTGTGTCTGTGTCTGTGTCTGTGTCTGTGTCTGTGTCTGTGTCTGTGTCTGTGTCTGTGTCTGTGTCTGTGTCTGTGTCTGTGTCTGTGTCTGTGTCTGTGTCTGTGTCTGTGTCTGTGTCTGTGTCTGTGTCTGTGTCTGTGTCTGTGTCTGTGTCTGTGTCTGTGTCTGTGTCTGTGTCTGTGTCTGTGTCTGTGTCTGTGTCTGTGCTGTGTCTGTGTCTGTGTCTGTGTCTGTGTCTGTGTCTGTGGCTGTGCTGTGTCTGTGTCTGTGTCTTGTCTGTGTCTGTGTCTGTGTCTGTGCCTGTGTCTGTGTCTGTGTCTGTGTCTGTGTCTGTGTCTGTATCTGTGCCTGTGTCTGTGTCTGTGTCTGTGCCTGTGTCTGTGTCTGTGTCTGTGTCTGTGTCTGTGTCTGTGTCTGTGTCTGTGTCTGTGTCTGTGTCTGTGTCTGTGTCTGTGTCTGTGTCTGTGTCTGTGTCTGTGTCTGTGCCTGTGTCTGTGTCTGTGTGTGTGTGTGTGTGTGTGTGTGTGTGTGTGTGTGTGTGTGTGTGTGTGTGTGTGTGTGTGTGTGTGTGGTGTGTGTGTGTGTGTGTGTGTGTGGTGTGTGTGTTTGTGTGGTTGTGGTGTTGGGTGTGTGTGTGTGTGTGTTGTGTGTGTGTGTGTGTGTGTGTGTGTGTTCGGACTATCGATGTATTGTGATTGACATGCGAGACGCAAATTAACAGAAAGTTTGTTTAGGTCAAACTAATATAATCACGTGATTGAAAACATCATGTAAAGCAAATTATGCAGATTTTATCATTCATTAAAAGCTATAGTTTCCATTGAATGCTTTTTCGCTATCTTACACAATTTCTTTACAGCATTATGGCAGTAAGAGGCGTTTACGTTAGTAATTATTATTTTTGTAAACCGTTTAAGGTGGAATGTTACTTGTAATTTGTAATTTTTTGGTTACAAGACGGCATGTCAGGTAATTTAAAATAAAATGAAGAGGTAAGTGAGTGTCCGTCTCTCGGACACTCAGCGACTAGTGGAAGCCATCTGAACCTAAATTAAAATACAAAATAAATAAGGACATGTAAAACATGGCTCAATAAATTATACAAGTCGATTTGTCTTTTGTTAATTTATGTGACAATTTTATAATTAAAATAACATCGCGAAACATGTACATCCGCCATCCTGTTAAAACATTGACTTACAAAAAGCCTTTAACCTTCGTCCTTCCGATCAATACAAAGGTATAACAAATCTCACAACTTGAACCTATTTTAATATTTATAGCATCTTCAGCAAACAAGCGTAATTAAAGTAACTTTTGTATTACACGTTACGAGTAAAGTAAATTTTGTGCCTGATCTACTTAGATTAAGATCAAAATCTTGACCTTTCGATTCGTGTTGAAAAATAGGCTAACGATGACTTCTCTAGAATTTATTACGTCACTGCTGACAATATTGCGACCTCTAACTTGGCTTCAATTTCACGGTAACTACTTTGACCTACCGCTCAACAGAACTAATCAATACTTGATGTGAACATCAGAAACAGTAAACGCTTTTGCACAATTCAAACTTCATTAGTGACAATTTTTTTCATATAAGGTATGCAATTATCTACTGCAGGCTTTATCACGAGAATTAAACAAACTCAAGTTTTACAAACAATAATGTACTTCCACAAAGCAAAACTTGATTTGTAGATACATACTTACTAACAATACTGGGATGAATATTAAGTTTACTCAAAGATATAATTAACAATCGTCATTTAATCATCTACTATATCTATTATATATATATATATATATATATATATATATATATATATATATATATATATATATATACAATATATAATAAATAATTATTGAACTATTTGGCATTATAGAATTACGTCAGTTTTTATCGATATTTCGTATATTTAGTTTACTATTTATAAACCTCTTCAGGACACAAAATTAAGTTATGAAGTATAAAATAAAGAACAAATATAAAAAGGTGGCAACATTTTGAATTTAAAATGACAATGATATAGAAGTGTTCCCTTTCTAGATATTAATGTTATAAGGAATCATGATAATAAAATTATTTTAGATTTGTACCTGAAACCTACAAATTCTGGTCGTTTTGTAAATTACTATTCTAACCATTCTTTGTATTTAAAAAAATAGATTTCATAAAATTGTTCATCCTTCCTTATTACAAAAAAACCTTCAAAAATTAACAAATATTTTTGTAAAAAATGATCATCCAATATCTTTCCTTAATAAATTAATTTTGAATTTCTATAATGAAGATATCCAAAATAAAACCGAAGATATGAAAATAACATAAAAATTTCCATATTTTCCAGAATTTTATAACATAGTTAAAGAAATATTTACTAATGAAAATATTAAAATTATTCCGTATATCACCACTATTAACAATCTTTTTATTAAATTAAAAGATGGTACCTCAAATGATGTTAAATCCAATCTTTTTTACAAATGAAATGTGAATCATGTAATTATAGTTATTTTGGGCAAACTTCAAATTAGCTTAAAAACTAGAATATCTCCATAAAAGCGATTGAAAATTAAATAGAAATCGTTGTGCTTTGGCAGTTCACTCAAATTTTTTAGACCACAAAATTGATTTCAGTAGTTTCCAAATTGCGGATTTCTCGAATTACCACAGAGATTATTATTAGAAACGATTTATATTAATTCATATTCAGACTCCATCAATTTCAAGTCCGACACTAATAATTCAAACAGAAGTTTAAATTATTTTAATTATTTTAAATTGTTTAAACCAAATTTTTGTAATATAGAATTTCTAAGTTATTATTTAAATAGTATTATCATAGTTCACATACAGATGTCATTGTCATTTTAAATTCAAAATTTTTACACTTTTTTGTATTTGTTCTTGATTTTATATTTCATAACTTAATTTTGTCCTGAAGAGTTTATAAATAGTAAACGAAATATCGACAAAGAACTTAAGCAATTCTTTAATGCCAAATAACTGAAGAACTATTATTAAAAAAAATTGAAATAAAACAAATAACAGGGTGTCCCAGGAGTCCGTACCAAAAACTTGGGAGATGATAGAGAGACTAAAAATAATTATGGTACTCCACATAAAATGTTTGCCTTAAGCCTTTCGTTAACGAACTATAGGGCTCTAAAGTTGGGAATTAAAAATAGTTTAAGAGATACGGGAAATTTTATGTCGCACTGAACATCCATTGGCGCATTCACCATTTTTAAAAGTACCATTACAGTAAGCGTCCTGTATTATTAGTAGATGATTAATAAATCCAAAAAGTCCACATTTATAAAAATAAACTTTTGCATTTTTTATACTACTTTTATTACTTATAGTGGTGATAGAAAACTTTGAAAACGAACACATCTTAATTTAACAAAAGTAAAAATACGAATATAATAATGAAAAAAAAAACATATTCCATGTAATAAAATTTCATATTTTCCAACAAATACTTATCAGTAATTTACAGCAAATCAGCATAAAAATAATCCGCTTTTAATGTGAATCGTTTTGTACTATTTTAATTAAAAAATTGCATTGTTCTAAGTAGGCGGCTGTCATCTCACTTTTAAATCATTTCTAAATATTTGTCATTTGTCTACACTTGGGAGGGAGAGAAATTCTCACATTATTTATTTTAAATTCAAAAATGGAAGAATTTACCTTTAATGAGTGTGCGGATGTGCA
>JARFJB010002181.1:205000-290000 GCA_036346205.1 Vesta saturnalis
GCAAATTTTTTCATCAGTTATTTAATCTGGGATGATGACAGGATGCCCCTACTAACGATGCAATTAGGCTTCTATTTTACATACAAGATCTGACTTAGCCAAAATACCTCTCTTAATGGAAACACTTCTGTCAAAAAAGGGTTTTAAATTTATAAACAAGCTCGAACGTCCGTTAGGAAAGCAAGATTATTAATAAAAAATTGAAGGAAATCTTCTTCATCGATCTCAAGCGACCTGCTATTGGAGTTGACCTTTGGGTAACCAAGTTCATATAGGTAAAATTCGGCGATCTCCACTCTTCGAGCCCCGAAGATTATCGATCCTATTCGAACATTGCCGAGTGCTCACACCCATTCCTCCAATATAATTTAATTATAATTTAAATTAAAAAAATAAACGCAGGTGTCTACGTATTGTCGGCCTTCGGGACTGGGGTAGAATACAAAATATTCAATCTTGGTATCACGTCAGCAAAGTACGGGGAGAGACTGGCTGTGGAACTGGCGAAATTTAAATTTAGCTACCATCCAGATCAAATCAATCTCAAGCACCTCGAAGCAAAAAATGATATTAAGTGAATCTCATCATCATCGAAAGGTAAGACGGTCCTTGAAAATGGAAATATGATTCACATTCTTTGCGCGTGACAAAAAATCCCGCCAATTAGATTACACTTATTTTTAAAAGCAGATTTGTTTGTTTGTGACGCCATTTAGTGGTGTATTTTTCAAACTAATAAACGTTTTCTGTAATAGAAATTGATCGTGCTCGTCTCTCTCGTTTCCCATCTCTCTCTCGTCACTTTCCTCACCCTCGCCTCCCTCGTTCTCTCCTTCTCTCTCTCTCTCCTCCCTCCTCTCTGTCACTCACCACCACCACTCACTCACTGCTCGCTAACTCACTCACTCACTCACCACTCACTCACTCACTCACCACTCACTCACCACTCACCACTCACTCACTACTCACTCACTCACTCACTCACTCACTCACTCACTCACTCACTCACCACCACATCACTCACTCACTCACTCACTCACTCACTCACTCACTCACTCACTCACTCACTCACTCACTCACCACTCACCACTCACTCACTCACCACTCACTCACCACTCACTCACCACTCACTCACTCACTCACTCACTCCCTCGCTCACTTGATAGTTTGCTGCTCGCTCACTCACTCACTCTCTCACTCACTCACTCACTCACTCACCACTCACTCACTCACTCACTCAGTCACCCACTCACCCACTCACCCACCCACCCATCCACCCACACAACCAACCAACACAACCACCCACCCACCCCCGTGTTTTCGAGTTTACGTGTTTGCGTGGTTGCAGGTTTGCGCCTGTCTCTGTGACAGTGCCTGTGTTTACGCCTGTGTATGTCTCTGTGGAGTGTATCCGTGTCTGTGTCTGTGTTTACACTTGTGGCTGTGTCTGTGCTTGTGCTTGTGTGCTTGGTTTCTTATTTGTGTGCCTGCGTTTTCCCACCTTTACATGTCTGTGTGTTTTTCTTGATTGCGTGTTTTCGCGTTTGTGAGTTTCGTGTTTGCGTGTTCTTGTGTTTTCGTGTTTTCGTGCTTCCTTGTTTTTGTGTTTTCGTGCTTTCGTGTTTTCGTGTTTTCGTGTTTTCGAGTTTTCGTGTTTTCATGCTTGCGTGTTTGCGTGTTTTCCTGTTTGCGTGGTTACGTGTTTGCGCCTGTCTCTGTGACAGTACCTGTGTTTACGCCTGTGTATGTCTCTGTGGAGTGTATCCTTATCTGTGTCTGTGTTTGTGTTTACACTTGCGGCTGTATCTGTGTCTATGCCCGTGCTTGTGTTTGTGCTTGTGGTTGTGTGAGACGGGAGAGGAGAGAGGAGAGAGAGAAGGAGAAGGAGAGAAGGAGAGAAGCGAGAGAAGCGAGAGAAGCGAGAGAAGCGAGAGAAGCGATAGAAGGAGAGAAGCGAGAGAAGCGAGAGAAGCGAGAGAAGCGAGAGAAGCGAGAGAAGCGAGAGAAGCGAGATAAGCGAGAGGAGCGAGAGAAGCGAGAGAAGCGAGAGAATCGAGAGAAGCGAGAGAAGCGAGAGAAGCGAGAAAAGCGAGATAAGCGAGAGAAGCGAGAGAAGCGAGATTAACGAGAGGACCCAGAGAAGCGAAGGAAACGAGGGAGAGGAGGGAGACAGATGTAAACGAGAGAGACGAGCACGATCAACTCCTCTTACAGAAAACATTCGTTAGTTTAAAAAAATGCACCACTAGATGGCGTCACAAACAAACAAATCTGCTTTTAAAAATAAGTGAAGTCTAATCTCGTGCTACCTAGATTACCTAGGTCACTCATCAGTATGCAGTACAAATCTCCTCTTGTCGTACCAAACTGGCGCAATCCGCATTCTTCTACACGGCTCCTAAGCTCTGGAATGATCTCTCTAGTTCCTGTTTTCCTCTCACTTACGGTACGAAAAATTTAAGGTAGCTGTTCATCTCTTGGCTATTCTATATTCCTTTATCCATCCTCCTAAGTGTTCCTGAGTGCTTTACGACGATAGGCCAAACTTAACCTGTTCAGGTCCACAATTAAAAAGAAAAAGAAAAAGTGTAGACATATTTTTTAAAGAAAATTTAATTTTACGTAACTTTTGTTTATGAAGCTTCTTAATATAATTAAATATGAATGAAAATGGTTAAACGTTATTATTGAAGTTTTATAGAAGCCGGCGGCTTTGGAATTGTCTATTATTCTATTATTCTCTATCTGACATGAAGTTTTAAACGTGATTCTGACATAGATTATTGTTCTTGTTTCTGGAATGTTGCCTGTTTTCGTTATGCACGTATAAAGAAGAGGTTGCATAGTTATCCTAAAAAAAAGTTATTTAAATTATTCCATTCCTTTTAATTCCCATTTGGTAGGTTCGAAAGTTGTTTGGTGTTCCATCTATAATATCTGTGGCCCTAAAAAGGACCGGTGTTATAGAAGAATGGTGTACAACAGCCCTAATGCTGAAGAACGAATGACGCCCCAAATGTTCAAATTGTCACCCGTGCTGTTCAATACAGAGCTGCAATCTCTCACGCATAGACAAAATAGCAGTCTAGTAAAAACAAGTAGGCCTTGAAATGCCAAAAATGATATAAAATAATAGCCACTTGAAATACTGATTTGCGTTAAAATAATATTAGCCCCAGTACAGTTGTTCGTGTTTGATTGAGGAACCATTGATTTCAAAATGCCGTTAACCAGTAAATAGCATTTGATATGCTTGTATATTTTGAATGCATAAAGATTTCAATTGTTGCTGCAAGAGTTTATGCTGAGCGGTATCCAGAAAGGCATCGTTACGATTGGCGCCGCGTTTAACAAATACCGGAGGTATTCATCGTCCCGTCTTTCGTACACGTGGTAGAGACCAAACTGAGGAAAATATCATAAACGTGTATACAGAATTTAATCCTTGATATTTCTAACGACTTAGGCATTATCTAAACTACCGTAAAACGAATTTTACAAGACCATAGATAGTTACCTACAAAACATAATGCCCTGAACTATATACCTTGTCTTATTATCGTTTAATAAAAAAAGTCTTATTTCGAATTTAGACTACTCCCATACCATGAAATTCTCTATCAGGCATTAACGACCTTTGATTTTGATAGAAGGCTTGATTATTTCCATTGCGATTATCAAATATACTACACTTTTAACAGCGATGGGTACGTAATTTGCATAACATGCATTACTGGGTGCAAACCAATCCTCATTGGATGAAATAGGTCGAGGCAGGCCGAGCGTAAACGTTTGGTGCGGTATATTGGGAGGAATGATCATTGGGCCATCTATATTTAATGAAAAACTGACAAGTGAAATTCTCTTCAATTTTCTGACCAACGAATTGCCAGTTCTTTTAGAACATGTACCATTAGGATACCGCAAAACACATGTTTTTTCAGCAGGATGGGTGTCCAGCCAATTTCTGGGCAAATGTCGGTTAATTTTTGGACAGAACATTTCCTGACAAATCGATAAGAAAAAACGTTTCAATTTCTAGATCACTCGATCTGACTTGTTTGGGTTTTTATTTTTGGAGGGGGTTGAAAAATATTGTTTATTTAACCAAAACAACTACCAGGGAGAATATGGTGTAGCGAATAAGGAACGCCATTCGCCGTACTAGAGACTGCTGTTTCGTCTACGCGTGAGAGATTGCAGCTCTGTATTGAGCAGAACGGGCGATAATTTGAACATTTGGGGCGTCATTAGTTCTTCTGTACTAGGACTGTTGTATACTATTCTTTCATAACATCGGCCCTTTTCAGGGCCACAGATAATACAGAAAGAAAATACCTAATCCGACATAATTTAAAAAATAAATTTTATTATCCGCTTTAAATTAAATATACGCCTTCTAGGGGATATTCAGCGTACTAGGCTTTGTTGGTATTGTTTAAGTTGTGTAATGATTAATAAATTTTAATAATTAATGACAATTAAACGTGTTCTCTAATTCTTTTACTTGTAAAATGCATTTTTACATATATTTTTATCCATATCTTTGTAACGAGAGAAGATATCGACTTGCGGTTTTCACAAACCTCTATTTTTTCACGCGCTTTTTCGTGAGTTAAAAATAATTATACCTTTATATTTAAAATTTTCGACAAAACTACAAAAATTTACGGCTTTGTCACAAAAAACCATCTACCGGCTAGAAAAAAAAACTAAACCGATAATATTAATACTGTATTAGAAGGACCCCAAGAAGCCTCTCTCAAACGAGACTCAGTTTATAAAAATTGGTGAGTTAAAGAGAAGTTATGACATTTGCCTCTCCCCCTTCCCTTATTTAAGAAGATAGAGAAAAATGCTAAAAAAAGGAAATGCTTCTAAGCTTATGCTTAAGCTTATGGATTTAAGAGAAAAAGTCGATTTGCTAATTTGGTGATCGTGTACGCCTCCTAGCGGATATTGCAGGAACTTGAAACTAATTTCCAGCAATTTCTCTCGGTCACTTTTACTATCAATATTTTTCTCCCGAAACTGTGCGACGCGTAGTTCCTCATATACAGCCGGTCTCCTTTATTAATGGACCACCTGGTATAATGGGAGAGTAAAATATAGCGTTATTACTTTTGATTAACTTTATTGATTGATAAATATAATTAAATATTTATGTTAAAATGAAATTAGGAATAAACTCCCAAGTCGAGTGAAGCCAATTTATCCCTTAGGACATTATGCACACTCGTCGGGGCCTTAAGTTTTTGCACTCATTTTTTTTACAGAAGCTTTGGTATAAAGTCCAGGTGTGCACTATGGAAGTAATTATTTGTTTCTTCAGTAGAAGCGACGTAATACGAAAACAAAGTAGAACATTCGCTATTTTTTTGACAGAGTTGGAGGTATAATTTGAGTTTTAGATGAACTACGCGAAAATATCGAAAAAATTTTAATTGGTCTTTACAGCTAAAGGTATCGTAAACTTAATGCAAATAATATGATATGGCTAGCACAGACTTTCGCATATGCAGATGTCGTATTGCACCACAAAAAATACGTAAAGTAAAGAAAGAACTGATACGTACGGCAGAGACTTGATACATATGCTAGAACAAACTGTGTGATCTAATTGTTGAAGCAAGTAATTGAGTTGACTTTAAAACTAGAAAATCTGTAATTATCTTGATTCCAATAGTAAACGACGATCATATTTTATTAGTTCTCAAAGTTATGAACCAGAATAAACTGCAGTACAATTGATATTATTGACAATGGTCATTTATCAAAATGCAGTCGAGTTTAAGTCATATAAAAAATTCGATGTGGTCAGTACATGACTTTCTTGTGTTATTGTAATTTTAGAAGGCAAAGAGTACCTTTATAAAGCAAAGAGCAAGCTTACAAAACTACAACGTTGCATACGTTGAGACGGAGTTGGTCCTTTCGAGAACAGCTATCTTTAACTTAATCATATCTTCGCTTACATGAGAATGCATCTAGTCAATTTAAATGTAATTTTATGTTTAGAAGTCTTTTAGTGTAATTACACACAACACAAAGCACAAACATTGAATTGTTATTAATATAAATTGAACCTTAGCATTATATAAACACAGTCATTCACTTGAATTTAACAACATTAATGAATATATATTTTTACACAACATATCGTACATTTTGCAAATCATTTTCTAATAAATCATTGTGAATCATACATTAATGTTGCCAAACACTAAGGCTTGAGAGATTATTTATCATATATTTGTAATATTTACAGTGTGATACCATGTTTCACCCTGAAATTACGTCACAAATTTTATATTAAAATACAGTTTTTTTTTTATGATTGTGGACCTGAA
Organism: Vesta saturnalis; assembly: GCA_036346205.1. Classification (NCBI taxonomy): domain Eukaryota; kingdom Metazoa; phylum Arthropoda; class Insecta; order Coleoptera; family Lampyridae; genus Vesta; species Vesta saturnalis. The sequence continues at coordinate 211,351 of JARFJB010002181.1, forward strand.
CAGGCTAAATTAGACCTATCGTGCTAAAGCACCCAGGAACACTTAGGAGGATGGATAGAGGGAAAGTTACCATACAATGCAGTTGAGCTTGGTGGATCTTTGAAAAATACATCTGAAAGGATTTTGAATTTGATAAAACATTTAACTGTATAATATACGGTAAAAATACTACTGAGTGGGATTTGAACCCGCGACCTGTTTTTTACTATATAACTGCTTTACAAAGTAAGCCATCGAGGTTCAAGCTCCATTTGATGCAAACTTAGACTTTATGTATCTAGAATAGATGAAATTTCAATATGAAATGCTTGAGGTAAGCACACACTACTCCTTTATGTGGAAAGTTAGAGTGAAGTTTGTACAGTATATGAGAAATAGCAAATCAGGTGAATCGGAGTTTCTAGACGAAAGTTGTGTTTCTGATAGAAAAACATGGCGGGTTGTAAATGTTCAAGGTGTTGGTGAACAACATTAAGATTAGACTTGATTCCAAAGATGTTAAAATAATGGGCATAGGATTCAAATTACTAACGTTGATCAATTAAAAACTGAACTTCCGTTTAGGATAAAACTGTAACCAAAGTTCTGCTGAACCTTATAAAAGATGGCGATGTTACTAACTAGTTTCAATAAGTTATTCTCATTCGCAATGAGATAAAAGTAAATTACAGTATTTAGTACTTTTTCGTCTTCTTTGGTGTCTGAAGCTTTGGTTATCATGAGTTGATTGTTTTACCTGATGTTTATTTAACTTTTGGGGGTTTGAATCGTGAATTTCTTTTAGATAGTTGGTAAACATCAATTATTACTTAACTAGGAGTTTGAAAGCATTTGAACTAGATAGATCGGTGTATGTGCTAGATTAGCCAAACATAGTTAATGGACTAGTACGATTCGTCCCAGATTTTTTTTTTGTATTATGTACCGTTGAAAAGCTATGTGCAATTAATTGCAGAGGTTTATAACTCATTGTACCAAACAATACCTTTTAAGTATAGTGGCTTAGATCACTGGGCACGATTAGTGTAGCTGTTGCGTTGCTACTATTTGTTAACAATTTTCGATACAACTCACGAAAAAACAGTAAATTTAACCAAATAATCGCCTAAACGTGACAATTTATCGATTACATTAATTATTATAGTTGTAATTATAATCTTTCAATTTCCATCCTTTATTATATACTGTTAATGACGTTTATTAAGTTAACATTTAATTTGTAATAAATTTTGTCTAATCAGATAAATAATAAAATTCATATGGTCCTAATGATAAATATCAGTTGCTCTATTTTAATTACAGCCACGTTTCGTTATGAGCTAAACCACTTTTGGGATTAACGAACAAATTACTACACAAATGATGGCTTAACCGTACCCGAATGCAATCTTACAATCTAAAAGATGAAAATTATGACTGCCCTTTGCGATGTTAATTTACTTTAAAACGTGTATCAAACAGTTTGTACAATTGAGGTTAAGTACTTATAGTAGGTACTAAAAGTTTTCCCAAACGACTTGAACGAAATATGAAAGCAAGTTAAATACAGATACTTTCAGAAAATTCCGTGATAAAAATGTAACTGTCTAAGAATTAAAATAATTCATGTTGAATTTAAATTTTACATTTGCAGATTTAGATGTAATTTTAGTATGAATGGTAAAACGATTTAATCCACTTAATAATTTAGCTCATCGCTCGTATGTTAAAATTGGCGGAATCGAGTTCATTTGTTTGATACAAAACGCCTGGTCCGAGAATTAATCAAAATTGAGTTATTTAATTAATTTCCATTAAACGGGGAAATGAAGCTAAATTTAAAAGCAGTAAAATTCGTCTTTTTATTAAAGAAAGTGATATAGCATGCAGAATGTATAAAAAATAGCAATAATTTACCATAGATTATAAATAGCCTTTCAGTTACAGAATCGATATATCTCATCAATCTATAAACAGAACAGGAAATTACATAAATGGGTTTCATTTAATTGAGTGATTTTTCTGTACAATACTTTTTATACGTAATACGAATAAATATATTATTGAATAAATCCTTGTAATGTATTTGCTATAATGCACTTCACAGTATGAAAGCTACATATAGGTATATCAAAATCATGTAAATATTGTGTCAAATAGATTTTAATAAAGACTCGTGTGTTCCATTTTTTGTTACTTGAAAGAAAAAAATAATAATGATATATTACCTCTTGACGTCAGGCTTCTTTCATTTTCAGGTCTGAAACTGTACCAGTCATGGTACAGAAATAATCTAAATATCCGCAATTCATAATATACTACGAAGCAAAACCACACACGAGGGATGGTAATATACCATTGCTAGCTAAAGGTCAGTGTCCAGACGAGGATTTTAGTTTGAAAATATAGTCTAGTCTAATTAGGACGATGTCTAAGAGGCACCATCAGTCCAAAATATGTGGTTATAGAGTAAGAGAATAAGCACTTGTATCGGTTGGAATAGAAATTAGCTCCCTTAGTGTGCGAAAACTTTCAGTCCAATTTCCAATTACGTTAGCACAAACAGTTAAATGCAGTACAATTTTAGGCAAATCCATATAAATGATTTTCTTAATCATTCTCATTACGATACTGTTATCAACTTTATCTTAATTAAAAAGGTGATCCAGTTTATCAAAGAAATTATGTGAACCAGTGACTTCTAAACCCCAAAAGCGTGATCGTTATTTATTACTTCGAGTATCTTAATTTATAGTTATTTAGCATTAAATGAATAAAATTTTCTATTGAAGTTACTTCAGTAACAGTGAAATAAAAGCTTTAACATTTACTAAAGGGTATATGGAACTGTATGAGAAACTGTAATTAAAATAACATTATATCTGAATAAAATTTTGAAGCTAACTTAACGTGTGAATAAATGTTAGTTTAAATGATAGTAGAACGAGCTGGTAATCCAGTGGCAACAGGTGTAATGCTTTTTCAGGGCGTTTACCTCATACACTTATAAGGGCATGATTGCTGCGGTAGACGCACATCATGGGCAGGTGTATAGGTGAATACTGGAGTAATTTCCTCAGATCCCTTACTCCGTTCCTTGAGATCCGATCCTGATCAAACCCACCCTTGATCCTAGCATGCATACATACTTAATGTTGTAAAGAATTAAAATCTTTTATGCATAAAATTGAAATTAATTATTTAGAATCAATGTTTTAATTGTGCCTACCAGAAATAATCAATAATTAATTTCTTTTAACCCTCTATATTGTCATTACAAACCGTCAAAAGCTTTCTGCAGTAGAGCTCTACTAGCATTCTACTAGCTACGGAGCGCCCTGAGAACACCAATCAAAGAAGTTTACGTCACGACGATAGCCATCGACTCCCACCAGTGAACTCGTACAAAACCGCAATCTCATTCCGATTACGACCGATCTTTTTTCATTCCGGTGTCGCTTCAGATTTCATCCGAGATCAGATTCAATTTCCTTTTTTTTCCGAGTTGATTCCAGACATCGTTTTCCGATTCAGTTATTTATTTATTCGCATTTGTTTGATTTTCTCACCTAGTGCATTTCCAGTAGTTACCGACCCCGCTCCCGACCAGCTTTCACTTGAGTGTTCGAGATGGCCTGCACGTAAGCTTTTAAACAAAGTTTATACTAGAAAGTACACGTACAGAAGCGTGAAAACGGGTAGCCAGCCCCCGAAACCGCTTCATAAGCACGAAGTATTTAGACGGTCGGTACGTTGACCCTCGTTCTCTAGATCACTCCTTTACATCCACATACTGACAAAGTAGCTATGTTACACGTCCAAACCGCACTAGGCGTCGTGTAGGCTTACTAATGTAAGCGGGTTGCCAAGTCAGCTAACAGGGAGATGGGCGTGGTCGAAATAATAAGTAAAATGAATGATTAATAAGCTCAAACACCTTACACTTATACTCAAATAGCTCAATTCGGGAAAATATGTCTCTAGGCGCCACCACAATCGAAACTTTGTTAATATAATTGTCTTAAGCTGGATGTTAATTAATCCTACCTGATTGTGGAAAGTAGGATTGTGCTTACTCGGTAAACTCATATACGAAGGTTCCAAAACAAACACTCGTCCCAAACAATTCAACTAAAAACTCAAATAAATTTAGTACTACCCAGGTTATTAAAAACTTTTTGAATACACCTCGTATACCAAAACTTCCAAAATAAAATTTATCACTCAAATTCATTCAATGAACGGTAATTAATTTTTAAAATTCTTAACATGAACGATATCTTTTAAATTTAATTTACTTTTGAATCGTATTTGACATTCGTAAACATTTAAGGTTTCAAAACTCAAACTTTTATTACACTTAATGAAATTTAAACTAACAGCTGATCTGTTAATTGTGCATTGCTCTATTAAAACAAATATGAAAATTTTGCAATCAACCTGGCAAATATGAACTTTCAGGTCGTTTCTTAAATCTGAAAAATTAAAATATGCAAAGCTTACTTTTAAAATTGTCAAAACAAGATCACCAATTAAGTAAATGTTACATCTGTGTTTCATACCTGGTTAAATAAACAACAAAGTAAAAAAATATAACGATAAATATATATTGTCCTGCATAAAATAATCAAAACAAATGTTTACACACAAATATATTTACATATACCTCAACAACGTGGTTGAAACTCAAAACCACACGTCACTACCAATTTCTGCAAAATTCTTAATACTATACAACCCAACACAACATAATTCGAGAACGATTATCTTTTCGTTTCTAAGCTAATTAATATTTAATCACATTACACCAATGAACTAAACCAAAGAGATAATCGTGCTTTACTAAATTTTTAAAATACTTAAATATAAACCTTACTTAAGATCGTCCATTAATCCTTGGCTTTTCTTTCTTCTTTCTTCCGTAAACCAATTATATGTAGTCCATTTGTACTGCATAAAATTGCCTGAAGCACATTACAAAAGGCTCAACAAAACTTATTCCTCTGTGCACTCGCGATTAGTTTACTTACGCGAGGTTATTACTCCACAAACATGTAATAACGGTAAACCTTGGTTGCCTCTTAAAATTTCTAGCAACCTTTACACCAAAATTAGACCCTTATACCAATAAAACTTTCAATGTCATATAACGTTATTTAAACATTGGTTTAATATACAACGAACGCTTCGTTCACTTAACAGGTGGTCTCATAAATACTTTTAGCCGAATCTCGTTACAAGGACACGCGCTGCACTTAATACTTTAACATAACAACTGTTATCTTTATTCAAATCTGCTTACGCACTATTATTTTCTTGAAAATAAACAAACTAATTTTATCTTCAACTTCAATTTTAATTATTGTTTTGTTTATGAATGTCTTTTCAATTTATCCCCGGTTCGGGTTACGCAGTTGATTAAACAATTACTGCCTCATTAAAATTCACAAACATACTCCAACCTCATCACAGTCTATCCCACACTACCTCGCGTCGCGTCTCACCAACAGCCAAAACGAAAAGCTTAACTGCCTACCTCTAACTAACTACTCAATCTCTGACTTTCCTATTTATAACTTCAGTCATCCATCTTTAAACATGTCTTCCTTCCGCGTTATATTCTCCAATAATATTCACTCAAAATGTCATAGTTCTGATAGCTGCTTCCCTCTATACAAGCACGCGTGTAATTACAATACATCGCCATATTTGTTTTCACTTACAAATTTTACAATTACTTCAAGAAATCATTACATTCATCATTTTCGTCATTACATTCATTCAGTAGCCACTCTGAACCATTACGCAACTTTTAACACTTATCTCCAACTTGCGCTCGATCTCGTTCCGCAACATTTGCAAAAATAAGTACAGTCTAATGTCTCAAATTCCATATACATACATTTATTCTCAAAACAATTGCACAACATTACAAAACTTTCTGAAATTAATACTTAAACATACCCAATCTTTCTCTACATATTTTCTAAAACATTCTACACTTATTCTTCACATTTTCTAACCAAGATTACTCATTTATCCAACAAACATTCCATTCTATATGGTAGCAAACAGTAGCGATACAGTGGAAAGCATTATCGTCCCATGGACAAATTTCTCTTCACATTTACATTCATCAAAATCTAATTATTCCAACACTAAAGTCTCTATAACATTCAAATACACGTATCTACATACAGAATTATATTTCTCCTACATTTCCAGTGGCGTATCATACACCCACATACATTATATACACACACAAAAAAAATTTTTTTTTCCGTTCAAACTCAATACACTCGTACTTAAAACACGTAATACACGTCATTATAACATCCTACATACAGGGTGCGTCATCGCAACCTGACAGCTAGACGTGCTTGGCGTAACCGTGTGCAAAAGATTGACCCAGTTCTGAAACCCATTTCATTACCTTAACTTTCATGATGTAAAATTACGTGCGTAAAGTAAATGTACCTGGGATTTACTTTGCGGTATTTTAAGTTCAAAATAACTATCTCAAAATGCAGTTCACAGTGCTCCCATGTCCCGAATGTAAGCCCGATAGACTGCACTCACAGCGTAATTTCCTCTTATCTAATTTAGTTCCGTCTTAATTAATGTCCGCCGATATAATGAAAACCATAATTTCAACCACCACCAACCATACGGTGAGAGAAATTTTCATAACCGCCATCCGTGGTAGTTCACTGTTCTCAATACTTTTTAGTTATACCTTATCTAATTTGAGCCTCCTTCATAAAGCTACCACCATTCCCGTAATTATTAAAATCAAATTAACAATCTATTTAAAATACGCCGCTTAAAACTCCCAATAAAAAACGTTCACTTTAAAAATAAAATATCTAATTTATTTTACGAAGATTGACCTAGAAATATTTTTCAGAAATGTTACAACATTGAAATAAAAATACCAGAGAGAGCATTTAAACTCCTTATCTCAGAACCGTTATCTGCTACCTAATCATGATTGCATTTTGAAAATTTTATTCATTTATACATTAACGTTTTTAATTGAAATAATTGTCAGATAATAAGTTCTTATATTACTAACCGATTTCCCTCAGTTAATATAATCAGAATAGCCGATTGCCGGCAACGCTGGGACGCCACTGCCACCAATTGTGGATTTCCCGTGGCCACCTCCTGCCGTCGGTTACTTGGAGTAGGACCAGTTTATTGTATACAGTATATGTTATTATGATTATTAGCCATAAGTTGAGATAATGAATATTTAGTATTGTAAAACAAATAGGAAATATAATATTTAATAAAACCAGTCCGACTTTGATTATCAGGTATATTTAAGCAGAGTTCAGGGGTTGAAAGGTCACATTGGTGTCTTACGATTTAAGTAAGAGCGCGTATTTAGAGATCCCCATAGGATTGGGTGAAGCGTTGTCTAAGCTTATTCAAGAGTAGCCAGTCGCACTAAATTTTTACTACAAATAATATTAACTTGGAATGGTATATGTTAGAACGAGAAGGTAATACAGTCTGACGAGCAGTGTAAATATAAGCGCTAATTCGAAACCGAAAAATTCATTTTAGCAACTGTAATAAAACTAAAATGTATAGATGCGTTAAATGATCTTCAATTTTACCTAAAATTACTCCATTCAAATCAAAATAAAAGTGTTCAAGATATCGACACTACTCAAAATTAATTTTCCTTCACACAAAACAAAAATGAATGGATGATTCGATATTCTACATAGATTCAACAAATCTGAACTATAAAAATTAAGAAGATAATGTAAAGTTTAGATTTCCTATTTAAATACAATCAAGCCGAAAAACTAAATAAATGTCTATATTCTTAAATAATCATCTTTTTGTAAAGATAAGACAATTTTCTTAAGATCTCATGTAGAAAACTACCATTGCGAAATCGACACTAACACACTGTGAAGTTTACAGCATTCTTTCTATATGAATTCACAAAGTACAATAACAATTTTAATTGTTACAAACGTTCTTTTTAACTTATTCATTATACACCTAATTTAAACGAGATTAGTTGTTCCTCATACGCCTTTTAAATTCTATTTTCAATGTCCATTTAAGCAATAATTTTTTTTGCCGTTTCCAATTTCGTCATCTAAATGATACGTAAATATTATTATAAGGCATCAATACCGTAAACGTTAGATGAATGTATTTTATTAACTCGATATTATTCCATTCTCAAACAAACTTGCTTACAAAAAGACATAACGTCAACGTTCGTTCATTAATTTATTTAGATACGCAGGTGACGCCATTATGAAGTAGGGCCATAGTCGAATCTAAGAAGATTTATCAAACAATAGACATAACAATAGAGAAAGAACAATTGTTGGTTTTTCTTGCATACCTTGCTGGGTTTCGTAGTATTTTCTGTCAACTACCACTTACCACTTCCTCAAAATATCTACATTACTTTCCGAGTTCGTCATATTTACGGAAACCGAGATTTATTAAATATTTCGTCAAGGGCGTGTGACTGGAAATATCGAGATTACGATTACATTTAATGTTTAATAATATACGATTATGGAAAATTTATTTTAATAGACGTTTGACAAAATTTTGTTGAGATGGATTATATTGTACATGTTTTGTAAAGATGTGAATAATTCTGTTAAAGTAATATGTTGAGTCACGTTTTTATAATTTAATTCTCTTGGAACCTTTTCTTGTTACCTTGTCTTAATGGCGTCTGAAACTATTACATTTTATTAGTGTAAAACGCGTGGTATGGAATAACCAATTTGATTGAATGTATCTCTTAAGTCAAAGATGACGATTTGTTTGATTTGGTGTAAAGCCGTTATCTGAAGTCTGCAGTTATGGGATTTGAGTAGAGTTACCGGTTGGGAAATTTATAATTTTACATAACTCACAGTTTGTCGATGGTATCGCTGAAAGGAAATTGACGTTCCCGCTCAATAAAATAAGTTGATTTAATTAACGTTTTAAAAGATTAGGGGTGAGTGGAAGCTGCTGATTAGACCCAGATTTAATACTGTAAAGATATAGTACAAGAACGTAACCAATTCTAGTAGGCCCAACTTCGAGACGTAAACAGGAGTATTTTCCATCGGTTGATAAAAACATCGTTTTACTTACCTTATATATATATATATATATATATATATATATATATATATAAGGTGCTTGAACTTTGGTGAAAAGGATGTATGGTAAGGTATTTTATTGATTTTGGTGTATAAGCTAATTCAAACCAATACCAACTATGAGTTGCAGCTGTAAAAATATCGATGTGCATTGATTAAGAGCCAGTAGTGTTTTTAAGGAAGGTTCTTACCTGCAGATGAGAATTTCTAACTAGTTAGGATTATGGGTACCACTATAGTATGCGGTCTACCGCCACAGTGTGATCTATCCCATAACACTGCTACTATAGTATGCGGTCTATCGCTAAGTTGCGATCTATTACATATACCCAATGCTATTTACCGATAATGTTTAAAAAAATTGTAGATAAAGAATTTATTTCAAGTTCTAACGAATAATACACAATATCTTACATATAAATGAATTCACATTATCTGTATACTTGTCTAATATCATTCAAAAACGTAACAAACAAGTCATCAGCCTCTTTCCTTAACAACTTCCAGCAGTAGTGGTCCAAATGAGACTGCAATGCTGACGTGGAACGCCCTCATTTTTTTTAAAATTCGCACCTTTGCGTCCAGCCAAGATCTTTCGACTCCTTGGGTATGAGCTCCTGTCACCGGTCTATAATTTTCCTGATGGTTAACGGTTTCGCGTCGGTTACCGAGTTGATCCAAATTTGCGTATCCTGGCCACTCGTCGGAATGAATAACCGATCCCAACTGAGCTTCCGCTGTATTATTACAAGGTATCTCTGTACAGCCGATCCACCACAAAATAACGACAATCGGGCCCTTTCTTCATTCCAAACATCAAGGCCGTCGATTCTTGCCCCATGGTTCCTGTTGTTTTGGACTTCAGCATCGCTGTCTTCAGATTCTGTAACCTCATCGCCATTTAACATCCGACCACGATTGTATTTAATTCGGATGGGACTATTTACAGTACCCACCATCTGGCCTTTTCTGGAAATGACAGCAGTGCAGACTTCTCGGACATATTATACCAATCAGTAATGGTGTTCGGCGATTTCCGTAAGGACAGTTGCATTACCCATAGATTTCTTCCACGAAGAAGAAAATGAGTTCAGAATGTCACACAGGATTAGTTTGCAGTTGAGTTTGTCGCTTATATCCGTGTAATGGAAAAAATGTTACCTCTTCGAACTGACCGTGTCACTTGACATCCCTTATGAGGACAACGAAGCACGGGCCTGAATTGTCCCCTCTATCTCGTCTCTTCTTCTCCTGCATGACACTTCCACATCGATGACACGGGTCGGCTTGTTGTGGTTCATCCAGAAGTTCATGTTCCCGTAAAATGAAACTGCGGTATCCTCGTTTAAAATAACGGTTCTGTAGAAATCTTTCAGCAACATTTTCGTTTTCTGACGATTTCATTTTCGCGTTGTTTATATATACCGTACACCCACCTACAATTCTCATTAGGTATAATGAATGGAAATCGTAATGACATCAATCAATCAAAGGATGCAGATAATACGTATCCATTGGAATTTTAAAATGAAGGAAAGTAAGTGCATTTTAATGACCACAATAAGTAAAGTATGCAGATAATACGTATTCATTGAAATTTTCAAATAAATGGAGATAAGTGGATGCTAATTACCTTAGGTCAATTAGCAAAGTATGCAACTAATACGTATTCATGGAAATTTTCAAATAAATGGAGATAAGTGGTTGCTAATTACCTTAGGTCAATTAGCAAAGTATGCAGATAATACGTATTCATTGTAATTTTGAAATAAATTGAGGAAAATGGATGTTAATTATACTAACACCAAAGTATTTTTTGACTTTTCTTTCCTCACAATTTTTTCGTTTTATAGCACTATACCGCATACTGCAGTAGTAATGTGACGGTAGAGCGCGTGGTATACGGTAGACCGATGCTATAGCAGAAAAGTGAAGGTAGATCGCATACTATATGGCACCGGATTATGTCACGTAAGAACACTCGAAATTCTTTGTGCATATTTACTTACCGTGACGTACGGAATCATATTAACAATGTATAGTTTTTAAGTTTTAACTTTAATATGTTATTATGAAATTGCAATGGTTTAGTAAATATTAACGTATACAATGTTTGGTTGCATATTAGCGAATTCTTATTTTATTTTGTAGTGTATGACAATCGGATTTAACTCACCTGTTATATTTTTTTTAATGTGTTAATGTTTGTTTAAGGAAACGTCAGGTACCTTTCCTCCAAGATAGCATTCCTTGCACATATTTATTTGTAATTTGATGTGATTTAAGTTGGCACCATTTTCCCTGCGTATAAACGTTCCACGGATTGTGAATTGGTTGTTTTGATATTAATATTTTTATTTCTGTTGTTTAATATTATTCTATTTTAATGTAGAGTTATTTTTATATGCACTTTGTGACGTTATTTATGATCACGAACAGTCCCAAGCACGTTAATTGGATTTTTAAGGTATTATTTTTATTTTTTGGGCAATTGTACGCAAGATTACAATTTGGAAAATATTTTGTATAAATACCTGATGGATAATTTCTCTAAGAATTTTCTTTCCAGGCGACGACTTAAAAACAAGTGGATAACTTTAGTGGGTTAGTAGGTAGTTTTGATGTTTTGCAGATAGGATGGATTAATATTCTGTCAATTCAGAAGATTTTATGGCGAATAATGGCTCTGGTATGTATGAAGAAAAAAAGAGGTTTGACCCGGTGTGAGTCGACAGGTAGAAGAAAGGCGTTCCGCTTTCGACTGGTGGTGCAGATGGTTTTGAGGTGAGGACCTTCCCTATAAATCTCAAAACGAGGAAGAGGATGTAATTAGCTATGTTAAATGCTGGGAGACTTACAAGGTTCTGGTTTAAAAATCTTAAAATTAACTTAGGTGTAGGCCGGTGTAGGCTAATCAAATGACCTTTTCACAAAACAATATCGTATAGGTTGGGTCCGTACTACCGGAAATGACACAGAAGGAATATTTTCCTTTTGCGTAATAAAATAAATAACTACATTGAAACGAAAATTTATGAATAATAAATTTCATTTTATTTCATATTACAACGGATTAATTTATTAAGTATGTGTTACTTAAATAAAGGAATGAATGCTACAGTAGCCTACCATGCAGCGAAAATAGTAACATTTACCAAATTACATAAACTTTACTGATTTTCAATTAATTACATTTAAAGCTGATAACGTAAATAGTTAAAGAGTATGCTTCAATTTTTGAATAAATTCTCAAATTTCGCCATCTGAAAAACGTCTCTTCTAATTTAACCAGTAGCATAACAAACAATATTGACAAATAGCGTTTTGTTATTAAAAAAATTATAAACTGTCAGAAAAATGATTTTTACAAACAAAAAACTTTTATTAAGGACAGCATAACCGATTCAGTTTTACCAGAAAACTCAAATAGCGGAAAAAATAAAAAAATATTACAATAAGTAAGTTAAGTTAAAAGTGTTCACAGTTAAACCGACCATAATAAGGAAATTTTTTATCATAACCGATATTATTTAACAAGTTTTTACAGACTTTCAATCCTTTCACATGTCTGATTACTTGTTGAGTACTGATCTGAAATTTGACAAATACTACAGATGTAGTGTGCATTACTGCCAACCGTCGAGATGTGAATTTTTTTCCTGCTATTGCGGAGTACCATAGCTTAAAATTAATTTTGAGGTTACGTATCATATTGATAATGTGAATAAAATAAGTCTTGCAGAGCAATAACAAAAAGTAAAAACCAAAAACCATTACACTAGTACATCAATGCGTATTTGTAATATAATGATATAATTAATTTAAAATTAAACATGACTAATCTGTTCCCACGTAAAATAAATGTTGGACAAGCGTTAGTAAATTTTAAATTATTTCAGTCAGATCTCTTGAACTAATCAACAAAGACTAAGAGTTGTGCCATTTTCAAGGGCTTAATCAATTGAAAGTTGGCTTTTGTATTCTCTAGGCCTCAACATAAAATAGATCGTGACGATTATTTTCCATTTTTGTTTCTGTATAACTCCTTTCGTAGCATCAATCTTTGATGTAACGCATTTTTCTTATCTAAAGTATTGATCATACGCTTTCAGTTGATATAACTTTCTCCATTCAGCGTATTTAATTGTTGTAACTTAGTTACTATAATTAAATGTTTTTATTTGTACAAAATATGTTTAGTTAAAATTTATTAATTGAAAAGTGTGAATGATTTGATATATAAATACGTGCATTTATAAAAAAAACAACAAAACTTGACTGTAAATACGCACAATATTGAAATGAGAGGTTTCACGAATATTACTTATAATAAAGATAATTATCTTTGAATGTAAAATGATGTAGTGCATAAATATTTAGCAAATCGAAATGTTTTTTATTAATAACTGTTAGCTGTTGTAGGCCTTTTGCTTAAATTTTAACAAGTTTAAATATTGTCGCGAAAAATGTTGGTCAACAAATGAAATAATCTTTTATATGCTAGCTCACAATGGGAACTCGACTCTCAGGAGTTCTCGGTTGTGATTTATTTATTACTAATTGTGTAATGATGACAACTGCAGATAGATGAGCATAGTTATAATACCGTGATATTTCAAATCAATTAATATATGATTCATTAGAAATAGTTCCTTAAAATAATACATTTTTATCCAGAAATGTATAAAACATATACCAACCAAGGTGTAAATAAAGAAAATAAAAATAACGATTCTTTACTCAAAGACTATCGTCAGATAAGCATTTAATGCTAAACGTAAACAAACAAAACTAAACTCATTCTGAACAAGGCAGTGCTCCCTCATGCCTTCCTTTGATTATGGTAGTAGTCGACACCTTGGCCGCCATCTTGGATTTTGACGTCACAAGCCCGCCCACGTGGGGACCGGTTTTCCACCCTTATTTTTACACGCTTACGTGTAGGACGTGTTTTTCACCCTATTTTTGCACATCCACGTGTGAGACCGGATTTTCCACCCTTATTTTTACACGCTTACGTATAGGACGCATTTTTTCACCCTATTTTTGCACATCCACGTGTGAGACCGCATTTTCAACCCTAATTTCTGCACATCCTCGTGTGAGACCGTATTTTCATCCTGCTGGAAATTTTATCCCTAATTATTTTTATACGCGTACGAGTGAGACAGGATTTTCCACCCTTATTTTTACACATCCACGCGTGATACCGTGTTTTCAACCCTAACTATTTTTACTCGCTTACGTATAGGACATCTATTTTCACCCTATTTTTGCACATTCACGTGTGAGACCGTGTTTTCAACCCTAATTATTTTTACTCGCTTACATGAAGGACCGTATTACCCTTATTTTTATTATTTCTTTTGGGGTTAAACCTTAGGCTGTATTAAGGACCTTTTGACAGCTAGGATTTTTGCTAACGCGAGGACAGGGGTGGGAGCTGGTCTTGGCTTAGAACTGTATTTAGGGTTGGAGCTTAGGGTGGGGCTGGTCTAGGGTTATTCTTAGGGTTATTTGGTGGTGTTAAGGACCTTCTGGTTATATTAAGAACAGTGCCCCTGGAGGTTAGGCAAATGCACAGCATACAATGTGGAAATTGCATAATTAATAAGATATTATTATTAAAATTATCGGTGCTATTGCTTTAAAATGGCCAAATGTTGTAATTCTAATAAGGAGGTTCTTGTGCGACACGTGTAGGGCTTCCAACTTGTTCTCGGCCTTCGCCCCTGGCTGAAGTGGTATGGGAACCCTAACCTTATAAGACAAGTGTAGAGCTTACTATCGTGGCTTGGTCAATTATATGAGGTTCTAACTTATTCTACAGCTGTAGGCCTTCGCCCTGTCATACAAAATTGTATTCTAATAAGTTCTTGTAACAGGACTTGTATCAGGGTCTGCGCCCTGGCCCCTTTGAGTTAAAATTGATTTAAGTGCCATCTAGCGCGTAAAGACTAATGAACATTTTCTATAACAGAAGCTGATGATGCACACCTCTCTCAGCTCTATCTGTTTCCTGCTCCCTCTCTTTCTCACACACTCACAAACGAATCAATTAATTAGTCAATCTCAAACAAATCACGTTCGATCATCAGATAAAACTCAATCAATCAACCGAAATTATGTCTTACAGTTAGCGGAAATAGATTACAGTTCAAACTGAATGCATTAAAGTGTAATTCAATATGACGTGAAATAATAAATAATTTTACCCTAATGGAATGATGCTTTATGTATAGGCAGATCCTCTAAACAGCCACCACCTATACATTAGGAACATCATATCTGATTTATTTGCATGTTTAATTACATACACACAAAACTATTTCATTGTAACGTGTTCATTAACAGCTGTAAAAACCCGTTAAAAAGTACTAATTACTTATATATAACATAGAGTTAAATTAAAATTAACATGTTTTAAGAATATCAGGTTGATATAACGGAAATAAAAGGCAAAAGGTTTTAATGGTTTATTATTATACATGAATTAACAATAACTATAAGTTTAAAAACCGTGCGTACCTACTATTTTGTAGAGTTGATCTTATGTCGTTATCCTATAAGCATGATAATACATTTTTAAAAATCTTTATAGGCATTTTTGTTAACAATATCAGGTAAAAAAACATAGATTAAAAATAATACGCTCACCTTTAGAAGTTTTTCTTCAATATGCTAAACTGAATTTTTATACTACGTACTTCACTAAAACATGCTTTGTGAATGGCTATAAACAGCCCATTACATATCGGACATTAACTATTTAGAAAGTAATACAGAAAAACCTGAATTCGTATTTAATAATTATGTTGTACTTACAGAAATTTACATTCAAAAACACAAATATTTTAAAAACGTCTAATACCACTAATGTTGCATCATAATAATAAAACTCATTATACAGTGATTACATATTAAATACTTAAAATATGTAACTTTATACGACGTCTATTATTACATAGAGATGGGATTATTCTTAAATTTAATTGATTTCGTTCCTACAACCGTTCGAAATCTTGCTTCTTCTCGCGATATCAAAAAAGCTATACTAGTGATACATTAAGTAAGTATAATAGCGGATACAGCTACATTGCTAACGATTATTGCTGTTTTTGCATGAGATTTTTGAATGAGACAGCCTCGCAAGGTATTTTTTAAGAAAAGCTATACACATCTCACGAGATCAAACGAGATTTTGAGATACAATCGCCTCATCATCTGAACCTTGAACGATTATATTGTAACCTATAAAGCAAGCAATAACCCTAATAGTTTATTAGACATTATTCATGGACACGAGGTTAGCTCTAAATTAAATGATTTCAACGCCGCTCTGGGAATGCTGTACACTTAAAACCTTTAAGTCTGCTAGTCGAAGTTGTACCGTATTCACTTTCTTCAATTTTATCTGCACTCTGTTTCGAGGCTGTAGTACGTTTTTCTAATACATAAACAGAATCTTCAATATTGTGATACGTGTAGCAGCAAAACACATTAGCTAGTTAGTTTCACCTCTATATTACTTTACATGCAAGCCTGATCTTATCATAAATAAATACATCTGTCAAAAAAGCTAATTAAACATAACTCCACGGCCAGGGTATAGCAAGCAACGCTTCCAATTATAGCTCTTAGTCAACACAATAGGGCCTACAACTACATACAATCGACTAGCACTGCTTCAGCACGAGGATCAAACGAAAAACACGTACGCACGCACCACGTAAGCACACGTTAGCACACACGCAAGCTCGCACGTACGATCGCACGTACGCAGGCACGTGCGAGCGCTCGTACGTACGCACGCACGCTCGCACGAACGTACGCACGCTCGCACGTACGCACGCTCACACGTACGCGCGTTCGCACGACCGTACGTACGCTCGCACGCACGCACGTATGTGCACACACACACACACACACACACACACACTTTCTCCTAAGACGGCGTCTTAGGAGAAAATGCCTCGACCATAAAAGAGGCGTTTAGATTTATAAACATATCCCAGGGTCTATGTTAGAGTGTGGTTAGGTCAATACTTCAGACATCCCCGAAGATGTCCGATTCTACCGAACATTGACGAGCACGCTTACGCACAAGACCAAAGGCTAGCTGCGTTCTAGCGTCTTAGGAGAAACAGCTCGATCATAAAAGAGGCGTTTAGATTTATAAACATGCCCCAGGGCTATGTTAGAGTGTGGTTAGGTCAATACTTCAGACATCCCCCGAAGATGTCCGATTCTACCCGAACATTGACGAGCACGCTTGCGCATAGGACCAAAGGCTAGCTGCGTTCTGGCGTCTTAGGAGAAAATATCTCGACCATAAAAGAGGCGTTTAGATTTTATAAACATGCCCCAGGGACTATGTTAGAGTGTGGTTAGGTCAATACTTCAGACATCCCCGAAGATGTCCGATTCTACTGAACATTGACGAGCACGCTTACGCACAAGACAAAGGCTAGCTGCGTTCTCGTTTCTCGTGTGTTTCGCTCTTTAAAGTGTAACTGTCATCGAGTGAGCATTACTATAATGTATTCTCCTGTTTATGAGCCAACATCAGCTGACATTAGAGATTTTACTGACTTGTTAATAAACTATTACAACATAACCGTTCAAGATAATGATGAAAGCGATGACGTGGTTGAGCTGGGTGTATCTCACATCCAAGATGATGGTTCACAGAAGAGAAAGAAGAGCTATGAGGTAGGGGAGAAGGGCAAATCTCAAAATCATGATGATGATGATGAGGACGACTCACGGTTCAAGAAGAAGAAAACCGATAAAGCATGTTATTAAATAATAATGATGTATTGTTGTTTATAATAATAATAATAATATATTTTTCAAAACGTTAAGCTTTCCTTCGGTTTTGTTAATAAACCTGTTTTTTTTCCTAGCGGTGCTCCATCGTCTTGATTCATGTTTGCAAGTTTACAAGTTTTTCGCTTTAGCGTGTTTTCGCGCTCTCGTGTGTGTGTGTGTGTGTGTGTGTGTGCACTCGTGCGTGCGAGCGTACGTACGGTGCGAACGCGCGTACGTGTGAGCGTGCGTACGTGCGAGCGTGCGTACGTTCGTGCGAGCGTGCGTGCGTCGAGCGCTCGCACGTGCCTGCGTACGTGCGATCGTACGTGCGAGCTTGTGTGCGTGTGCTTACGTGGTGCGTGCGTACGTGTTTTTCGTTTGATCCTCGTGCTAAGCAGTGCTAGTCGATTGTATGTAGTTGTAGGCCCTATTGTGTTGACTAAGAGCTATAATTGGAAGCGTTGCTTGCTATACCCTGGCCGTGGAGTTATGTTTAATTAGCTTTTTGACAGATGTATTTATTTATGATAAGATCAGGCTTGCATGTAAAGTAATATAGAGGTGAAACTAACTAGCTAATGTGTTTTGCTGCTACACGTATCACAGTATTGAAGATTCTGTTTATGTATTAGAAAAACGTACTACAGCCTCGAAACAGAGTGCAGATAAAATTGAAGAAAGTGAATACGGTACAACTTCGACTAGCAGACTTAAAGGTTTTAAGTGTACAGCATTCCCAGAGCGCGTTGAAATCATTTAATTTAGAGCTAACCTCGTGTCCATGTAATAATGTCTAATAAACTATTAGGGTTATTAGCTTGCTTTATAGGTTACAATATAATCGTTCAAGGTTCAGATGATGAGGCGATTGTATCTCAAAATCTCGTTTGATCTCGTGAGATGTGTATAGCTTTTCTTAAAAATACCTGCGAGGCTGTCTCATTCAAAAATCTCATGCAAAAACATCAATAATCGTTAGCAATGTAGCTGTATCCGCTATTATACTTACTTAATGTATCACTAGTATAGCTTTTTGATATCGCGAGAAGAAGCAAGATTTCGAACGGTTGTAGGAACGAAATCAATTAAATTTAAGAATAATCCCATCTCTATGTAATAATAGACGTCGTATAAAGTTACATATTTTAAGTATTTAATATGTAATCACTGTATAATGAGTTTTTATTATTATGATGCAACATTAGTGGTATTAGACGTTTTAAAATATTTGTGTTTTTGAATGTAAATTTTGTAAGTACAACATAATTATTAAATACGAATTCAGGTTTTTCTGTATTACTTTCTAAATAGTTAATGTCCGATATGTAATGGGCTGTTTATAGCCATTCACAAAGCATGTTTTAGTGAAGTACGTAGTATAAAAATTCAGTTTAGCATATTGAAGAAAAACTTCTAAAGGTGAGCGTATTATTTTTAATCTATGTTTTTTACCTGATATTGTTAACAAAAATGCCTATAAAGATTTTTAAAATGTATTATCATGCTTATAGGATAACGACATAAGATCAACTCTACAAAATAGTAGGTACGCACGGTTTTTAAACTTATAGTTATTGTTAATTCATGTAATAATAAACCATTAAAACCTTTTGCCTTTTATTTCCGTTATATCAACCTGATATTCTTAAAACATGTTAATTTTAATTTAACTCTATGTTATATATAAGTAATTATTACTTTTTAACGGGTTTTACAGCTGTTAATGAACACGTTACAATGAAATAGTTTTGTGTGTATGTAATTAAACATGCAAATAAATCAGATATGATGTTCCTAATGTATAGGTGGTGGCTGTTTAGAGGATCTGCCTATACATAAAGCATCATTCCATTAGGGTAAAATTATTTATTATTTCACGTCATATTTAATTACACTTTAATGCATTCAGTTTGAACTGTAATCTATTTACCGCAACTGTAAGACATAATTTCGGTTGATTGATTGAGTTTTATCTGATGATCGAACGTGATTTGTTTGAGATTGACTAATTAATTGATTCGTTTGTGAGTGTGTGAGAAAGAGGAAGCAGGAAACAGCATAGAGTTGGAGAGGTGTCATCATCAGCTTCTGTTATAGAAAATGTTCATTAGTCTTACGCCGCTAGATGGCACTTAAATCAATTTTAACTCAAAGGGCCAGGGCGCAGACTGATACAAGTCCTGCCTTACAAGAACTTATTAGAATACAATTTTGTATGACAGGGCGAAGGCCTACAGCTGTAAGAATAAGTTAGAACCACATATAATTGCACCAGCCACGATAGGGCTAAGCTACACTTGTCTTATAAGGTTAGGGTTCATACCACTTCCAGCCAGGCGAAGGCCGAGAACAAGTTGAGAAGCCTACACGTGTCGCACAAGAACCTCCTTATTAGAATTACAACATTTGGCCATTTTAAAGCAATAGCACCGATAATTTTAATAATAATATCTTATTAATTATGCAATTTCACATTGTATGCGTGTGCATTTGCCTAACCTCCAGGGGCACTGTTCTTAATATAACCAGAAGGTCCTTAACACCACCAAATAACCCTAAGAATAACCCTAGACCAGCCCCACCCTAAGCTCCAACCCTAAATACAGTTCTAAGCCAAGACCAGCTCCCACCCCTGTCCTCGCGTTAGCAAAATCCTAGCTGTCAAAAGGTCCTTAATACAGCCATAAGGTTTAACCCCAAAAGAAATAATAAAAATAAGGGTAATACGGTCCTTCATGTAAGCGAGTAAAAATAATTAGGGTTGAAAACACGGTCTCACACGTGGATGTGCAAAAATAGGGTGAAAATAGATGTCCTATACGTAAGCGAGTAAAAATAATTAGGGTTGAAAACACGGTATCACGCGTGGATGTGTAAAAAATAAGGGTGGAAAATCCTGTCTCACGTACGCGTATAAAAATAATTAGGGATAAAATAGCAGGATGAAAATACGGTCTCACACGAGGATGTGCAGAAATTAGGGTTGAAAATGCGGTCTCACACGGATGTGCAAAAATAGGGTGAAAAATGCGTCCTATACGTAAGCGTAAAAAATAAGGGTGGAAAATCCGGTCTCACACGTGGATGTGCAAAAATAGGGTGAAAAACACGTCCTACACGTAAGCGTGTAAAAATAAGGGTGGAAAACCGGTCCCCACGTGGGCGGGCTTGTGACGTCAAAATCCAAGATGGCGGCAAGGTGCCCTGTACTACTATGGTAGTGTGCTTTTCGAATAGGATACAAACGATTTGAAAGTATTAATTGGCGAGTTGAGGATATTCGCAGAAATTGACACTAATAGTCATTACTAGCCTTTTATAATGTTTATTAAACGAGCTCTTTTAGATTCGTTTATTATGCACAGTTACTCGCCAATCAATAATTCAGATACCTATTTCGCTTTCTTATTAACTAAAAATCGCACTTGATATTAGAATATAATCATTGAGTTTGTTTGGTCAAATTCGTGTACACACATAACCAAGGCCTATTTTCAACTGAGATGGGCCCTAGGCACCATCAAATTTTCGGGCCCTGTCTTGATCCGTATATTGGAATGTAACCAATAGGATTAAAGATTCTGTTTTAATTTTTGTTATGAGGACGTCCATGTAAAACAAAACAAAAAATATATATATATTTAGACATAAAAAAATAACAAAACAAAATTTTCAAAAGTTAACATGACTAATAAGAAATAAAGGAACCTGAGTATTTATGATTTAGGTAATAACATTGTTAATAACTAGACAGACAATTGTCTAAATTTTCTTCCTCACTTTTACTTCGGAGAATTTATTGATTATCCCATCTATGTTTAATTTATCCAAAATATCGCTTTGGACGTTTGAAACAGCTAAGGATGCAAGATTCTCTCATTTAATGAGTTTCGTAAATAAGATTTGATTCGTTTTAAAGTAGAAAAGGATCTTTCACCCGATGCATTGCCAATAGGAATTGTTAAATATAATCGTAACAATATTTCAACATTTGAAAAGTAGACAAAATATTGGTGTCAATCAAAAACTTTAACATTTTGTGGATCCAGAGAAATGTTATTTGATTTGACAGTTCCTTAAATTGTACAAGCTCATCCACTAAATTATCACGAACATCGACATCCATATTATAAACGTGTTCTATATTTTTCACTATATTAAAACGTTCATTGACGGTTCATTAAAATTACACCAAAAACTTCGTTTAGAGAATCATACAATTTCATTCTCAGTTTTAATTTGTAATTAGTTTATCACATATGGGAAAAAAGCATTAATCCTGAAATTCTCAGAGTTATTTAAAATAATGTGTTGTGCTGGTCCATCATCAAAAGACTGTTTTCTTGCGAACTCTTGACGTTTCATCTTTATACAAAGCATGTGGCTGAATTTTTTCGCTTGCTCTTCTAATTTTGCAAAATTTTCTGTGAAATCCTTTATAAATTCAATTAGACCATTATATAGTGTACAAGCGGCAGTTAAATTTGTTCAGTATTTTGCAAAGATTTGCTAGTGGCATTTATTCTGTCCAAAATTCTTTCCAAATCACTGTCATGAGATTAAATTCAAATGTCTCTGTTTTTCAAGTAAATCTCCTGTTCTGTTCTGGTTAATTGTTTTTGATGAGGATCTTCATTCAATTCTTTTAACGCTAATTTTATTTCATTAAAACCAAGTGCAATTGATCTAATAGCATCAGCTCTAGCCGACCATCTTGTATCGCATAGTTTTTTAACCATTGGCGGTTTAGGATTTAACATTTCCAGGCATTTTGATGTACATTCCATCTATGAGTAGATGCCGAAAAAATATTTTCAAAATACCTAGCTGCTTCTGAATAACTTTCAGCAGCACTATTACCTACTAAATTTAAAGAATGGCTGGAACATATTACAAAGTGGGCACTATTCGACATTTCCTTAATTTTTGCCTGCAATCCATTATATTTGCCAGACATATTAGCGGCATTGTCATAACTTTGGCTTCTACAGTAATTTATATTTATCATGAGATCTTCCAATTTATTCTGTAAAGCATGTGATAGGCTTTCGGCAGTATGAGAAAAAATTGGCAAAAAGCCTAAAATCTTTCTACTGGCTGGCCATTAGGTAAAACATATCTTATAATAAGAGTTAATTGATCGATGTGAGAAACGTCTAGTGTTGAGTCGACTATAACCGCAAAATATATGGCGGTTTGTAATTCCTTTGTCATGAAATTTGTTACTTCTTTGCAAGGAGATTAACAAATTCATGGCAAATGGCTGATGAAAGATAATTAACATGTCCACTACCAGGATTGCCATATTTTGGAGATGTCCAGCTAAAATGGGTCAAACTCACTAAGAAATTCCAACGAGCTTAAAAATTACCATTTTTGGTAAAAGTTTCGTCGTGAACCATAAAATGCTAAACCATTTTTGATAAAATTTGATAGCTGCAACTATTAATAGCACATTTCTACAGTATTCTTTTTCTTTTGGTAACTTTTTCCATTTCAGTATCTATTCGTCCTTCTATGTTGCTCCTACTTACTAATGTACCTATGGAGGCTATATGTTCAAACGATTGTTCATGGCTTTTAATGCCTGGGTGATATTTTTCCAATCATTGTAGCCGTTAGCACTAAGATTTGTTATATTTTTTTCGAAAAGCTATATACGTAACAGTAAACAGAGCCAGATTTACAACTATACACTAGCCACCACGTTTCCTTTAATCATATAAAATACTGAGATTTGTAACAATCTAGTTTTTTTACCATCAAGCTGTTTTGAACATCCACTTATTTTGTCTATGTTTTGTCCTGGTCTATTTCTAATAATGTGCTCCTCAAAACTGAACTTATATTCATCGCCCAATCTGCTAGATCTAGGTATCTCGAATCTCGCGAGAAAAGCTCATTAATTCATCATCTTGAGAAGTAAAGGCTTTATTTATATGGTCAATTTCAGCAGAATACTCAGTATGTGTTTTTCTTCGCCATCTGTGGCTTTTTTCGCCTTCGACTAAGCTTCGGTCGCTGGTGGTTGAAGAATAGGAATAGCACACAGGATTAACATCTTCAAGTTCATTGGAAGTAGAACCTGATGCCTTCTTCTTATTTGCCGCTAGCTGCTGTTTGAAGAAATGTCAACATTGCATCTCTGTTTTCTGTTTCATTTTCTCTCACATTTCTCTTCTTCGCTTTTCACTACCACTGTGGTGCTTGTAACTCATTTTTTTATCTAAAATGAATACAAAATAAAGTGTATTCTAGTCGTTTCAATACATTAAGAAAAACAGCTTTAAATTTGAAAACTAAATTTTTAGTTATTTCTTTTTAGTTATGGCAAGTAACAAAAATTTAAGTCAGCCAGCGAAAATACTTTTTTCTGTACTATATTTTTTATCGTTTTTAAAAGGATAAAAGAAATTAAAAATGTTGGTCAGCTTACTATTAAAATATTATTAACATGCTTGAAGCTTGAGCATGCATAAATATAGTTTCAATATAAAAACCCTATATGATTAAATTAATTATCATTGAAATGTCCATAGATTACCTTAGATTGAATTAATACTCACTATACTAAACTAACTACTAAAGTTAAGAAATTAAATTAAACCAACTTTCTTTTTAAAAATTTTCTACTTTTAAAACAAATTTATAAATGGTTAATCTTCACTGGTTGCTTGTGTTCACTAAACTAAGAACGAATATCCGGCTTTTTGCTTTCTTTTAAAATCACCTTAGTACATAATAAAATATCAAGATAAAAATAATACCTTTGAGGGTGCAATCATGCCGCAAAATAAAACCCCATAAATATAGTTTTTCGCTAAGCTGTTCGGATAAAAATGCAGTCGCTGATGCGGCGAACTTTGACTTCAATTGGGGTCAGGTGTCGGGCCTATTTGACATATATTATGTTTTATAGCTTGTATTTCTCGTGCAGCTACGCTTTGCAAATTAAGATTGTGAAATAAAAAGGTTCTTATTGTATATTATGAAATCGCATTTCAAACGTTGAAGTAGTCTTATTGTTTTGCATATTTTATGATTTTATTCTCGCCGTTTCGCCCTCATCATTGGGCCTAGGCACGGGCCTAGTAGGCCTGGTAAAATAGGCCCTGAGTCACTAACGCACGTACGCGTGCATGCACTCTCACACACACACACACACACACACACACACACACACACACACACACACACACACACACGCACACGCACACACTATATATATATATATATATATATATATATATATATATATATATATATATATATATATATATATATATATATATATATATATATATATATATATATAAGCCGTTCGGATAAAATGCAGTCGCTGATGCGAACTTTGACTTCAATTGTCAGGTGTCACCTATTTGACATATATTATGTTTTTATAGCTTCTTGTATTTTCGTGCAGCTACGCTTTGCAAATTAAGATTGTGAAATAAAAAGGTTCTTATTGTATATATGAAATCGCATTTCTTAAACGTTGAAGTATTATTGTTTTTGCATATTTTATGATTTTATTCTCGCCGTTTCGGCCCTCATCATTGGGCCCTAGGCACGCCTAGTAGGCCTAGTAGTAAAATAGGCCCTGAGTCACTAACGCACGTACGCGTGCGCATGCGCACTCACACACACACACACACACACACACACACACACACACACACACACACTATATATATATATATATATATATATATATATATTAAAATATCTCGTGTACTAACAGTCAAGTTATAAATACAATTCAATGTTTCGGGATGTACCATATCCCTTTGTCAAGAATGATATAAATATAAAATGTGAAACAAGGTAACTAATTTATAATATTATTAACAACTATAATGGACATTTGTCTAACTTCCAAATGAGGTGTACGACTTCATAAATGCAGGATGTTAAGAAAATCTTCTAATCGGGAGACCGGCAAAGAGATCCCACAGGGTAAACCGATCCCTCATATTGTAAGAGCTTACTGTCAGCGCCGCCTATACGTAAACATATAGAATAGTCGTTTAAACCCATCCCGTTTTACCGGCAGTAGTCGTTGGCAAGTGATCAGCGCATGTTGTCGAGCTACAGAGTAAAGTTGTTCTTCGTCTGTTTGGATGTAAGGTTAGTGGAATATTAAGCTTTTCATATATCTAAAAGAAAGGGTAAAACAATGAGTTTATCCAATTAAACAGATACGTTTGGTTATAGTGTTACATATTTGGCTATGCTTCTTCATAAATTCTTTTCAAAAAGTATTGTTAGGTAATGCTAAAATTCAGTTATGAGTTTGGGGCAAAGTGATCCCTGGCAAGCAGGGGCAAAGGAATCCCAGACATCGTTTTTCCCCATATATTTTTTAAGTAAACAGTAGTATTTTTCTTGTTAAATTTGAACATATAATCCTAGTTTTTACCGTAAACCTAGGCGTTAAACGTGCAGTTCATCATGCTACAGATCAATATGGTTCGTAACTATACTAAAAAAACTAATTCAAAGTCATGGACTGGTGAAGCCATGGACCGTGCAGTTCAAGCTGTACAAGGAGCAGCTGGCAAGAAGACAGCAGCTAGAGATTTCGGCGTACCCGTCACAGCATTAAAGCGTCGATTAAATAATTGTTTAGTTAAGAAACATCTAGGTCGATTCAATTGCGTTTTTAATGAAAATCAAGAAAATTAATTAGCGCAATATATTTTCGATATGGAAATACGAATGTATGGTTTAACTGCTCGTGACTTACGTTGTTTAGCAGAATTAGCAGAAAAAAACCATATCAACTATCCGTTCTGAAAACAAAAACAGGTAGCTGGAGAAGACTGGTTTATTTCGTTTAAAAAAAAGACATCCCGAGTTAACTCTTAGATCTCCAGAATCTACTGTTGCAAGAGCTAGCGGATTTAATAAGCCAGTTGTTACAAAATTGTATACTCTATTAAAGTCAGAAATAGTGGATCAACTGACTCCTGCTCATTGTATTTTTAGTGTTGACGAAACATCCTTAAATACTGTCCCATGACTTAGTTCAAGAGTTCTTGCCAAAAAAGGTCGTATACAAGTAGCTCGTATAACATAAGCCGAACGAGGAATATCAACTACTGCGGTTATTTGTACTTCAGCAGGAGGCAATTTTGTGCCACCTTTAATTATTTTCTCGAGGAAAGGAATGAGGAGGAATTAAAATATGGGGCTCCCCAGTCAATATTTAGTTGCAATGAAACGGGATGGATGAACATTGATGTATTCATACAATGGTTTGGCCATTTTTTGGCTCGTACAAAGCCTTCAGCAGAAGGTGGCCATAGTTCCCATACTAAAAATATCAGTGAAATCGACAAAGCAAGAAAACACTTTGTTATAATCATTTGCCTCCCTCCTCATACGACTCTCAAACTGCAGCCGTTAGACGTTGGAGTCATGTTTCCATTTAGTCGTTATTTGGACGTAGTTTTAGAAAAATGGGCGAATACCCACCCAGGACGCACTGTGTCTGTTTTATAAATGAGTGCACTTTTTTGCGAGGCATATTTAAAAGGTTGCACACCTGAAAATGTCATAAACGGCTTTAAGAAAACTGGAATTTTTCCGTTTGATGACACATTATTCAAAGATATTGATTTTGTGGCTCAGAAGACAAAGAAAATTTGGAACAATCTATTGATAATCGATCACTCAATGAAAACATAGACCTATCCGTTCCTAGCACTAGTCGTACTACCCCTTCACAACTAATTTTTGTTGACACAGAGATCAAAACCAATGCTAATGAAACTTTGTAACAGTCTATTGATAATCAATAAGTCAATAAAAAACGTAGATCTGTCCGTTCCGAGCACCAGTCGTAATACCCCCTTCACAACTAAATTCTGGGGTTTTAAGTAACAATGCGGAAAATGGTATTGATAACTTATTAAGTCCTTCTCAAATTAAACCGACAAAATGGTAATAAAAAGGAAACTTGGAAAATGTGTTGTGTTAGCTAGCAGACCCTATAAAAATGAGTTGGAAGCAGAAATAAACAAAAAAAGAAGAAAACGAGATTAAGAAAAAAATAAGTCTGAAAAAAGAAAGAAACCATCAAAAGAAACATTTTAACAGTAGACGGGGCCAAGGGAAAACCAAAGAGCAACCCAACACTGAAGGATAAACAAAGAAAATTAAACAATAAAGAGTCAGAGTTGGATAACAGTTCACAAGAAGGTAATCCAGACTGTTTACTGTGTGGTGAATCGTATGTAGATTCTGCAAGTGGAGAAGGTTTGATCAAATGCACTACCTGTCGATTATGGGGTCACGATGCTTGTGCTGGTAACGAAGACACAATGGACAATTTTGTTTGTGACATGTGCTTACGCTAAACCTGTTGTTTTAGATGTACCTAATACAGTTTTTAGAATTATCTTAGAGTTTTACTTACAGGGATTGGTTTGAATGAGGTATATCTCACATGTCAAGCTAATTTGTAAAATCAAATGTATTGTAAAATAGAACTAAAATAAGGTGATATAATTCGTAGAAAAATACAATACCCTAACTCTAAACATAAAAACATTACAAGTAGTTAAACCTTAAGGGGATCTCTTTGCCGCGGTCTCCCCTACTTCAAATTTAGATCAGTTTTAGGTAACTATTCTCTAATTTTGTGTGTTCAACTGCGTATAGTAGGTCCTTTATATAAATGTTGATTATTATCTTGAGTAGTCATAGGTATTTCAGATGGTTTAGGTGGTAATGTTGATGGTGAAGTAATTTTGATGATCAAGGTTTTCCAAATGATAGGTATTCCTATACTGTCATCACGTTTATTTAAAGTATATGGACGTCTTTCAATTTCGATAGATTCTCCAATAATTCTTCCTCGTAAACTGTAATTTAGCGCTAGTAATCGAATTTTGTAGGTATCTATAGTATGACCCGGTTTCCAAATGGTGTGTTGCTAACGAAGATCTTATATTCTTTTGAGAAATTGCCAATCTATGTTCTTGAGATATTGCTGACAATTTACGATTAGTTTGGCCGATGTAAGTATTTAGACAATTATCACATGGTATTTCATACACTCCTTGAATTTCACCGGTAATTTCGTTTTAACGTTTCGTATTAATTCCTGTAAAATTTTTTATGGTTTGAAGACTGTTCGAAAATGAGATTTAGGAAACTGTTTGGCAATTGTATCTGTAACACATTTGATGTAAGGCAATATAAGGTTCTAGTTTCTGTATTAGTCGTAGTAGGTATAGGTTGCAAACAGGAATTTTTAATCTTTTTTATCACATTATTCATTTTCAATTTTGTATAGCCGTTCTGTATTAAAATTTCGGTATTTTCTTTGAGTCCATCTTCTTTAGAATCTTCGTCATTTAAATGGAGTGACCAATAAACTAATGCTTTTGTAACAACTTGTAACTGGCTGGGATGATGGTGAGAATCAGCATGTAGATATCGTCCAGTATGGGTAGGTTTTCTACATAGACTATATTTAAATTTGCCATTAGGAAGTTTTGTAATTAAAGTGTCAAAGAATTATTTACGTAACTCGACCTCCACATGCTTATGGGGCTTCACTACCATTTGACAGATCTGCCAACTGCTATTTTTGCTATTTAGTCTTGCAACATAATTTTCGGTACGTTGTTTTGTTATTTTTAAAATTAATATTTCTTATTTCTCGAGCTGCTTATTAGTTAAATATCTAATGCGTAAATTTTGAGGCTAACATTAAGCAATAATTTTGTATACAAATCGCAGGATAGTTATATTCAATTACTATATATGTACCTTTTTTGTTCCATGGTAATTGTGGGTACAAGATGGAAATGTAACATATATGAATTAGTTTTGACTGATGGTCATAATAGTAATAACAGAATATTACATTAGCATACAGTACGCTCAGAAAATAACGGATACATTTATTATTTTATTAATTTGTGGCCAAAATCCTGCGACACGTCGATATTTTATTTTGATTCCAGACTTTATGCTGTGTCGCACAAGTAGATGGCGCTGCGCATTTACCGGATATGAGGTCAAAATTCATTTTTTTAAATGGCAACCATGTATGTTCTTCGCGGAAATCGATGCAACTCTTTCTCCTGAGTCCAAAAATGCGTTATTTATTGGGATTACTTGAAACAGTATGCGCGATATTATTTATTAAATGTGGCATAATTCGAAAAGTGATGCGGTGTTAGTGTTGTCAATGTTTGCGTTATATTAAGAATCTGGGTACTAAACAGTGCACAACATTTATTAAAATAAACATAAACTGAACGAAAACAAACATAAAATAAGACTTGAAAGGGTTTTTGTCTTCTGGTGACAAAAATACGTACTTCAAGTCTACCTACAACGATACATAAATATGCGGTTTTCGGCCGCTTAAAAATAAAAGGTAAACCCCATATCGATTTACCTCGTTGCTTGATGTTTTAACAAAACCATACATTATAATCACACCAGTTTCGTTCGTGACTAACAACGCACCACTTTTCGAATTATGCCACATTTAATAATTAATATCGCGCATACCGTTTCAAATAATCCCAATAAATATGATATTTTTGAACTCAGGAGAAAGAGTTGCATCGATTTACGCGAAGAACATACAGGGTTGCCATTTGAAAAGATGATCTTTGACGTCATATCCGGACAATGCGCAGGGCCATCTACACATGCGACACAGCATAAAGTCCGGAATAAAAATAAAAAATCGACGTGTCGCAGGATTTTGACTACAAATTAACGATTTCGAAAATAATGAATTTATCTGTTACTTTCTGAGCGCACTGTATATCTGGAAGTGCGTAGTTTTGAAATCACAGGGTAATAATCAGAAATTCATATTTTTTACTAAAACAATAACTGAAAGCGGAAATTATTCATTGCAACAGATGACAGAAAACTAGTTTCA
This sequence comes from Vesta saturnalis, assembly GCA_036346205.1. Lineage (NCBI taxonomy): Eukaryota > Metazoa > Arthropoda > Insecta > Coleoptera > Lampyridae > Vesta > Vesta saturnalis. The sequence goes on from JARFJB010002181.1 coordinate 242,197, forward strand.
CAGTAAAATGGGTTGCACCAACGCTGACATGTGCGATACACTTTTTACCACTTTGCTAGTAGGAGCTTCATAGAAACAAGATGTCTGTAATGAACAAAGTGCTTTTTTCCGGAATTTTTGAACATGTGTGACACTTAACGGTCAATACTTCTAATAGTGCGATATTTTCATTCTAAGTTATTGTTTTCGTAAAACAATTTAATTTCTTGTTAAATAACCCGTCACTTCAAAACTAGGCATTTCCAGGTACACGATGATGTACACTTCTTTCTTATTCCTCAGAACATACTCTAAGAATGTTTCCCAAATATTATCAATTACCCCGTATAATAAGGAAAACAAAAAATGTATCAAATAGTATGACGTAAAATAAACATAGGTAAGACAGCAAATTTCCATCAATACAGAGACTAAAGACTTGAACGAAAATGAAAAATCAATATACCCTCAACGACAATTAAATATTTGGGACCGACTATACGCTTTCTGGGACTTGCAGAATAAGTATGTGAGAGATAAGGAATAAATGATAATGTGACACGCTCATATGGAAATAACTGAGCAATGAAAAATAAAATAATAGTCTTTAATAGCACAGCACATGACATTGTAGTGTGCGTAGCAGAGAAATAGTCGGACACAAAGCAATAGCACTCACTCACTCACACTTTCACTCACTCAGTCACTCACTAACTCACTCGCTCCCTCACTCACCCACTCACTCACTCACTCAGTCACTCACTCACTCTCACACTCATTCCCTCACTCACTCCTTCATTCACTCACCACCACACCACCACCCACGCACCCACCCACTCACTCATTCACTCACACACTCACTCACTCACTCACTCACTCACTCAATCACACACTCACACTCACTCACTCACTCACTCAGTCACTCACTCACTCACTCACTCACGCTCTCACTCACTCATTCACTCACTCACTCACTCACACACTCACTCACCCACACACCCACTCTCCCATTCACCGCTCACTCACTCACTCACGCACTGCTACTGCTCGATCACTCACTCACTCGCTCACTCGCTCGCTTGCTCGATCGCTCGCTCGTCCGTACGCCAGAACGGCCGCCCGACCACCCACCCACCCACTCACACACTCACTCACCCACTCACTCACTCACTCACTCACCACGGGACCACCTACCCATCTGCCCACTCAACTGCCCCACCCACCCACACACGACCAACCCACCCAGCCCCTTATCTATCCTCACACAAAACACACACGCGTACCGACCGAGCACGCGCGCGAACGTTCACGCACACGCAAGCAAACACGCATACGTACACTCACACGCACACGCACATGCACACGCACACGCACACGCTCACGCACACGCGGCACACACACACACACAAACACACACACACACACACACACACACACACACACACACACACACACACAGCCACACAGACACACAGACACACAGACACACAGACACACAGACACACAGACACACAGACACACAGACACACAGACACACAGACACACAGACACACAGACACATAGACACAGGCACACAGACACAGAGACACACAGACACACAGACACACAGACACACAGACACACAGACACACAGACACACAGACACACAGACACACAGACAAACAGACACACAGACACAGACACACAGACAAACACACAAACACACAAACACACAAACACAACACACAAACACACCAACACACAAACACACAAACACACAAACACACAAACACACAAACACACAAACACACCAACACACAAACACACAAACACACAAACATACAAACACACTATTACGTACCAATAAGGCAGAGGCAACAGATTACAGAATGCCGGAGCTCAGTTCGTCGGAGGCACTGGATGCGTGGGTGTGTCTATTATCAAGGAGACAGAGAAAGAGTTCACTACCCAGCCGTAGGTCTTTAACTACCGCTTGCTCAGAACGGATCGTGCGTAGGGAATAAGTTTGCTGTAATTTTGGGCGCCAGGAATCGCCCTCTACGCTAGCCACACCGTTATCCCGACTCCTGGATACACGGTGGTACAGTGGATGGGTAAGGAACTAAGGAAGAGAAAGAGGAAGAAAACTCACCAAACAAAACTATCAAAGTAACGTAATAAAAGTAAATTTAATTGCTATCGTTAATTACTTTTTCAAAACGGTGACTTATTCTCACAGAACAAACAAAATTATATTAACATTGTACAAATTTCGATTATCTCACAGATGTGTCAATTTCTGTTAATAATTAAGAAAAAAAAAATATTTGTATTATAATATACTTAAAGCAAAAACCGAAGTAGTATTATTGCGAGTCAGAATAACCCCAAATTTGACTCAAATATCCAATAAATAAAACAAAAATGTTTACAATACTTTAGCAAGTTGCTGGGTAACTATACGCAACCCAAACTCAATTAGATCTAGAAAAGTTTAAATAATTAACTGAAAACGTTTCCTTTGCTTAATGAAAGACCTTTCATTGTGTACACCGAAAGAAAACATAGCTTCTCGCTACAACAAGCGTTTTAGATAACAAGAGAATGAAACAGAATAATGACTAATACTTGCCGCAGCGTACACGAATAGCAGAAGTATTCCCTAAAATTATTGTATAGATAAGTAATACTTATTGACATTTACATAAAACACATTAATATTTAAATACTTAACCGCCCAATTAAAGCGGTTACTGAAAGAAAATGGGACGATTCAATTAACCCAAACTTATTTATTTCTGGGAAAATTAAGTCAATAACCAAATATTTAGGAAGAAAAGAACCAGAAATAAATAATTGAGTAACCAAATCGCTCTCGTAACCTAATTTTGATAAAGCAAAGAAATCTTTTATGAGAAAAGAAACATTCAACAATGAAAGTAATAAGTTCGGCACAGGTAATTTAGATTCAATGCTACTATTTAGACACATCCAGTTACTTAAATTGTGACGCGCATACTTATATAATGAAACTCGTCTGCCGCAGCTGACATTTACATTAAACATAACGGTAGTTTTAATCACTAAGTAAAGCTGTAAATTCTAATATTAACCAGATAATGAAACTAATAGTAAAGTATATGCTTAGGAAGGTAGTACGATACTAAATCAATCAATGTTAGCTAGAGGTTACTGATCATATTTACAGATACAATTAAGGTGAGCAGTTTTAGCGTTATTAATCCTAATTGAAATCTATACCTTCATTCGCAGACAATAATGGAAGTAGTACATAATAATACGGATAAACACTGACCTTATTTGATGTCGAGAGTTCTTACTCTAGCGATGGGACAGCCACTAAAGCAGGTGCAGCGCTCCCGATATGATATGTCCAATGGCTTAGGTTAGCGTAGCCAATCCAAATTTCACATTTAAGTTACCGGAAGGTTACAGATGAGGAAAAGTAGGTTAGCAAGAAGAGTAATTTTTCCTTCTAATTGAAGCTAATACCAAACTAATCCACCGTAAAACCAACATAACACCAACATACAACCAGCGTAGAACCAACACAAAACCGCACTATGTTGTAAGACGTGCAATAAATGTTAAAACGAGCCTGATAGGTTCGAATCTAAAGCTTTATATTTGTAGATTGTATGTGTTCCGTTCCCCCTATTGGACACGACCAAATTTTGTTTGAAATCCGCAAAGCTTGCGTTCAATAGGATTAGCAAATTTGGTAGGAATTCCTATTGTTTTGACATCTTTTACCAGAATCCGAAATAATTTCGTTTAGTAGAGAAAGTGTAAAAGAAATCACAAAATTTTCGTAGCGTCACAAAATGGCGGAGAAGAAAGTGAAAATTTTTGTTATCAAAATCGAATTTGTGATCTAAGTTCAATAAAACAATTTTCTATTGGTTATTTGATACCTTAACCTCGCCCTCTTACGAGAATTTCGTAAACTAACTTAAAGTATTGGTGTTTACAACCATTATGTAGTACAGAGTTTGGCTACACGCCGACAGATGTCATACCTATTTACTTTTGATAGAATTATTACCATGAATCTGATTTTGTTAAATTACACAATAGAAGACATGTAAAATTACTGTAATGTGTTACACACAAATCATGAATAGTGCGTTTAGTACATATAGAGAAGGAGTTAAAGTAGATGAATTTTGTTTTGTAATTTAACAGAATTTACGCAGATGAATTTTGTACGTTAACAAACACAAACACACAAAACACAAACACATAAACACACAAACACAAAACACAGAAACACACAAACACAAAACACAAACACACAAACACACAAACACAAACACACACACACACAACACACACACACACACACACACAGACACACACACACACACACACAACACACACACACACACACACACACACACACACACACACACACACACACACACAATACACACACAGACACAACTACACAGACACAATAGACAACACACACACACACACACACACACACACACACACACACACTCACACACACACACACAAACACACACAAACACACAAAGCTCACAAACTTCCACAAACACACACTAAGAACCGCACCCACGCACGCACGCGCACACTCGCGACATCACACTCACACATGCTCACGCGCACACGCCCATACGCGCGATCGCACACGCACGCACCCACGCACGCACGCATCACACGCACACACCCACGCACGCACGCATGCACCGCGCACGCTCGCACGCATGCACCCACACACACAGGCACGCACGCCTTCACGTTCGGACGCAGCACGCACTGCACGCTGCACGCACTAACGCACGCATGCACGCATCCACGCACGAACCTCACACACACGCACAGCACGCACCCATGCATGTACGCACGCATGCATGCACGCACGCACTCACCACGCTCGCACGCACACACACACACACACACACACACATCACACACACACACACACGCTAAATAATTGTGGTATAAAGTTTACCTTTTAGAATCAATTTTACATTTAAGCTGCGTAGATCCAGACAACCCGTATTTATGAACAGTCAGATTACAGAAAACTGGATTGTTCACCGAGTGGATATTTATCAGCTAAATATTTCCATAAGAGTGCAATAAAAAGAGGTTATGTAATTATTTTTTAAGTCAAAGGATAAACATGGAAAATGTTATTGTTGTTAATTTTAGTTAATTTTTGGATGAGCTGGAGGATATTTTGCGAGTAATAGAAAAATAGTAATTATGTCCAATTTAATATAAAATTCTGAAGGACTATCATGTTATATTTTGAAAATGATATCCTCAAGATTACTCCACTACCAAGCACTAATGGGATATCCCAATGCTATAAACAATCTATATGGAATAGGTTATGTGTTCAAGCGACAAGTCGTGGTCCCTCAAAGCCCTTAATAGTAATGGTACTAATATGCTGTATAATGGTACTAAAATACTATAAAATCAAATGTTAGTAAACTGTACTGTCATCACCATCGTGATCGTGATCGTCAGCGACATCGTCGTGATTATGATCATCGTTATCGTATTTGTTTTTGTCTTCGTCTTCTTTATTGAAATTATTATTTCATGTACCGGAGTTTGTGTGTGAGGACTTTTGTTGTGATAGTGTGACTACATTGTGAGAATTCCACTATAAGTAGCAAGGAGACACCCTCCCCTCCACTTTTTTTACGTCACAAGCCCAGCCCACTGGGGCACTTGCCACCATTTTTTATATCCCCACGTGGGGATCGTATTTGTTCACCCCTATGGTTTCTTTTCGAAGGCCATTTTCAACCCTTGATTTTCACCCTAATTAGAGTTCTTTTGGTTGTGTTAAGAACTTTTTTGTCAGTTCACGCCTATGATTTCTTTTCGGTGGTCATTTTCAGCCCTTGATGGAATTTTCACCATAATTTGATTGTATCAAGAGCCTCTTTGGCAGATTATCCTCTGGAGGGGCTGCTACCTCATAAGAGAGCTGTAGGAACTTGTGTTAGGTCTGAACCTTCTTGTTGTAGCCTCCTTGGCGGGAAATATTATAATAAGGGGCCCTAACGCTAACTTGTAAGACAGCTATAAGAACTTGTGCGAAATTTGAATCTGTGTTGCTATCTACTTATATATGGACTAATGAATATTTTTTTCTGTAATAAAGGTAGCGGTAGGACTAATTAGGGTTTGTTTGTGGCGCCATCTAGTGGTGTACAGGCTAATAAACATTTTTTGCAATAGAAGTTGACCATGTACGTCTCTCTTGTAACGGAACCCTTAATTAAAACAATTAAAGTACTAAAAACGTTTTTATTTATCAGAGTAGAATGGTTGAAAAACAAGCATTATACAGTAACAGGATTATCTCATTATTTACAACTAAACATGTAGTGAAAAATTTATCTACAAAATCAAGCATTGGAAATTATTTATTCTAAAATACAAAAACATTATCGTATAAGTCCACATACATCCGAATGGTAATCCTGAAACGCAGTTTGTTGTAGCGGAACCAACTAGAATTCTTCTAGCGGGGGTCGTCCAAAGGAATCAAAATATTCCCCATTACCATTCTCGTCAATGTAGATAGCAGTCCAATGCTGACCTGGTTTGTTTGCTGAATCCGTGTTTACAATAATTTCACAAGGTCTAGGTGCGTGTCGCGGCAGCTGATTAGAAGCACATATAAATCGAAACACATTATTGTGGCTGGGGATCGATTTCAAACATTTCAACACTTGTACCGCATACATCTTTGGAGTTGGTATGCGCCCAGTCTTGCAGTAGTAATGCGTTTTCCAGAGCGCACATAGGCTCCTCGAACTTATGGTTTAAACAACTATACGCCTTTGCTTCCTTTTTCAATTTTTTAAGCGGTGGGTAACCAATCTCGTCCACGTTTGGTATTGGTTAGTTCAGGAATCTTAAAAACTGCTGTTTTTCACTACCCTCAACGTTAATTTTGTTAAACGGCAGCAGAGTTCGTATCAGTTACTCTTGGATATCGTTGTATGGCACATACCCTGACCGCCATTTCAAGCCGTGGTATTTATCCTCTAAATACCTTATCTATCTTGACAAGGGCTTTGTTATAAAGTACCCTCGAGGTGGTTTTATCAGCATCAGCAGTAACGGACCATAATCTGTAATCACGGCAATTTCTTTCGGTATGAATTCGTTATCAACACCTCTAAACCCTTGTACGTCGAAGTATGCGTCCATCTTCTTTCAGCTGTTGTTATACACTAATGCTTGTGATCTAGAGTTGTCCCTTTTAACAGGCGAAATCCACGACCACATTCCGATGTTTGTCGATCTCAATCACGTTATCAAATCGGCGTACACCAGATAGTTAACGGTTTCTACGAGAGCTTCTTCAAAGCCGACTTCTAGGCGAACTAAGTTCCAGTGCGTGCTAGCGTTTGCAGACAAGTCGGGGGTTAGGTCGAAGGCCATTAAACAGTAGCTGTTGGGGTAATCGCTTCTCGGTATATCGTTGCCGTCATTTAAAAAATGAATACCCGCAGAATAAGGTGTGATATGCCCTTACATATAAACCATTAGCTGTAAAGTCTGGTTGTAAGGCCTTGGAAGGAATTTGTTTGCCGTCAATATATAACAGCATGTAATTGATATTGCAGTGATGAAAATTGAATGGATTTGAGGGGTAATCATCGTTGAAGGCTATATTTGCGACAAAACCTACGATACATCGTTTAGGTAACTGCCCTAGGAAGATATTATCCAATGATTTTCGCTGTATGCCAGTATGTAGAGTTAACACTTTTACGTCAGTTCTTGTAACAGGATATTTTTACGCAGTTGTTAAAGCTTTAGCATGTGCAATTAAAATGGTGGGGTTGATTCGCAAACGTCTCAACAGTAAACTAGCGTCCATAATTCGGGTCTTGTAAGTTGAAGCGTGCGCGGCCATTAGACTAAAGGTATCCCTTGATCGTACAAATTTAGCCTTTAATTCAACACCGTTTATGAGAAACTTTTCCTGATTAAATAAATCCGAGTGCAAGTGACAAATCATCTCGATTTGTTTGCTGGTCGTTGCAAGTTCTTCATCTGCCCAGCTGTATCATTGTGCCATAAGGTACAACCTAAATGTGTACTCTTGGCCTCCTTTCCATAAGTTAACAGCGTTTCGATATATGAGCGGTAGGCGTAGGTGTTGTTTGGTTGTAACACCATCTTCTGATTTAAGTAAACCTCCACTTGTGATAAAAGCGAGTGCATTCAATTGTTTACCGGTGTTACAACATCAGCGTGAGTAAGTGCTGTATTATCTTGCTTCGGAACTTTAGCTGTGATGTACAACATGGTCTGACTTAAATCTATGTAATCGTTTCCATTTCCAGGTACTACAAATTCTATTGGGGTGTCATCACTAAGAGCTGATAAGGGCTTGTAAAATATCCATTCACCACTCTCGATACTTGTCTGCGTCGACGGTAAAGCGAACAGATCCAAGTCGGACTTGACGCATTCACATGATTGGGCATGTAGCAGCCATTATCTTGAAAATATATCGTCGTAAGGAGGTTTCTTCTTCTTAGCGGCAACAACTCTCGGTAGAGACTGGTTATGATCAGTCAGACGTGCGCTTTTATAGCCCGAACCCTCCATCATTTTATCCATTTTCTCATCGGCTTTACGTTTAAGATTTCTACCTGCCTCGTGAAATCTTTTATGAAAGGATTCTTTAACAGGTCGATCCTCTATGAAGTCACCAAGAATATTAGCATCCGTTCTGAGAGCTTCTTTCCAATGGCCTTTGCGCCAGAGTTAAATAACGGTATTACACTTCTAAATATACCACCTAGCCAGCTTCCTATTCCGTGGCCACGTCGATATGGTGCGCCTCTGTAGATGGATCCAATGCCGTTACCGGCCTGATTCATATAATATTGTTGATAAGGACAAACCATTATTACACTTTCTTAAAGTGTAGCTTCAGACACGACGTCCCAAAGTCGAATGGCATTGCTGCACCCGTATCTGTTTTTATATTCATTTCGATGTTTTCAAATTCTCATGTCATCATGGGCATGTAGTGTGCAGGCGAAAAAACCACATCTTTATAACCTCCGCAAGCGTAGTTTTCAGAAGTAATATTTATTATACGCATAAGCGGGGATAAAACATTGCCCACAATTTGCGGTTCAACGATATCTGCGTTGGTAATCCTATCCATATACTAGCGGGGTGCGGTTGTAAGGGTAGACGTTGTGAGAATCCGAATAGCGAAGGAGGTTTTTAATTTCGTAGTGACGCGCTTAGTTAGATTATGGTGTTCGACTGTTAGCAATTTATTTATTAGCTCGTTGACAATTTCTTCAAGGTTGGTATAATTCCCCGAGGCAAAACGTAACACATACCATCCGTCGTCGGTATAAATGGCTTTCTCGTTGTCGTGTTGGAAATGTGATGCAGCCTTTTTTAATATAGTCTCTAACACATCATCTTCTCCTGAGGATGGATAAATTCTATAATAAATTAAATTACCTGCCGCACTTACAGCGGCAAAAGAACAAGGGTACTGAATTTCCGAAATACCTACAACCCATGAGCCTATTAATCTTATTCATTTTGGCAGTTGTGTAATAAAACTTGACGTCATATGGTCGGGAAAATACGTCATGGAACTATTACTTAATAAGGTAAGATAAAACTCCATTTTATATATCTCTCAGCTGCGAAGCTAGCACCCAGCTATTAAATTTGTTACTGTATCCACGCCACTTGACCAGGTATTGTTTATATCGTCTGCGGCCCTTCTCAGCTAAAATCTTATCGGTTTTGAAAAGGGCGTTTTTATCAACCGTATCAGCTTGCAACTCCTCCTCGTAAAAGGTACTCGCAACAGGATCGTTATTAAGATCGCTTATGCGATAAACTGGTAGTCTTCTTTTTAGCATTGCACTAATTGTAAAAACTTCCTCGCCCAAGTTCGTTTCATATCCCTTCTCAAAGGTGTACTTAGTTCTGGCGATTCTAGCATGTTCACCGACTAGATTGGTTGCCCACCGCTTAAATAATTGAAAAATGAAGCAAAGGCGTATAGTTGTTTAAACCATAAGATCGAGGAGCCTATGTGCGATCTGGAAAACGCATTACTACTGCAAGACTGGGCGCATACCAACTCCAGCGATGTATGCGGTACAAGTGTTGAAATGTTTGAAATCCCCAGCGACAAGAATGTGTTTCGACTAGTATGTGCTTCTAATCAGCTGCCGCGACACGCACCTAGACTGCTATTGGACTGCTATATACATTGACGAGAATGGTAATGGGAATATTTTGATTCCTTTGGAAGACACCCGCTAGGTTACAATTTACGTTTCCTTTAGAAGAATTCTAGATGGTTCCGCTACAACAAACGGCGTTGCAGGATTACCATTTGGATGTATGTGGACTTTATACGATTATGTTTTTGTATTTTAGAATAAATAGTTTACCAATACTTGATTTTGTAGATAAGTTTTTCATTACATGTTTAGTTATAAATAATGAGATAATCCAGTTACTGTGTAACGCTTGTTTTTCAACCATTCTACTCTGATAAATAAAAACGTTTTAGTATTTTAATTGCTTTAATTAAGAATTCCGTAACAAGAGAGACGTACATGATCAACTTCTATCGCAGAAAATGCTCATTAGTCTATACACTACTAGATGGCGCCACAAACAAACCGTAATTAGTCCTACCGCTACCTTTATTACAGAAAGATATTCATTAGTCCATACTCAAGTAGATAGTAACACAGATTCAAATTTCGCAACAAGGGGGCCTGGGCGCAGACCTAACACAAGTTCTTATAGCAGTCTTACAAGTTAGCATTAGGGTCCCCTTATTATAATACCATTTCCCCCAAGGGGCCACAACAAGAGGGCACAGACCTAACACAAGTTCTTATAGCTGTCTTACAAGGCTAGGGCCCCATTATTTCAAATTTCCCGCCAAGGGGGCCGAGGCGCAGACCTAACACAAGTTCTTATAGCTGTCTTATAAGGTAGCATTAGGGACCCTTATTAGAACATCGTATGCGCACGCATTAGCCTACCCTCCAGGGCCTAAATTGCCAAAGAGGCTCTTAATACAATTAAATTAGGGTGAAAATTCCATCAAGTGCTGAAAATGACCACCGAAAAGAAACCATAGTTGTGAACTGACAAAAAAGTTCTTAACACAACCAAAAGAACTCTAATTAGGGTGAAAATCAAGGGGTTGAAAATGGCCTCCGAAAAGAAGCCATAGGAGTAAACTGTCAAAAAGTGCTTAATACAACAAAAAGGTAGCCACTGGTGAAAATTCCATCAAGGGGTTGAAAAAGCCCTCCGAAAAGAAACCATAGGGGTGAAAAAATACGATCCCCACGTGTGGATATAAAAAATGGCGGGAAGTGCCCCAGTAGACAGGGCTTGTGACGTAAAAAAAGTGGAAGGGAGGGTGTCCCCTTACTACTATATTGTGCTTGAGCAAAATATAGATCATCTTTCACTGCGAATTGAAATGAGACTGTGCTACCCACTTAAGAAAAATTTTTTGATACGGCAACTCCGTATGCAATGAAAGGATAGGAATCCGTCATAGAATCTCGATGCTAAATTTTATTAGCTTTATTGTGTAGATCAGCAGTTAGGATCAAAAATATGTAACAGACAAGTAGATGAACAGGCGTTACTCTAAAAGCATGGTTTTCATGCCAGTGGGTATTAAAAGAAGTACATCTGAAGGTAATTTTTCTCTATCTATCTACAGAGGAGTATCAACCTCTTGTAAACAATACAATCGCATACAATTACGACATTAGTATGATTAAGTAAAATTAATCAAAGAAAAGACAAGACGATCTGTAAAATATTTCATTACTTCATTGAAAGCATAGCTTCTTAATAGTAGGAAAAATAAAATCAGAATGATATTTCTTATTTAAATTTTGATTTAAATATTAATGATCGTGGTCAATTTAAATTGCCCTAAAAGGATGAAAAGGAGCTTTATAAACGTTATACAAATTTGAAACGAATTTCTTAAATGAGGGAATGAGTTTTGACTACATTAAGAAAGCATATATATTCTAAGCATATGGGACTAACTATATTAGAAAACAATCAAGGTAATAAGTAAGTGCACGTATATTCCTGTAGCGGAATAGGTTTTCTATGACGAGGCGATACCTCAATACTATGTATTTAACATTAAGGTGTTAATGAGAAGACATGATCCAGTACGTTAAATTATACTTTCAACCGTTCATTGTCAATTAACGTAGTGCAAACATCAAATAGCTTTATTATCGACAAATTATGTATAGGATGTCAGCTTTAGAAACAGGATCTAACTATTAATTAGAAATACGGTAGCGTCTTTTGGAGAAAGTAAAGCTTCCGTAACTCTCCTTTGCATATTTAGGTTAAACCGTCTATATTACAGCCATAGAATTCCTTTCCAGATCCCACTTTCGGTATTTAAATTAATCTTTAATTAGTGCCCTTCAACTCAATGGCGCAACACAACGGAACTTAAGTTAATCACCTAGGACTTACATGCTAAGAGGAAATAAACCGCCTTAGTAGATGCAATAAGTCAAATGAATTCTAGTACTTATCCCGATGTTAGTTCACGATCTGAAATTAAATAATCATTACCCGCAGCTGTTTGAGCTATAATACAGAATGTTTGTACGGGAAACGATACCAATCCGGTTTGTGTTATATTAAAGTACCTCACCGTAAAATTATTTTAAACGTTTTTATGATATTCAAAAATTGTTTGCATATGAAGTGTCTGATAACGATGCTAAGCTTTACTTTTACACCATAATAAACTATCCATTTTATAACAAGAAAGTTAGGCAACATAGGAAACATAAACAAGTATTTACTTAAAATAATTTTGCTGACTACATACTTTTTCCTAAAATGTAACCTATAAAATAGTCCACTAAACATTCTGATTTAGACCAATCACACATTATGATTACATAAATATACTTCAAAATTTCTATTTTGTTTTCGATTCTTTATTAAGGAAATGCTCTCATTATTTTGAAATTCTTAAGAAACCTATCGTGAACAAAGTTACTCAAATGATGACTAGTATTGAGGTGAAAATTTGAGTATGGTTTGACAAATTTAGGAAAAAGTGTATATGAAAAATTTAACTGCAGGAACAAGACGAAGCTGGAATTTTTTTAATAATCACTTTCTTGTGCGCGAGCACAGCATATGATGACGTGGTGCGAGCCATACGTCGAGTTTTTAAATGATTCATACGTTTTCAGCACTTTGAAAACCATCTAAAACATCTTCCCATTGAATTATTAATTGGATACGTATCACCTGGAAACCCCTGCAAAGAAGCCGTCCCCGCCTACCGCAGATTCTCCATAAAACCGCGAGACGCGCAACCGTACGGGCTGCGTGTCGAGCTGCAGCCGCGACGCCTTGAATAGTACAGGTAGGCCGAACCTGACTCACTTTCTCCTACAGATTCGCCGGGACCAAATACAAAGTTTTTCAAGGTCAAGATCATTGAAGCTCACGTACACATTGTCTGCATCAAAGTATATTTTTCAAGGTCACGTATAAGTAGGCCGATCCTGGATCACTTTGCCACTTACATCAGGATATCTAAATTTGCCCTGCGTCAAATCTTATAAAAATTATTAAGTCAGAAGGTCAAGGTCTTCACGTACACGTTAGTATAGCTATGGTGGTATTAATCCACTCTGACCTTGATATTTTTCAAGGTCATTAAAGGCCGCGTGTGTGACTTTGATTTTGAAGGTGCCTAGGAAACGTTCAAGGTCACCATTTACAATATAAAACTAAAAATTGTGCGCATACACATATTGGGAAGCATATATTTATCGGTGTAGCTAGGGGGTACTAAATCAAAATATACGAGTTTCCATGATGAAAGTCAAGTCAGTTAATGTGCCGTGCACGTACGCGCTCCTTGATTCAAGGTCAAATCTAAAAATACCTAGACCGGTACTAAATCAAATTTTGGCCACACACTTCTTAGAATTTGGCTGAGTCAAGGTCACATGTTAATTCCTTGAAGTCATACAATTCTTAGAAATAAATTTTCAAGGTCACCTGCAGGGGTATTCCAATCTTATTCGATCTCATCCAATCATATCCGACCTTACCCGATGTTATCCGATCTTATTCGATCCTACTCAAATTCCTAGAAATAAGCATTCACAATCAATGCCTTTTGTAACTGGCTTTGCGCATGCGCGGGTATCAAGGTCACTAAGCAGTTATTAGAAATCGAACCAGTTCGTGGAAATATGGTGCAGGGACAATTCCTAGAAATCTAAACAGTTCGTGTAAAAATGAAGAATGAATGCTATTGTCTAAATGCTCTTCAAGGTCAAATTCTTGGAAATAGCAAAATAAGCAATCCTATCTTATCCGATTTGATCCGATCTTATCCGATTTGATCCGATCTTATCCTATCTTACCCGATCTTACCCAAGCTTATCCGATCTTATCCGATCTTATCCGATCTTATCCGATCTTATCCGATCTTATCCGAGCTTATCCGATCTTACCCAATCTTATCCGATCTTATCGTAATAAATGAATTTTATACCTGGCTTTGCGCATGCGCGGGTATCAGCAGGGGCAATTGTTAGAGTTTTAAACAGTTCGTGGAAACATGAACAATGAATGTTATTGGTTAAATGCTCCTGGCTCACGTGGCAGGAAATTTTCAAGGTTAGGTTGTTCAAGCAATTTTTAGTATAAAAGTTCTCGTTGAATTGAGTTAAGATCATGCAAGAGTATCCCGATATTAACCGATCTTAACCGATCTTATCCGACCCAATCCGATCTTATTCCATCATAAGCGTGCGTGCGTGCGTGTGTGTATGTGCGTGCGCGCGTGTGTGTGTGTATGTGTGTGCGTGTGTGTGTGATTCTTTGATGATAGAGAAAGAGAATGCTCTATGCTGTTGAGTCAAGGTCGAAAATATAGCTATGAGGATACTAAATCAAAGTATACGAATTTTGCATTGAAGGTCAAATCAGTTAGTCTGTCGTGGACGTGCGCACTCCTCCTTAAATATATAGGGCCGATCCTGACCCATGCGAGAATTGCAGTAAGTGTGTGAGAGAGAAAGAGAGTACGTGTGTGAGAGAATGCGCCGATTCTGATCCACTGCTCTATGTGGTTGAGTCAAGGATGAAAAAATCTAAAGCTTTTGTGTGTGTGTGTATGTGTATGTGCGTGTGTGTATCATATTATAACTCTTAGAGACCTAAAAAATTTCAACTTATATAAACCGCAGCGAGCTGCGCGTTGAGATTAGTCAGCGAATATGGAGTTGACAGTGTTAAACCAAAGCACTTATTGCAAACCCTTTAAAAATGTACGTGAACTCGAGCTATCGAAAAAGTATAAAGTGATAAATGTGGTAGTACTTAATACTAAGTACGGTGAACATGTAGTGATGGAAACGGATGATTTTAAATGTGTATTACCTCAGCGCGTTTATGGTGTGTCAAACAAGAAACTCGAATGGAGAAACTTAAAACGCTGCTTAACACGAAGGATGTGTTCCTAAGTAGTTGGGGATGCCGAAAACAACAAACATAACAGTCCCTTTGTAATAGTGTTCCACCCATTGCTTTAACTAGAATCATTTCCTACATAGTGTTTAATCGTATTGCGAGCAAGTAGTCATGCAAGCAGCAATAAAATCATTTCTGGAACGACCAAAACAGAAGTTCACCGTTATATATGGATACCCTAAATAGTTGCAGTAATTTGTGCAGCTGGTGTTGTCAAAATAGTGATTGTAGTAGTAGTGGAGAGAAACAAGGTGAAGGTTATTCTTCTTCTTCTAACACTGACCGGTCATCATCATTTCTAGATAAGGATAAAGTGTACAAAGCAGCAGCTAACGCATACTTAATCGATTGTGCTTATTATAAACTATCGAAAGATACTCATCATGCAAAACATATTGAATTTGGATACAGTACACACCTCAACTTTGCACCAGTAATGCGTATGGGTTGTGGCAATTGCGATCAAAGTAATAACGTGGTATTAGAAATGAAGGAGTGGAATGAACTTCTACGACGGCAATCATATGTAGAATTATAATTCTTCCGATCCCAATAAATTGAACACAAAATCGATTGGTTAAGTGTAAACGAAGAAGATATAATCTATGATCAGCATTATGAATCTCTATCCAGCAATCATGGTATTTATTACAATTGGGAATTGAAAACTGTTATGATAGAAAACTACAACTGCTGCCCTTGCA
Source organism: Vesta saturnalis (assembly GCA_036346205.1). Taxonomy (NCBI): domain Eukaryota; kingdom Metazoa; phylum Arthropoda; class Insecta; order Coleoptera; family Lampyridae; genus Vesta; species Vesta saturnalis. The sequence continues at coordinate 258,465 of JARFJB010002181.1, forward strand.
TATTCAATGCTCATAATGTTTAAAGTAGATAATAAGCTATAGATTGAATCTTACAATCTGACATGTTTTTGTGAAAAGTTCATACAACAAGTTGTTGACTACCGTCGTTTTCGTGTGCAGGAATTCTGTCGTAGTGATGCTGATGATGATATTTATCAACACATTGAAGATGTTATAAATGGTAAGTATAATATTAATTCACATAACACTGTATGCCTAATGGAGATATTGTATTATCGTCCTGCTTATCTAATGTGTAGCATTTACTAAATAAATATATATTGATAACTATTATTTGTTTTTGTATGATCTAAAAATTTAGGTATAAAAAACACCCCGCTTTATCTACCTAAGTAGGAAGCAGTTGGTGGTGGTGGTTTAGTGAATACTCCAAGCAATAAACTCCCGTTTAAATTACATTTACCTGGTACAAAGTTAGCCTATCTGTTCAAGGTAAACGGTAAACTCCCGTATTGCTACAATGCATAGTAAGGAGATGATATTAAAGGAAAAAAAGTAAATGATTTATGTATTAGCTAAATTGAATCAAGCTCTTCAAGGTCAAATAATTTTTAGAAATGGAATCAGCTCGTGGAAACAAAAAAATGAGGGGTTGCTAAGAGAGATGGCTGTTATAATACTCTGTTGCTAAACAAGGCAACACCGGGAGCGGCTCTAATGAAACTGTTTTTTTAAATTTTGACATAGTTGAACTTCTAGGTCGTTAGCAATTAGGTTTATATTATACGTATAACTAGGTACTACATGGTACTACTGTCCTAACCAGGATCTGGACGAGGTAGTTTTCCCAAGAACTGGATCCGTTCCCCAAATACATATTATAACCGTTACCCCATACACAGGTATCTGTTTCTCAAATACAGATATCCGTTTCCCAGGTCATTCAGCTAACTGGACGCTGGACCCTCCTACATGAAGGTGATCAATCCAGCTGAATGACCTTCTTCCAGTTCGGTTCTGATACACAGTATACGAATTTTGCTCTTTGAAATAGTAAAATAAGCATTGCTATCTTATCCAATCTTATCCGATCTTACCCGATCTTAACCGATCTTACCCATTCTTATCCAACCTTATTCAATCTTATCCGATCTTATCCGAGTTAGCTTGTGTATCACATTACAATTCTTAGAAATAATTTCAAGGTTTCTACGATGCCGGTTTGTAATAAAAGGTTTGCTTGGGGGTGATTCAGTTTAGCAGAAATGATGAAAGTAGTAGTACGAAGAGAAGTTAAAGCAAAATTATTAAGTGTGGAGGACAGAAAAAAGAGGGTTAATGAACTACTAAAGAAAATAAAAAAATAGAAGTAGATGTAGAGTTGTATGAAGTGAATATAAAAATGAATCAGCTTCGAGTTAACAATGCAAAATGATAAAGCATTCGTATGTAGTGCAGATATACACTTGTGTGAAGTACACATAAAGTTGCAATAGAAATGATTAATTGGAAAATTGAGGCTGGATCAGTTAAAGTGGATTTCGAGTTGTTCGCATGCGAATAATGAAGTAGTGTTACGTGTGAAATTTAGTGATAACGTGAATGTAGAAACTAAAAATTGTTATTAATTTTATTAAATACTTAAATAAAAAGTTTATCTCGAATAGGATTTGAACCTACGACCTGTACTTTGCTATAGTACCGCGCTAACCATCTGCACCATCGAGATTCAAGCCCCAATCGATGCAAATTTTGTCTTTATGTATGTAGAACTGATGTAAATTCTAAATATAATGAGATTACAATCAAATTACTTAATGGAATGTGAGCGTCCAATATCGCAAGGATTCACACACACCAAAGCAACTTGACTAATATTAAGGTTTGTTATGAACGAATAAGTTCAAAGGTAAATATGTAATTAAAAATTATTATTAATTTTATTAAATACATAAATAAAAAGTTTACTTCGAGTGGGATTTGAATCTATGACCTGTACTTTGCTAGAGTACCGCGCTAACTATCTGCGCCATCGAAATTCAAGCCCCAATCATTTCTAATTACATATTTACCTTTGGACTTATTCGTTCATAACAAAACTTATAATAAAAGAAATGTAGAAACGTTTTCAAAAATAAATAACACGTTTTATATATGTATGTATAAGAATAATGAATAAAAGCGTTTAATTTTGATAGTTATAGTACAAATAATGAGTGTTGTCTATGATGATGAAGATGATGATGAAAATATTAAACATCAAAGAAAACAGGGTCTGTTTTACAAAAACGGGGCCTGTTTCCCAAAAACAGGTATCTGTTTCTCAAATACAGGTATCCGTTTCCCGAAAACTGGTATGTGTTTTGCAACACAGGTAGCCGTTTCCCAGCATTCGAACTTATCCGATCTTATGCAATCTTATTCAATCTTATACAACCTGATATGATCTTACCCGATCTTAGCATTGTTTACACCAAAAAAAATTATAACTACTCACCGCGTCACTATTTTTTTATATAACCGAACCGGCTAAATGCTAGAATAAATTGTTTAAGTTTATAAGTAACTAAATTTGTTAACCTTAGTAAAATTGTGAGCAAGTGGAAGGGAAGAACGAAACACACTTGTATAAAACAATGTAATATAATCTATAGGCAGTCTAAATTGCAACATATGCGTCTAGACTTGCATACTATATTTACGTAATCAGTTACTAGAATTATTTTCAAATTATTTAACAATTCCATTAACTGGATCACAAAGAAACAACATTGCGTTCCTCTCTCATCAACAGATGCAGACCTTATCGCACGTAGTAGTTACGTTTGTGATGGACCGTTTATGCAGGTGTCAGACAAGATAATTCTGCATTTTCCGTGTATTTATAGTACAATGACAGTCACATTGTTTTATATAATGGAAAAGAAACGCTTAAAAGTTTTCCAAATTTTAATTTGCTTCATATTAAATTACACTTAGTCTATTACCGATGAATAAATTTTGAAACTTTAAATTTTATAAATCATAATTTATGTATATTTCGAGGCGGGGCGCGCTCGAATGCTTTGTCGCACACCGATTATCTATTCGCTCACACACTGACTATGTATCTCACCACGAATACTCATCCCTTTTCACATCGTTTGCCTTAGTTGATGTGAATCATAATACTTGCCTTGTCACACAGAGACTATCTATCGCGATCAAACACTGACTATCTATCTCACCATGAATGCACTTATCCCTTTTCACATTGTTTGCATTTGGCTGATGTGAACCATATCAAAAGATTCAATTTTATGTGTTATTTAGTATAAAAAACATCATTCAGCATTTTCTCTTATATCAAACAATATGTGTAATTATTATCTCTTTTACGCCGACATTTATTTATAGCACTATAATTTTTATGTTGCTACATTATAAATTTGGGCAAAAGTAGTATTTAATGTAAAAGTAATTGTATTTGACTTTAAAAAATTATATTTTAAATGTGCACGCGAAGAAAAAAAGTTGAAGAAATTATTAGGTCACAACGAGATAATATTCGCGATAGGCCAAATTATTTGTAATACACAATCGGGAGCTGAAGTTGGTCGCCAGAATTTCTCTTTGTAACGTGTTTAAAATGATAATTGAAAATATACCTCGTATTCGTTACAGATGAAATAAGAAAGAGCATCTAGTTCAACTGATCCTTTGAGGGACACTAATGCAGTAGTGCAGTGAATGCGTGGGCAGTCTGACCATGCGGTACGTAAAGACGCCACGTATTTGAGATAACCCAGCCCCTAAACTACAAAACGGGGAACGAAACTGTAGGTAAATAACACAGTGCTGCTCAAATCAATAGTTTTATTCATTATCAAATCAAAATGTATGTTTAATTGACATCCTAAAGATTGTTAAGTATATTTGCATGTACGTGTCACTAAAACAGTTATAAAGCAATATAATAATTTAACATTATGCAGTTACAATTAAAATTCACATTAAACAGACACATTGCGTTTTCACTGTACAATAACAATTACAACCATTAACCAAAAACTATTTCCTTGTTAATTAAAATTTATCATTAATTTTATTAATTATATAAATAAAAAGTTTACCTAGAGTAGGATTTGAACCTATCATATGTACTTTGCTAGAGTACCGCTCTAACCAACTGAGCTATCGAGATACAAGCCCCAATCGATGTAAATTCTGTCTTTATGTATGTAGAACTGATGTAAATTCTACATATAATGAGATTACAGTCAAATTACTTGTATTAATGGAATGTGAGTCTGCAATATCGCAAGGATTCACACATACCAAAGCAACTTCACTAATGTTAAATTATTATAAGTTTTGTTATAAGTGAATAAGTTCAAAAGCGTTTCTACCAGTAAATTTAAGCAACAGAGACGGAATCATAATAAAAATCTTTATAAATATAACGCAGTTGTATCGCGCACAAAATTTTTGTAATTAAGTGAAAGTAAAACGTAGTTGTAAGGTACTTTATGGTCGCACAACTTGGACTCTTTTTTAAGACAGTGCATTAATTGAATCATGTTGGGCAGGGTGTTGCACCGATGATCACTTTCAACAAAAAGAGAATGATGCTATAGCTCACAATGAGTGCTCTATCTGGTCTCCTGGTCACCATTAATTTGGAATTGTTCATTGTGTGGCTACAAAAATATATAAATGTTGTTAAACCGACTACTGATGGTAAAATCTTGGGCGCACCAAGAATCTCAGAGTCGTAGAGCTGACAAGGGAACATGAAGTTATCATGTTGCAGCTATCGAGGCGCACGACAAATTGACTTCAGACTCTTGATTAACACTGTTCGAACTACGTAAAACTCACTAGAACCAATCGGTAGAAAAATAGTACATCCTGAATTGGGAGTGATAATTTCCGGTTGTGCGGAATCTTGATGATGCCTATGCCAGAGCAGCAACAATTGCTAATACCTTAAATAGTTTTAGAAAATGTAGGATATGGTCAGTTGATAGAAATATTTTGACGTCAATTTGTCCCTTCAGATTCTTCGACAAAAAGCACAAATCATAGCAACCGTTCCAAATAAAGATGAATTCAACCTGTTCAAGGTAAGTTTGGTTCTGTGAAGAGAAAGTAAAGGTTCGTCTTCGAAAGAAAAACCTTGTTTCCTCACCAATGCTCAGAACATCATCAGAGTCCAGTGGACAGAAATCAAAGCTTAAAATAGTAAATGCAGTAGTAAAAGTCAACAAAGAAGAATTATTCTGTCAAATCTGCAATGAATGCACATTGGAGGGTCACGCATCAAATGATAGCAGCCAAAAGATCGCGCGTCAAAAGATCGTGGTCAAAATGTCGCACGAAAAATAATCGCAAACGACAAAAGATCGCATACGAAAATAAATATATAGCTACTCATACATTGAGATAAAATATTATAATTTTCGACTATAGATCGCATACTTACAATGCTGAAGAGGCCAAAATAAAACATATTACGTTGTAATTAAGTAAAACTTAGAATTTCTGAACTCCTAATTGAGTAATTATGCTTTATTTAACATCACTAAAAGAAATTAGAGATCTTTTTCATTGTTTCCAGGTAATTAGCATTAGCGAAAATTACAGATATTCTAAGCACTAATTACTAGTATAACAATAAATGGAGAAGTTAATAATATCTGATGTAGTAGTAAACTAATTACCCTATACGCATTTTTGCAACAACCCTCAGTGTGTAAAGATGGCATTAAAGTTTGTTAAAAGTCAAAAAGGTTACGTTATGTTGGTGTTCAACGATTTTATACATAGTAAAGAGCGAGCAGTTGACGAAAAAATTATTTGGAAGTGTTCATATTATAAGCAGTATAAGTGTCAAGGAAGAGTGCATACAATTGGAAATGAAGTTGTGAAGAATTCAGACCACGTTCAGTTGCAGATGCTGCAATTGTTGAAGCAAAGGAAGCCCTAAATCAAATAAAGGAAATGGCTAAATCGGGACAATTTCCATCGCTTTTTTGCGAACCGTTCACGTGTACGGAAAAAAAAGAAGCTGCTGCTGTTAACACTACAATTAGAGGTTGTTTTTTTTAATTTTTCGCAGGGTCTGTGGAGGCCAATACAACATTCTGGGCTACAACAGAGATACAGCACTGATTCAAATTTTGATTTACAACTACGCCATTTAGCTATACTACCTTTTGTGCCCGAAGAAGACGTAACAGTCTATGAGGAATTACTAGATACCCATTTTTTTTTACTGAAAATGAAGATATCTTATTGCCAGTTACAAATTATTGTGAAGACACTTGGATAGGCCGTACAGACAGAAGACATCGATGAGGACCACCTACGTTTGCAATAAATATGTGAAATTGCTATTCAGCAGAAGATCTCGCACAAATAACGCCGTAGAAGGATGGCACAATAGCTTTACATCGATTTAAAACGCTGCAAATCCTAGCCTTTGGAAAATGATAACTGCCTTGAAGAGAGAAAACGATTTGAATAAGGTAAAAATACATCAATACATCGAAGGAACTGAAACTCCCCTAACGAAAATTTATAAAGATATAGCCAAGCGTATACATTCAATAATACAGGAAATGTTTATGAAAAGTGGTCCAGTATAGAATCTCACCCTATCTAGACTTACAGTCCGTATTTTACTACTCAATCGAATTAAAGGGCAGCTTACATGTTAGTTTTGTTGCTTGTGTTAATCTCAACGTATTCTCCGATCCTCAGTTAAGTGAAAACATGACAAATATATTTCATTATTACTATTAATGAATAAATCTTACTCATGATTTATTAGCACCTATCTTCCTTAAATGTAGATTTAACGTCATAAAGTATATTTTGTACCTAACATAACAATCGTAAGTTAACTACAAATACTGAATGATCAAGATGTAATGGAAAAGAAAACCAGAAGCGAGGGAAAGCAAAGGACTATTTTATGTTTCAACTCATGTCCCATGAACTCGACAAATGGAAGGTGTGAAATTCTCACAAATCTACAATTTTGGGTAGGGTGTTATTTATTTTTTCAATATTTGTTGCCATAACAAAACATAATTAAATCCTAAGTAATATTTCTTTTATGCCTATCCCAGCAAAACTTCATAGCTAGTCTGTAGATTATAATGCAAATTACTATGACTCTTATGCGAAATGTTTAAAAATATAGGTGAAAATTTATGGAAAACAAAATTTAATTTCGAATAATATTTAAGAGAACAGCATATGGCCTACATTTACCAAAATTAGCTTTTGTTACGAAAGCGGTTTCAGTAAGTACAGTTAGTTTAACCATATATCAAAATGAAATATAAGGATATCCCGGAATTTCGCCTTTAAAGTTTACCGGACATTATGTTTTCACGACCATTTAATCTCTACTTTGTTTTCAGATATATATATATATATATATATATATATATATATATATATATATATATATATATATATATATATCCTTGATGATAAAGGTACATTGTATGAGCAACGAACCAAATCCAGAATTGCAATCGAGCTTTGTAGATAACCGCCTTCATCAATATAAAGTATGAGTAATGCTCTAGTGTTGTTAAAAAGAATATAAATATATTGTTAAATGTAGTGGATGTACCTATTTATTAACTGATAGAATTTGTTACAGTTTTAGGTTTAGAGCGTATAAGGTAGTTTTAAACATAAAGAAACATTAAATTCAGGTCTTAAGAATAGTAATACCAAGGCTTGATTAAGATATTTTGTATTTCAGTTAATAATTATTAATGAAGTTATGTAGCGTTTATTACTGTAAACGTTAAAAATTAAAATGAGTACTGCAGTTATTTCTGTCTTGCGTTATCAACTTCTGAAACAATAATATTACGCGTTTCGTCTCTATTTAAGTTGCATAACTCCAACTTAACGATTAAAAATTGTTTCAATAAAAAATGTATGACTGTTTCATAGGTTGCTTTTGAAAAGAGACATACAGTTAGTAAGAGGTACAGATTTACATACAAGTTTACAAAATATAGTCAAGGTTGATTAATTGTTATTGGCGTAACACTCACTAGAACAACAGCCCGTACAGGCGAAGTGCATGGTATCGACATAGGTCAGTGGTACGGTCGCGGTTCTTACTGATACAATTAAATTAACTAGATATACAAGGCGAGCTCTAATCCACTTTTGGGGGGAAATTCAAATTTTAATAAATGTCATGGTCACGCGGAAATTTAAATTTCAAGGTCACTATCCCCTTTGGCGGGAAACCTAAATTTCAAGGTTACGCCTCATTTTCATTGTTCAAGCAGTCCTTAAAGGCAAATTTCATTGACCTTCTGCTTTTTAGAAATCCTATTTTTTTTTTATGATTGTGGACCTGAACAGGCTAAATTAGTCCTATCGTGTTAAGTACTCAGGAACACTTAGGAAGATGGATAGAGGGATAATGAATTGCCAATAGATGCCTATGAACAGCTACCTTAAATTTTCTCATATCATAAGTGAGAGGAAAACAGGAACTAGGAGATCATTCCAGAGTTTAGAAGCCGTGTAGAAAAATGTGGATTGCGCCCGTTTGGTACGACAAGTGGAGATTTGTACTGCATACTGATGATGTGAATGAGCGAACCGAGTGTTTCTCGCAAAGATAGCCGGAGATGGTATCAAAGAATATAATTCACAGCACAATAGCCGTTGTAATAACGATAATACAAAGAAAGAACTGAAACCATCCTTCTATGCTCAAGGGACTGTATGTGAGAAGTTAAGGATGGGTCATTTATAAGCCTAATCGCTCTCTTTTGAATACGATCAACGATATCGAGAGCGTATTGGAGCACTAACCCAGAGGTGAGAATTATATTCCAGATGAGGCCGAATTTGGGCCTTATACAGCAGAAGGAGTTGTCGAGAGGTAAAGTACTGCTTAGATCTGTACAAAAAGCCTATTTTACGAGCAGCTGTTTTGGTAGCTGACAGAAGATGGTCAACCCATGAGAGATTTGAAGATATAGTCATACCCAACAGAGTAATAGAGTCTGAAAACTTAAGAACTGAGCCATTCATACTTACAACAGGAAATGATCGATCTTTTTTGGCGGACACAAGGCAACACTGAGTTTTGTTAGCATTAAATTTAACTAGATTATTGCTTCCCCATTCGAGAATACGTTGAATGTCTTTGTTGATTGAATTTGCCATTTCAGCTTTAATTTCTTGATTTGACATAGAAGGTGGATTATCACTATGAGTAGACTGAGATGAACTACAGTGAAGAGTGCTATCGTCAGCAAAGCAATGGATGGGGTTAGTTGTTGAAGAAATAAGGTCATTTATGTACAGCAGAAAAAGTGTAGGCGCTATAACGGATCCCTGTGGTACGCCCCGTTAATGCTAATTCTTTTGAAAAAAGCCATCAACTACGACACGTATTCGTCTTTTATCAAGGAAACTAGAAACCCAGTTGATGAGCGTATCATTTAACCCAAACGAGGTGAGTTTGGCAAGTAAACACTTATGCCAAACTTGGTCAAATGCCTTTGAGATATCTAAAGCGACTACAACTGTTTCACCGGACTGCTCTACTGTATTGTTCCAAACTTGGGTCACATATGAAAGAAGATCGCCTGTTGAACGACTTTGCCTAAACCCATATTGGTGGTCACTAAGGAGTTTGTTAGTTTCAAGGAACGTGAGCAGTTGCTGATTGATGGCTTTTTCCATGATTTTAGACAAAATGGAAGTGATGGCAATTGGTCGGTAATTTGAGGATCGGTCTTATCGCCTTTTTGGGAATAGGTTGAACATTTGCTAACTTCCATGATGAAGGGAATTCCCAGAAGACATAGAGATCGTATAGAGCTTAGATAGGACTGGTACTAGTTCAGGGGAACATTTCTTTAAGACAATAGCTGGGATACCGTCTGGGCCAGTCGCCTTATTGAGATCAAGCCTACTGATGATCGATTCCAAGAGCTTGTACCGAAAATGAATTGGTTTCATAGCGTATGAAGAAGAGTTGACTAGGGGCACATCTTTTCCAGAATCATTGAGACACGAGTTTGATGCAAACAAATCCACAAAAACGTTGGCTTTGTCTACAGAATCAGCAACTACCGATCCGTCAATAGACGTCAGGGGGGGAAATGAAGATGTTCAAAGTTTTTACTAATGGCTTTAGCTAAAGACCAAAATTTACGACTGCCTAAAGGAGATGTAGCTAGTTCATTGCATTTTCGTTGTTCGAACAACTTTTAGTTTTAGTGATGACACTTTTGCAGATATTTCTAGCACCAACGTATTCTACATGACTGTCGACCGATTTATTAGATTTCCATTTAATGTAACATTTATTTTTAAAGATATTGCATCAGCACAAGCCTTATTGAACCATGGTTGGGAACGTGAATGACCTATACGGTACTGTTTTTTGGGAATGTATAACTCCATTCCCATGAGGATGATTTCAGATACTGAAAGAGCGATGTCCGAAGAAGAGGACGACTTAAAACAATAAAAAAAACATCTTGAGGATGCCTCCTCTGTAACAGGGCTCATTAAAGGGGTCAAACGAATCAAAATAATCATACGGCATTACACCTTCCTTAGTCAAAATATTAAATTGATCTTTAGGTAATAAAGGAAAGTGGAATTTGAGATTTTGAAATTCTGTCAGATACCATGATAATTTATCCAAGGATGATGCTATAAAACGAAAACTGTCCATGAGTCTAAAGTTAATGTGTGACCCAATGACGTGTTTAGTAAATGAAATGCGTTTCTCTTTGGCAATAGGAAGCAAATAGATAGAAACGTTAGTTCTAGTGGCAATGTCTTACCTTTTGTCCAGTGCAAATTAACCGAAAACTTTAAAACCTCCAATTAAACCTAATAAAATTTCAAAACTAGTGACAACGCTAAATGAAGAAATACGTTATTTACTATTAGACGCTAAAGCAGGCTTTAGCTCACGGCTTAGTCCTCACCAAAGTAGATATATTACTTAAATTTAAGCAGTCGCCTTGGTTGAAGTGCTCCATCGAAAAAAAAATCAGAAAATGACTTTGAAAAGAATTTGTTTAAACTGATGAATAATAAAGTATTTGGAAAGACCACAGAAAACGTAAGAAATCGAGTCGATGTTAAATTACTGTCCAAATGGGAGGGTCGTTACGGTGCAGTCATATATCTCAAAACCAGAGTTTAAGACATGCACTATGTTTTCAGAAAATTTGGTTGCGGTGGAAATGAATAAGCTAGAAGTAGATTTAAACAAACCCATATATGTAGGTAAACCAGTTCTTAATCTAATTAAAACGACTATATACGGCTTTCATTATGACTACATGTTTTGAAGACTCAGTGGTAACTGCTCCATCCTCTATACGGATACCGACAGTTTAATTTATGAAATACGGGAGCAAGACCCTTACGCGGTTATCAAGAGAAGGACTGTTTTAAACATTTCGACATCTCAGACTATCCTGAGGATATCTTTAGCATCCCGTTGGTAAATAAGAAAGTACTTGACATGATTAAAGATGAGAATAATGGTAAAATAATAACCGAACATGTAGGACTTAGACAGAAGAATATGAGGAAGACGAAATTAAAAATATTATTAAAAATTACACCCTGACGAAGGTTGTAAAGAAATCAGTAGTGGAGAGAAAAATTGTATTTTATGATAATGTCGAATGCCTCGAAACCCTTAAACATAGGACTGGTTCACAAAACTTGATTCGATCAGATAAGCGTATGGTTTTCCATCACACAAAGATTGCTCTAAGTCCTGAAAATGATAAACGTTATCTAATTCCCGATTCATTTAACACACTTCCATGTGGGCATTTTGCTATCGATACACCCCAAGATGAGCTCATGTAAGTAGATTAACTTATAGACATGTCTATTAACAATAATAATTTTTATATTTAGTTTTAGTAAATATGTAAGTATTAAGAATTTAGATTAAACTAATGCATAGCTGTCAGTCATTTTGCTTTGTGATTGATCTGTTTCGCTTACATCAGTTAGCTTAGGACCCTGCATCAATAAAGACGATATTTCTTTATACGTAGACATTTAACTAATAACTTGTGAAATAAATAACTTATATAGTCATAACAATAGTTATATAACAAAGTATGTAACTTTTACATGAAATAAAATAAAAAAAGCAATTGTACTTAATTTAGTGCATTAAATGTTATATTAATAAACAAAGTTTTTCTAAAATTTCATTATCTTATACAGTAAACTTAAAGTACTCATTCCCGAATGTGGTTTACATGTCCATCCCAAGCAGAAATTGGTATTTGTTTAACGTTTATGAATGTTTTCTAATATCTAGTTGTAAATTTTATGGTGCTCCTCATTTTTCCACGGTTGAAACTGATATGTGATGTCGATTCACCGATCAATAAACTTTTTATCTTTTCCATATCACTATTGTGCTATCGATAAAGCACCTTCACCACCAGGATCTTGATATTTAGCTTTTGGGTAGCTGATTCCTAAAGAACAGATGTTGATTGTTTTAAAACTGGTACCGGTTTTGTAGAAACTAGTACCAGTTTCCCAAAAACAGCTCAAAACAGGTCAAAAATAGGAATCCGTTTTTCAGAAACAGGTGATTGTTTTCTAAGAACTGGCGGTGGTTTCCTAATAGCTAATAGCAGTTTCGTAAGAACAAATGGTTATTTCCTAAAAACAGGCGGTCGTTTCCGTGAATGGCCTATAAAAATCCAAATAACAGATTCATTTCCAACTACTCTATGAGATGTATGTTGCTGTCCTTTATATTAGGGAACTTGAACAATGCAGAGCAGTTACAACTTGATTTTTAGAAATTAATAAGAATGACTCATTCGTTGCAGATTCTATTTCCTAGAATTCATTCGCAGGTGTTTTCAATATCTTCCTTTGCTCAGTAGTTTTTACGAGGTCAATAAACCCTCATATACGGTAGATTATTGATTTTTAGAAGCTCTTAAGATTTATTTTCGTGAAAAATATTATTCGTCCAGGTTAATAAATCCTACTTCCGATTCCAGGTCAATTAACTTTAGTTGTGGTTTTAGTTTTCAACGAATTGGTCACCTTCCGGTTTGGTATGTCAGTGTCCCTGAAGAAATCAAGATGCTTTGACCTTCCCACTCCCATTTCCGGGAACTAGTTCAATTTTTAGATTTCTAAGAATTGTAATATGGTACCTGTTGAAACCAGTGAACTTTGACGTTTCCACGAATTGGTTCTAGTTTTAGTTTTCCCTTAGTCGTAATATGACATCCCTAGAGGCCCATAAAGTTTAAAAGTTTAATGAACTACCCGGAATTGGTCCTATTTTTAGATTTCCAGGAATCCCCCAACTTCCGGGTTCAAGAGGTCAATAAACCTTGTGGTTGAAGAAGTCAATAAATTTTGGGGTATCCCCCTAGTTTCTAAGAATTGTATAATGGCATCTCTAGAGGTCAGTGAACATTGTGCTCGAAGAGGTCAGTAAATTCCCGCTTCCACGAACTTGTTCTATTCTTAGATTTCTAAGAATTATAATATGATGCCAATAAAATTTTGACCTTGAACAGCTTGACTCAATTTACTCAATACAAGAACCATTTAACCTTGAGCTACTTTCTATGTTTACATTTCTAAGAATCGTAATATGATACCCCTGCAGGTCAATATACTTTCACTTTAAATTTTTTAATTTTAGATTTCTACGAATTGTAATGTGCTACCCCTGCAGGCTAATAATCTTTATATAAGAAGAGAAGAATTATAGCATGATATGCCTGCAGGTCAATCAACTTTTACCTTGATTTTTAGATTTCTAAGAGTCGTAATATGATACCCCTGAAGGTCAATACACCTTAACCTTAAAAATTCTAATTTTAGGTTTTCAAAAACCAGAACTATAAGAATTGCTTGAACAATGAAAATGAGGCGTGACCTTGAAATATAAATTTCTCGCCGAAAGGAGACGAGACCTCGAAATTTAAACTTCCCTCGTGACCTTGACTTTTTTTAAAATTTGAATTTTCCGCCAAAAGTGGATCTGAACCTGCCCTGTGTATCTACTCAATTAAAATGGCGCTTGTTACAACTCATAAAAATCGAAAATTGGTAATCTCATGCCTTTAAGGCATCACCTGCATTTAAACTAATAAAAAATAACGTCCGTATAAGCAAGGAATGTATACCCTTCACCACGCTGAATCGCAGTGAAATTGTATACGGTTATATAAGGATACATAAATAGATCGCCTGAGTGAAAAGGTTGATCTCATAACTCCACTGAATGCAAATAACCAAATTAACTAACAAAATAACATGTGGTTGACGTAATTATCGAAAAGGCTAACGCGAAATATTTTAAATAACGTCACTACCAATGACTGAGTCAACACACCTTCCTGTATCCAGTCTTTACATTAGACCTACTCCAATCCCTTTATCGTCATCTCCACCACCGTGGACCTCTAGTCTTCTAACCTGCGTTCAACTACGTGTTTCATACTTTGAATCTCAACTTCAACTGCCTAATTACAAATTGAAATTTTCTTCACTTTCCGCTCGCACCAAAAAGTACAAATATATAAAAACCAAACATTTATACTACTCAGTATCGTATATCTCAATGACATGCTCCTCCGCCACTTATTCTATCTCACGCACAAAAACAAGGAATGCTATAAACGATAACCATCCTCGTGCTTTTCGTAAAACTCAGCAAGTTTATCATAAGCACGAAACTAACATGATACTTTCGTTATAGATTACAACGACGCGACAATAGCAATTAAACTGATATTTTAAGAAAACCTCTCTTAAAAACAAGTGAGACTGCAATACATAGAAATTCTTACGTTTTAAATCGCAAATTTTGCACAGGAATAGCAATTAATGTCTCATCTTTTTACAAGAAATGAGAATACACAATGCTTTGAATGTTGATATAAATTAAGCAAAGGAATAACTAATTCATAATTTAATAAGAGCTTATGAAAGGATACGACATGTCGCAAATCTTTTTTTACATATTGTACTAAATGTTAGCAGTTTTAAAAACATTAAGGTTCTATAAATATAAAAAAATTGATCGCATTTCAAAGTTATAATGTATTTTCTTTTAATTAAGCTTGGAAAGAGTACATTATAATTTTAACACACATAACCTTTACAGCTATTTTTAAAAGGACATTCTCAAATGATATGATTAATTAATTTATGCCCAAATTTGATAACATATCGTATAGAAAATAATCGAATTTCAATAAACATTGAAATTAATTACCATTTAAATCTGTAGGTACCCCAATCTTTACTTTCATCTTTATACTTCCGACTTCACATAAATACTTTTTTCTCATACCTGCTATTTGTGTTATTTCTGAATTTAAATTGAAATGATTAGGACATTACTGAATTATGTATATAATTTCAGATATTTCAAGCTACCTAATACAATTCGAAATTGATAAAGTTTTGAGACATGCCTCAACCAAATCCTAATTATTCGTAACATAAATGCAATAATTACATTTGCTATAAATTCTACTTAATTTAAAAATTATTTCAAGAAACGTAATAAACTGAAATTACAACAAACAAAATTAGTAGCGTAACAATGACATATATATATATATATATATATATATATATATATATATATATATATATATATATATATATATATGTGTGTGTGTGTGTATATATACAGGTTGGCCAAACGAGGAGGGTGGAAGATTGTATAAAGACGAATAAGTTGGAGAAATGATTTTTGAACCAGGGGTAAATATCAATAGGCACTACATTTTAAAAATATTTTTGATCATACAGGGTGTTTCATGTTATTCGAGCAAATTAAACTTATACTATTTTAAATGCAAGACTACATATTATTACATTTTTGGAAAGCCCATGAAATGCGCTTTCATTTAATACCAAATTGTATGGGTCTATCTCCTTTGGTTTAAGAGATATTCAATTGTTTTTCGCAAAAATTATGCCACTTGCGGCCGCCGCCACTGACTTGTTAGGCGACTTTCGTTTATTTTAAAATGGCAGAAAGTTGTTTGTGGTCCTGTAGTATTTTAAATTTCTTAATTTTCAGATTTTTTTAATAATATGCAGAGCGTGTCGCTGTTTGTAAATACAACTTTTTAAAAAATTTTAAATGACACCCCTCACGCTGTTCATGGCACTCGATGCATCGTTTGATATTCTTTCTTTTTCATCAAGCATGCCTTATGCCTAAAATTAATAATTTTCTAAACATTTTCAGTTTGTTTGAGAAATTAGGATTGTAATACAAAAAGACTGAAAGTAAAGGTATTAATTCGGCCATTTGTACTTTCATTCTAAAAAATTGTTTCGTGTAAAAACAAGAGTTAATATAACAATTACAAACTGATTTAATGGATTATTTTAAATTTGATAGATTTTTTGATCTAAATTAATGCATAAAGCATTCTTGCTTCTAGGCAAATTTAAACCAGTCCTTAGTCAAATTTCTGAAGTGCTCTATTTGATTATATTCAGATTAACAATTTAATTTTTTACGTCTTTTTGGAAATGTAAACGTATAAAGATGGTCACGGAATTGTAGTTTCATGCTAAAGAAGTTTTTAATCAAGTTTTGGTAATTTATAAAATTTTCGTGCTAAAAACATTTTCCAAGTAAAAATAAGAGTTAGTATAAGAGCTATATTGACTAAATTTAATTATTCTAAATTTAACAGAATTTTTTGAACAAAATAAGTGCATACTCTTACACAAGTTACTCTTTCGTACAAGGCAAATTTAAATCAATCCTTAATGAAATTTCTAAATTTAAATCAGCCCTTAGTAAAATTTCTGAAGTACTCAATTTGATTATGTTCAAATCAACTTTTCCATTTTCTACGTCTCTTTGTAAATTTAAATTGGTTACTAATCAAATGATTATTTGGAATTAACGTTTAAACTCGCAATTAAAAGACAAGGGGGTGCCGTGACAATATTGCGTTGAAAGAACAAAAATTGTTTGTAACAATTGGTTCTATTCAGTTTAAACCTAATTAGTGTTTTAATTTCTTCAAAGTATTGAAAATGACTATAAATATTCAGCAAATGGTTTTAGTGATTTTTATTCTTGGAGAATGTCAAAAAAATTGATTATTAGCAAGTAGAATTTATGCAGCAAGATATTACGATGCTGAAAAAAAGGAGAGACCTAAGGCGTTTCAAGATCTTTTACAAATATTTTAAGAAACAGGTAGTGTTAAAGTTAAAAAACGGAAAGTAGCAAATAAAGCAGTGGCAATTGATGAAAACCAACTTACAGTTTTACTTGCAATCCAAGAAAATCGTCATGTAAGTACTTCAAAAATATCGCATATGAGCGCGAAAAATATACTAATGCCCATAAATACCATGGATATCATATAGAACTTCATCAACAACCATGTGGTCAAGATTTTGAACAAAGAATTAATTTTTTGCAACTGGTTTTTGCAGAAAATTGCAAAAGTTCCTAATTCTATATTATTTATTGACGAAGCTACCTTCAAAAGTAATGGTTTAGTTTTATAACATGCATTATTATAGCACTGAAAATCCTCATTCGATCAGGTATGTTGACCAACAAAATTAAAGGTTACTAAATGTGTGGGGTGGAATTTAGATTTTTTACGAGATGTGCTACCTCACCCTCTTCAAAATATTAATGAAACAGTTTATGGAACTACCATCGAGACGTACGAACATTTTTAAACCACTGGAAAGAAGCTCAGTGGATAGGTCGAGGAGGCTACCGATGTCACCTGATCTGACCCCACTCGATTTCTTTTTGTCGGGTTACGTGAGAGATTATGTGTACAAAGAAATTCCAACCACACCAGAAAATATGAAGGAAAGAATCAGAAATGGCCGACGTTACAGTTAGTGAAAAATAATTTTTTGCGACGTGTTAATAAATATATAAGTGGAAGGAAAAACATTCGAGAGTTTAATAAGCAATTGATTTTTGATTTTTTTTTCTTTTTCATTTCATTGTTCTTGTTCTGTTGTAATTTTTATTTGTTAATTTTATTACACAGTATTGCATATAAAAATAATACATATTTACAGTTATTTTCACCAGCCTAATTTACTGAAAACAATGTATAGTTAATCTACAATATTAAGACAAATTTGGTAATGCCAATAGATAAAAAAATAAATTAAAAATACTTTCGAAGATTCGAATTTTTACAGTAGAATTGAGAGTATCTCAAAACTTTGTAAGGGATAGATATTTAAGAACACCAAAGTTTCTTTTATAAATTAATACAACTTAAAAAATTCTGTAGCATGAAACTACAATTCCATGACCATCTTTATACATTTACATTTACAAAAAGACGTAAAAAATGAAATCGTTGACCTGAACATAATCAAATTGAGTACTTCAGGTATTTGACTAAGGACTGATTTAAATTTGCCTAGAAGCAAGAGTGTTTTATGCATTGATTTTGTTCAAAAAAGTCTGTTAAATTTAAAATAATTCATTATATCAATTTGTATTTGTTATATTAACCCTTTTTGGTAAGAAACTACAATCCCATGGACAACTTAATACCTCTTTTTTTAGTCTTTTTGTATTACAATGGCAATTTCACAAATAAAACCGAAAATATTTTGAAAATTATTAATTTCAGGTATGCTTGATGAAAAATAAAGAATATCAAACAAATAATCGAATGTCCATTTAAAAAAACTAAGAAGAAGTTGTTTTTACAAACAGTGGCACCCCCTGTATATTATTTAAAAAGATCTAAAAATTAAGATATTTCAAAATACTACATGATCACCAAAAATTTTTTGTCATTTTAAAATAAACAAAAGTCGCTTAGCAAATCAGTGGCGGTGACCACAAGTGGGATAATTTTATCGAAAAACAAATGAATATCTATAAACCGAACGAGATAGACCCATACAGTTTGGTATCAAATGAAAGAGTATTTTATGGGCTTTCCAAAAACATAATAATACACGGGGTGCTTCATTAAAAAAAATATAAGTTTAGTTTGCTCCAGCAGTATGAAACACCCTGTATGATCAAAAATGTTTTTAAAATGTACCTCTTAACCCGTGGTCCAAAAATCATTTCTCTAACTTATTTCGTGTATTAATAATAATCTAAATTGGTATTAGTAATGTTATTCAGAGTTTCGTCCGTTTTGCTCTACTATAGACCGCTTATGATTTTAATACATAGTGCACTGTTAGATATTTAGTGCATATACGGTGTTATTGTAAAATCCTACCGATTCTATTTGTAGTTTTTTATGTAGGGTAGGTGTGTTTGGCCACTGTCTCCTCAACTGGTTTACTATAGATTAGAAATTTTTACGTAGTATCGAGGTGACTTTCTCCTTGACGTGATCTGGATCAACGAATCGTACATTTTTTTTTACCAAACCATCCACTAAAACCTTTGGCTTTCTGTTTCTTCTTTTCCATAGTGAATTTAATATGCTTGTTTGGTATAGATTATCCTAACGTGGATCTAGGTTTTATATGTCTTGGCTTAGTATAACGGAAGTAATATTTTGGCTCTTTTTGTTTGAAGGTTTCTGTGCAAGCTAAAATTGCTGGTGTTACAGGTTTTAGTTTTTATTTGTATTTATTAGTGTTATAAGTAAGTGATGTTTAAGCAGTGCTTACTGAGATTTATGCTTTGATCCGCTAGTTTTTGTTTCTCCTTTTTATAGTAGAACTAACAATTGAAACGTTGTTACGTTAAGTTGTAGAACGGCTTACTGGATGGAAACGGTTATTTTTGCATCAGAAATAAATAATTATCAAGGTTCTCCATACTGTCCAACGTTTAAAGCAATAATTTTACATTCAAATCCGTTTTTACTCAAATTGTGTAGAAGGATGCATTGTTTGTTATATTTTACAAAGGCGCAACGTAAGCAATTGAAACTCCGCTAATAACAAATCCTTGGAATATCAAAAAAGTGTTACCAATTAATTAGAAACCACTAGAACATATTAGGACTTAAGTGAGAGAATTATACACGTTTCCACAGCAATTGTAGCTGTCCTCATCAATAGATAAACACGTAATCGTTTGATTAACCAATATTTTACTTTCTAAGGATACATTCCGATGTTGTGTTTTATTTCAAATGAAAACGAAGGAGAATTTCTACTGTGGTGTGCTAACCAACAATTATATCTACCTTAGAAAGCATGTTTGTTTAATCGATGCTTAGAACGGTCGATTTTAGTTAGTCTGACTTTTTATGTTTTCTTCAATTGCGACATACAACTTTTAACAAATAATCCTTGGTTGGCGTTGTCACTTAAATCCTAGTGTGTTCTAGTGATTTTCAATCAATTGCCTACATTTCCCCTTTGAAAAATACAAAATCGCAGTAAACAATATACGTCTTTCTACAACTATATACTGGGTGCCCCAAATGTATGGAATAATGGTTCTGCACTCGTAACCGTACATTTTGTCACACAACTTTGACGACATAATGCACACATTGTGCATATGCCAGAGAAAATATTTTGGTTGTCAATCTTGATATATGACGTCATCGGCAGTTTTTTTAAATATATAATAAAATTTTTGAGAAAAAAATTATTGAAAGTTGGATAACATAAATTTCATTACCAACAAAAACGAAACTCCAATCAAGTAGGTAACATTCAGAGAAGTGTCGATCTATCTTTAATATTCTAATTTCTGTACAAAACCTACCAACTAGGATTTTTGCACATAAAACTTCTTGTTTTCACAAATAAAAACCGTTAGATTTCTGTATATTTGTGAAAGTAGTGCTAGTGCAATACTATGGTGCATTTATCAGAAACGCAGAGAATCCAGATTTTAATAATGGTCGGTTATGGAGACCGTAAGAGGACACAGCAAGAAGTACGTGAACTGTTTAATGAAGTTTGTCCAAATCGAGCACCAATTACTCAATCGGTAGTCAGCAAAATTGTAAATAAATTTAGGGAAATAGGTTATGTCAAGGATCTTCTAAAATATGGTCCACCAAACGTGGCAACAAACGAAAATTGGAGGTATTGTTAGAGATCACAGAAAATCCACAAACTTCAACGCGTCAGCTAGCTCTAAACCATGACTTAAGGTTCCATACATGGTATACTAAAAGGTGAAAAACTATATCCATATAAATCTATTTCAGTGCAGGAATTGCAAGAAGATGACTATGACCGACGTGTGGAATTTTATGAGCTTATGATGGCGCGCATAAATAATCATCCAAACTTCCTCGACAATATACTCTTTTCGGACGAGGCCACATTTGATTTAAACGGAAGGGTAAATAGACATAATTGTCGTTATTGGTCGGCTGAAAATCCTCATTGGATGATCCAACAGCATACCCAAAGACCACAACAAATTAATGAATGGGCAGCGTTTTGCCGTGATCGCATTATTGGTCCTTTTTTTATGAATGGCAACTGGCAACCGGTATTTACAATTATTGCAACAGCAAGTTATTCCAGATTGCGAAGAACAATTTCCAAATGTTGATCTGTGGTTTCAGCTATTCTCTAAATAAGCGGAGATATTTAGACTACGTTTTTCCGAATCGTTGGGTAGGTAGACGAGGGACTGTCGAATGGCCTCCACGATCTCAGGATCTTACAGCGTGCGATTTTCTCTTACCGGGTCTTTTAAAATCTAAACTTCATTCAGATCTATTCGTGGCTCTTA
The DNA here is from genome assembly GCA_036346205.1 of Vesta saturnalis. NCBI lineage: Eukaryota > Metazoa > Arthropoda > Insecta > Coleoptera > Lampyridae > Vesta > Vesta saturnalis. The sequence continues at coordinate 280,156 of JARFJB010002181.1, forward strand.
TAACAGATTGGAGCATTGTGCCGCTGTAAATGGTGCACATTTTGAGCATTTGTTGCGTTAAAAACGTAATGTTTTTGTTAGAAATTTCAATTTTAGTTAGTTACCTACTTGATTTGAGTTATGTTTTTTTGTGCTTTTGTTGGTAATGAAATTTATGTTTTTCGGCTTTTAATAATTTTTTTCTCAAAAATTTTCTTATGCAAGATATCAAATTTGTTATACAGTCATTTTGACAATTGAAAGAGGAATGAAAGCATGAAATAAAATTATGGGGTTACGATTTAAAAAGATGAAGTATATATATATATATATATATATATATATATATATATATATATATATATATATATATATATATATATATATATATATATATATATATATATATATATATATATAAATTATAAGTGAACGTAGTAATTGTAAGTCAAGTGAATTATACTCATTTCAGTAAATGTTTATTTTAAGATTGTGAACATTGAAAAAAATCTGCCACTTACAAGAATTATTTAAGGAACTTGAACAAATTTAAAGAAATTTCGTGTTATAAACTACAAAGTAAGTTATTGCGTTCCTCTGGCACCACTTCCAGATTTAAATAAAGGAAACATTTAAAAATTGTTTCTTTTTTCCCTACAATGGGGTAAATTGAAATTTCGTTTGATACTCTTTATGTTACGCAGTAAAATTGTATTTTACTTAGAATCTATATAGTCGGTCGAAAGTGAAACTACCATCTTCTTTCATAATTAAAGTATATAATTAAATAAATATATGAGCTTTTCAAGTTTAACCTTATATAGAGCAAATCTGTATATATGTCGTTTTTTTTCTTTGACGAACGAGCAATGTATGATTTTCTGAATTTTTAATATGGTTGTACATGCATTAAAATCTGCAGAGGATCCGCTTGTCAGAAGGTTATCTAGAAGCAGCTTAAAAATAAAAGAGGATGAATGTTCGCTTCCTTTTACACAAAGCAATATAACTTCTTTGTTTATTCCTTTAGACAAGATTGCACCATACTCAATTCCTTATTTTGTACACTAAGCAAATTAAATTAATCTCGCTCTTATTCTCAGCAATTTATGTACATCTGCTTACTACTCTTAACATGCAATACATCAAATCATACTACTTTAAACAAGGATAACACTAACATTGCTTTTTAGGCTTCTAACCAAAACCAATTTTGATTATCATTTATAATTTACATTCATAGTATTGACAAAGGAAGCTATAAATGCATTAAATTTACATTACTAGCAGGATTAAAATGCTCACTATTTTATTTATCGACTGGTAGGAAACTGTTTGTGTATAAATGGCTATGTGATAAGAATTTTATTACAGAAACCAATCGTTGATTCAGATCTCTTAGGAACACATAATGTACCTGTCCTTATATCTTTACTACAGCAACCACCAACAGCAGCATGAGTTTTGTTTTCTAAAAAACAATTTTTATCTTAAAGGTATATTTCGTCTTAAAAGTTGCAATTAAAATTCAAGTTGCTAATGGTTTTGCTTTAATTCATCATAAAATCTAATTCCTTACAAATTTTTATTTATGATTTGTTTTAAGCGAACCTATAAAGGGGTATTCATAATTCAGAAATAGTAGTAAGAATAATTAAATCACATAAATTAAATCTTCCATGTGTAAACTATGTTAGGGGGACACTTGGCGCTTTTACATCTGACCTTGGGAATTCCCGATGACGTCACAAGGCCGACCACGTGGCTGACGTAATTTGGCCTTAAGGATGACCTTGAGGCTTGGCATTGAAGTTGGCCGGTAGCTGACCTCGGGTTTGACCTTGGGAATTTCCGATGACGTAATTTTACCTTGGGGATGATTTTGAAGCCTGGAATTGGAATTGGCCTTCCTGTTAACCTTGGGCTAGCCAAGGTCAGAATGAAATCTGTTTAGTGGGAAGTTTTAATTCGAATAAAGGGGCCTAATGCTAACTTGTAAGATAGGTATAGGAACTTGTGTTAGGGTCTACGCCCTCTTGTCGTGGCGCTCTTGTCGTGGCCCCCTTGGCTGGAAATAGAATTCTAATAAGGAGGCCCTAGGCTTGTAAAACATAGCGTAAGTCTAAAATTAATTAAATATGAATGAAAATGGTTAAATCGTATTATATATACCTTATAGAAGCAGATAACCTTGGAATTCTTTAAGTTAACATATATTTATGTCTATTAATCACTATCTGACATGAAGTTTAAACGTAATTCTGGCATAGATAACTATTTTCGTTTTACAGAGTGATTTTATTTTTCGTAATTAGTTTATTATAAAAGAGGCTGCATAATTATCCTAAGCAATGTTATTAAAATTATTACAGATAGCGTAAGGTAAGGTTAACATTAATTAAATATGAATGAAAATGGTTAAAACGTATTATCGATATCTTATAGAAGCGGTTGGTCTTGGAATTTTTTAAGTTAACATCGATTAATGTCTATTAATCTCTATCTGACATGAAGTCTTAACGTCATTCTGACATAGATGACTGTTTCTGTTTTACAGTGTGATTTTATTTTTCGTAATGAGCTTATTATAAAAGAGGCTGCATAATTATCCTAACAAAGTGTCATTAAAATTATTACAGATAGCGTAGGTAAATCTAGAAATTAAATAGAATGAAAATGGTTAAACCATATTGTTGATATCTTATAGAAGCGGTTGGTCTTGTAATTTTTTTTAGTTAAGATGAATCCTACTAATTAGGAATTTACCAAATCACTTATGAAAATTACTATCGTTTGTATAAAGGATGATCTAATACACTGTTGGACATACACATTGAATTTACATTTCAAAAAATATTTGGCTGGTGCTGTTGGATAAGTTCAAAATCTGAAGTTGTTTGATATGTTTTGCTATCAGTTGGCAGTCTGCGTTTCTTTGCCGCACTTAGGTGCTATCATAGAAGATTTTAAAATATGACTGACACAATCAAAGGTTGTTCTGTTGTATGCAACAAATTTCACTTGTGATAATGAAGTCCCTACCGAAAAACTAATATTTTTAATACTACTTCACCACATAATTTGAATTTGATTAACCCCTGTCATCCACACACGCACGCGCACACGCACATGCACACGCACACGCACATGCACATGCACAGACACACGCACTCGCGCACGCACACGCACACGCACACACACACGCACACGCACACGCACACGCACACTCAAGCACACGTACACGCACACGCAAACTGACACGCACACGCTCATGCACACTAACACACACGCACACGTACACGCACACCCACACGCACACGCACATGCAAACGCACGCACACGCACACGCACACGCTCACGCACACGCAGACGCACACACGCACCACGCGCACACGCACGTTCACGCACACACACACACGCACGCTACGCGCACTCACACTCACACGCACACGTACATGCACATGCACGCACGCTCACGCACACGCACACGACCCACACGCACACGCACACGCACTGCACACGCACACGCATACGCACACATGCACGCATGCTTACGCACACTCACCCTGTCACACACAAATACACGCACACGCACACGCACACGAACATGGATACTCACACTCACACGCACACGCACACGCACACGCACTCGCACACGCACACGCAACGCACACATGCACACGCATGCTACGCACACTCACCCGCTCACACTCAAATACACGCACACGCACACGCACACGAACATGGATACGCACACTCACACGCACAGCACACGCACACGCACACGTACATGCACACACACGCACACTCACGGACACGCACATGCACATCGACACGCACACGCCCACTCACACGCACACGTACCGCACACATACACACACACACACACATACGCACACGCACAAGCACACGCACACGCGCACGCACACGCACACACACACACACGAACACGCACGCGACACGCACGCGCACACGCACACGCACACGCACACGAACACGCACGCACACCACACGCACACGCACATGCATGCACATGCGTACGCACACGCACACGCACATAAACACACGCACATACGCACACATGCACGCACTGGCACACGCACACGCATACACACACGCACACGCATGTTACGCACACTCACCCGGTCACACACAAATACATGCACACGCACACGCACACGCACACTCACACGCACTCGCGCACGCACACGCACACGCCACCACACGCACACGCACACGCACACGTATACGCACCCGCACACGTAAACTGACACGCACACGCTAATGCACTAACACACGCACACGCACACCCACACGCACACGCACAGCAAACGCACAAGCACACGCTCACGCACACGCTCACGCTCACGCACACGCACATGCACATGCATACGACACACACACGTACATGCACAGCGCACGCACATGCACACGCACACCCACAAGCACGGCACGCGCACACCCACGCACACGCACACCTCACGAACACACGCGCACACACGAGCACATGCAAACGCACACACACACACACTCACACACTCACCGCTAACACACAAGTACACGCACACGCACACGTCACACATACGCACACGCACACACACGCACACGCACACGCACACGCACACGCACACGCACGCACGCCACGTACGCGCTCACACACAAGCATACCCATACGAACGCATACACGCTCTCACGCGCACGCACACGTACACGCAAACAGACACGAACGCATACACGCGCACATGCACACGCACACGCACATGCACACGCACACGCACACGCACACGCACACGCACGCGCACACGCACACGCACACGTATACACACACACACATGCACACACTCACTGCTCACACACAAGAGCACGCACACGCACACTCAAACGCACACGCACGCACGCGCTCACACACAAGACTACTCACACGAACGCATACTCAGAACACGCACACGCATATGCTCCGCACACGCACACGCACATGCACACGCACACGCAATCGCATACGCACACACACACCCACACACACACACCACACACACGCACCACTCCTAACACACAAGTACACGCACAACACACGCATACCCACACGTACACGCACACTTTCACACACGTTCACTCGCTAACATACAAGTACACGCACCCGCACACGCACACGCGCACGCACACGCACAGGCAAACCACACGAACACCCTTACGCACACGCACGCGCACAGGCACGCGCACACGCACGCGCACACGCACACGCACACACGCACACGTACGCGCTAACACACAAGGCTACTCATACGAACGCATACACGCGCTCACGCGCACGCACACGTACACGCAAACCGACACTCACACGCACACGCACATGCACACGCACACGCACATGCACTCGCACACGCACACGCACGCGCACACGTACACGCACACGCACACGCACACATGCACACTCACTCGCTCACACACAAGCGCACGCAAATGCAAAAGAACCCGAATACGCACGCGTACACTCACTCGCACGCACGTGCACACACACACACACATACACGCAAACACACACACACACACACTAACCCGCTAACACACAAGTTCACGCACACACACACGCACACGAACACGCACACGTACACGCACACTTGCACACACACGCTCACCCGCTAACATACAAGTGCACGCACCCGCACACGCACAGGCACAGGCACACCCCATGCACACGCTTACGCACACGTACACGCACACGCACGCACACGCGCCCGCGCACGCACAGGCACACACACTAACGCGCACGTGACGCGCACTCTCACACTCACACGCACACATACACTCACACGCACACCACAGCACGTGCACGCGCACACGTACACGCACACGCACACCCTCACGAACACACGCGCACACACGAGCACATGCAAACGCACACACACACACACACACACACCACACACTCACGCTAACACACAAGTACACGCACACGCACACGTACACGCACACGCACACGCACACGCACACGCACACGCACACGCACACGCACGCACCACACGTACGCGCTCACACAAGCATACCCATACGAACGCATACGCTCTCACGCGCACGCACACGTACACGCAAACAGACACGAACGCATACACGCGCACATGCACACGCACACGCACATGCACACGCCACACACACATGCACACACTCACTCGCTCACACACAAGAGCACGCACACGCACACTCAAACGCACACGCACGCACGCGCTCACACACAAGACTACTCACACGAACGCATACCAGAACACGCACACGCATATGCTCCCGCACACGCACACGCACACGCACACGCACACGCAATCGCATACGCACACACACACACGCACACACACACACACACACCACACCACACACTCACCCTCTAACACACAAGTACACGCACAACACGCACACCCACACGTACACGCACACTTTCACACACGTTCACTCGCTAACATACAAGTACACGCACCCGCACACGCACACGCGCACGCACACGCACAGGCAAACCCACACGAACACCCTTACGCACACGCACGCGCACAGGCACGCGCACACGCACGCGCACACGCACACGCACACGCACACGTACGCGCTAACACACAATGCTACTCATACGAACGCATACACGCGCTCACGCGCACGTACACGTACACGCAAACCGACACTCACACGCACACGCACATGCACACGCACACGCACATGCACTCGCACACGCACACGCACGCGCACACGTACACGCACACGCACACGCACACATGCACACACTCACTGCTCACACACAAGCGCACGCAAATGCAAACGAACCTGAATACGCACGCGTACACTCACTCGCACGCACGTGCACACACACACACACACAACACGCAACACACACACACACACACACACCTAACCCACACACACACACACACACTAACCCGCTAACACACAAGTTCACGCACACACACGCACACGAACACGCACACGTACACGCACACTTGCACACACTCGCTCACCCGCTAACATACAAGTGCACGCACCCGCACACGCACACGCACAGGCACACCCCATGCACACGCTTACGCACACGTACACGCACACGCACACGCACACGCGCACGCGCACGCACAGGCACACACACACTTACGCGCACATGACGCGCACTCTCACACTCACACGCACACGTACACGCACACATACACTCACACGCACACGCACAAGCACACGCACGCGCATACGCACACGTATACACACACACACATGCACACTCACTCGCTCACATACAAGCGCACGCACACGCAAACACACCTGAACAAGCACGCGCACTCACTCGCACGCACGCACACGCACACGCACCTCACGCTCACACGCACACGTACACGCACACATACGCGCACACGCTCACGTACATGCACACGCCCACGCACACGCGCAGGCACACGCACACGCATACGCACACACACGCACACGCGTTCGTACGCACACTCACCCGCTCACACACAAATACACGCACACGCACACGAACACGCACACGGACACTCACACGCACTCGCGTACCCACACGCACACGCACACGCACACGTTCGCGCACACGCACACGCACACGTTCACGCACACGCACACGCACACTTAAACACACACGCGCACATACGCACACATGCACGCACTGGCACACGCACACGCATACACACACGCACACGCATGCTTACGCACACTCACCCGGTCACACACAATACATGCACACGCACACGCACACGCACACTCACACGCACTCGCGCACGCACACGCACACGCACACACACGCACACGCACACGCACACGTATACGCACCCGCACACGTAAACTGACACGCACACGCTAATGCACACTAACACACACGCACACGCACACCCACACGCACACGCACATGCAAACGCACAAGCACACGCTCACGCACACGCACATGCACATGCATACGCACACACACGTACATGCACACGCGCACGCACATGCACACGCACACCACAAGCACGTGCACGCGCACACCACACGCACACGCACACCTCACGAACACACGCGCACACACACGAGCACATGCAAACGCACACACACACACACACTCACACACACTCCTAACACACAAGTACACGCACACGCACACGTACACATACGCACACGCACACACACAGCACACGCACACGCACACGCACACGCACACGCACGCACGCACACGTACGCGCTCACACACAAGCATACCCATACGAACGCATACACGCTCTCACGCGCACGCACACGTACACGCAAACAGACACGAACGCATACACGCGCACATGCACACGCACACGCACATGCACACGCACACGCACACGCACACGCACACGCACGCGCACACGCACACGCACACGTATACACACACACACATGCACACTCACCGCTCACACACAAGAGCACGCACACGCACACTCAAACGCACACGCACGCACGCGCTCACACACAAGACTACTCACACGAACGCATACCAGAACACGCACACGCATATGCTCCCGCACACGCACACGCACATGCACACGCACACGCAATCGCATACGCACACACACACACGCACACACACACACACACACGCACACACACTCACCCTCTAACACACAAGTACACGCACAACACACGCATACCCACACGTACACGCACACTTTCACACACACGTTCACTCGCTAACATACAAGTACACGCACCCGCACACGCACACGCGCACGCACACGCACAGGCAAACCCACACGAACACCCTTACGCACACGCACGCGCACAGGCACGCGCACACGCACGCGCACACGCACACGCACACACGCACACGTACGCGCTAACACACAAGGCTACTCATACGAACGCATACACGCGCTCACGCGCACGCACACGTACACGCAAACCGACACTCACACGCACACGCACATGCACACGCACACGCACATGCACTCGCACACGCACACGCACGCGCACACGTACACGCACACGCACACGCACATGCACACACTCACCGCTCACACAAGCGCACGCAAATGCAAAGAACCGAATACGCACGCGTACACTCACTCGCACGCACGTGCACACACACACATACACGCAAACACACACACACACACCTAACCGCAACACACAGTTCACGCACACACACACGCACACGAACACGCACACGTACACGCACACTTGCACACACACGCTCACCCGCTAACATACAAGTGCACGCACCCGCACACGCACAGGCACAGGCACACCCCATGCACACGCTTACGCACACGTACACGCACACGCACACGCACACGCGCCCGCGCACGCACAGGCACACACACTAACGCGCACGTGACGCGCACTCTCACACTCACACGCACATACACTCACACGCACACCACAAGCACATGCACGCGCACACGTACACGCACACGCACACCCTCACGAACACACGCGCACACACACGAGCACATGCAAACGCACACACACACACACACACTCACACACACTCACTCGCTAACACACAGTACACGCACACGCACACGTACACGCACACGCACACGCACACGCACACGCACACGCACACGCACACGCACACGCACGCACGCACACGTACGCGCTCACACACAAGCATACCCATACGAACGCATACACGCTCTCACGCGCACGCACACGTACACGCAAACAGACACGAACGCATACACGCGCACATGCACACGCACACGCACATGCACACGCACACACACACACATGCACACACTACTCGCTCACACACAAGAGCACGCACACGCACACTCAAACGCACACGCACGCACGCGCTCACACACAAGACTACTCACACGAACGCATACCAGAAACGCACACGCATATGCTCCCGCACACGCACACGCACACGCACACGCACACGA
>JARFJB010002181.1:295000-480000 GCA_036346205.1 Vesta saturnalis
CTGTTATCGGTTTTTGATTTCAGTACATTCATTGACTAAAAAATTATAAGACACGCAAGTGTAATGTTAAATTGCGTTCCCAACATGCCGTCTTTTTCTAATGGAACCCCTGCTCCCCTCCACCTACAAGCTTCTGAACTGTAAACTAACGACATCGTTGCAAATTTTCTGAACTGATTATTCGACTGCACGAGTCATGACGAGACTGATTGTCATTGTCGAGTCGGCGCCATCCGTCTACATACTCATAGATAAATAAAAACCTTACATACTGTAAACGGTATTGTTTCCCTAGCTATTATTATTCTTTGAAATAATATTCTTATTTCCAATATATGAAACTAAATTGATACCAAATAAATAGCTACCTGTGTATCCAATGATTATTTATAAATGTACAATAAAGCAAAATATAAATTGCAATCGTACCACGAATTTTTTACGAAAAATATTTAAGGGGTAATTTTAAAACTGTATTTTTAGAGTGAATTTCATTTCTACCAATTAATTTGCGGCGCAGATATGCAGGACTGTTCGTTATAACAATTCTATGTATAAAATTTAAGAAATGAAATTTCCACCTTGTTTGAAGGAGAGCCAATTTAATTCTTGCATGAAATCGTTAATATGGTCAAATTTACCTAGACCATACATAAATCTGCCTCAAGTATTTTGTAGATGTTGGAGCCTGTTTCTGTTAATGTAATTTAGAAATGGGTAATAAACAGTTAAACAATATCCATAAATCGGAGAAATTAATACTTCACATATTTTTTCTAAACTTAAAATTATATTATTGACTTATTAGTAAATAATAATCGTAGTTTCATCTAGGCCCTTTTGATCACGTAACTTACATGATCACTAAAATTGTATTTACCTAAATTTTTAATTTTCTCCGCAAAAGGTAAGGAAACACCGTTTTTAAATTAAATTAGGAGAAATAATTATAAAAATATAGAAATAAGGAATAAAACAACTAATACAATAAATCGATTTAAATTTATTTCCATGTATATATTCCTCACTATAATAAATTACTTACTATAGAAGAAATATATAAAACAAATCTCAAAAATAATAAAGATATTCAATCAAATAAAATAATTATACAAATTATTCTAGAATTTAATGTATTTAATTAATTTAATAACTCGTACTCAATAAAAATTAAATAATCAAAAATCATAAAATATAAACTCGAAAATAATAAAATTACTCTAAAAAAAAAGTGAAAACGTAAAATAAAATTTACAAATTGAAATTATTTAAGATAAATTTTATATTTTTAATTCCACTAATTATTATTGTTTTTTTTTATTCTACCTAAATAACAAATAAATAAATCACCAACAAGAAAAATTAAATTTAAAGGAACTCAATGAAGAAATATAAGTAAATATTTACGTAAACATCCAGAAGAACAAGAATATATCGCATTAATTAATTTTCCATGTTGAGTACATATTTGAATATAAATATAAAGAATAACATACATAAATTTAATTTAAAAATGTAAAGTATTCTTCAATGGAACTGTAACGGATGTCAAAAAAGTTTACCCAATTATCTGAGCATTAGACGTGACATGCCCCACGAAAGGCGTGTAAAAGGTGGTGTTGCAATTTTTGTCCACAATGATTGTGTCTACAAAGAAACACAATTGCGTACTCATTTGCAAGCAATTGCAGTACACGTGTCGCGCCCATTTAAAATGACAATTTGCAATATCTACTTGCCAGACAACACGTGGACACCACTTGACTTAGACTTTAACTCCCATAATCCTTTGTGGGGTTCTGATAAATATGATAGAAGGGGAAAAGCAATAGAGGACTTACTGGATACGACAGGGCTCATTTTACTTAACAATGCCCAGAAACCAACGTTCTTTAACGCCAGATCCAATAACTTTTCCACGATCGATCTGACTTTGTGCTCCCTCGGATAGCTCCGAACCTCACATGGGAAGTAGCTAATGATCTACATGGAAGTGATCACTTTCCCATTCTCATCAGTACGTCACAATCTAAAGGTCACGTAATGTTACCCGTGAAATGGAAGTTAATAAGAGCTGATTGAGACAATTTTAAAACAAGGTACGTCCTATTAATAGAGCGCTGGAAATCGATGATATGGTAAACGACCTTAACGAATCGATTCTGCAAGCTGCCGAAATATCAATTCCTAGGACAAGCCACAAAGTAAACCGAATACCTGTACCTTGGTGGAACCCAAAATCGGTGAAGCTATTAAGGCCAGAAAAGTCGCTCTGAAGAAGTTTTCAAAAATCCCACTACAGAATCACTACACAATCCAAAATGTCTCACTAAGATACTGCATGGGGCTTTTCCCACAAGCTCTTCATATAGTTTATGCGCTGAAGTTGGTGTTCTACCCTTAAAGTTCAGGCGCATGTGCTGTTACAAAAATATGCTTGCAAAATCAGCAAAGTCAACACATTTTAATTACGAGATCATCACTAAGAATGAAAATACGTGCAGAACATTAAATACGCTCATATATGTACAATTACACAAAGGATCACATTACAGATCCCATCACAAGAAGCGACCAAAAGGAGTACATTAGAGATAAAATATTAGACCAATGGCAAAATACTTGGAATCAACAAAATAGCGCTCTTAAAGAACATCTACTTTCGATCAAAAACGCAAAAATACCCAGCATTCTCAAGAAGGAACAAGGCTTCGCATAGGTCATACAAAGTTGACACACGAACACATACTTACAGGATCACCCTGAGGAATATGCCAAACATGCAACGATCCGACATCTCTTCACTGATTGTCAAGCAGTGCAAGCACAACGAGAAATCTGTGATATAAGAGGTCCATTTCCAAAATGCTAGAAGTAAATGAAAGAAAATGAAAAGGTGCTTGAATTTTTACATTTATCAGAATTACACGGAAAAATTTAACCAAAAATATGCACATATTCAGAATACGTTTTGGAACATTCATAACCGGCTAAAGGCAAAATAACCTTAGAAGTTGATGCCTAATAAATAATTAAAAAAAAAACAACCTCTAAAAAATGAAGTTGATCTAATTAAAATTATTGTAATTCAACTATAAGAAACCAAACTATTAATTAATATAATTTCCCCTAATAAATTTAAAGAAGGAGGAACTGCTATATTAGAAGAACATAATAAAAGTCATCATAATCTTATTCTAGGTATAATATTAATTAAACCTTTCTTTAAAAACAATCTACGACTAGATAAACGTTCATATGAACAATTAGCTAAACAAAATAATCCTGATGAACATAAACCATGAGAAATTATTATTACAATTGAACCATATAAACCTCATATACTTATTGTTATTAAACCTCCTAATACTAATATCATATGTGAAACTGATTAATATGCCATTAAAGACTTAACATCCATTTGACGTAAACAAATTAAAGAAATAATAAAACCAATAATTATAATAATAAAATTAAATTTTAAACCTATAATTATATACATTTTTATAAAACGAATTAATCCATATCCCCCTAACTTTAACATTACGCCAGCCAAAATTATTGACCCAGAAATTGGAGCCTCTACATGAGCCTTGGGTAACCATAAATGAACAGAATATACAGGAATTTTAATTTAAAAACCAGCTTGAATACGTTCAGGTTGATAACCTCAACCTAAAATTAATAACAATGTTGGAATTAATCTAATTTCAAAAAATATATAAAAATAAATATATTTATTGTACTAAAAGTTATAAATAATGAAAATAATATTATTAAAACAACAAATAAAAAAAATCACTAAAGACTGAAAATAATCATTGCTATAAGAACGAACTATTAAATATTATACCAATATTAAAAAAAATGCCAAGAGACTCATTCTATCCATTAAATAAAATTTTAATTTGTTCATTTTTAACAATTATTTTAATATTAATATGAAATGGAGCTAAACCAGTTGAAGATACTTTCATTTTAACAGGCAAATTTTAACTACGTTATGTTTCTTATTTTTCCTCTTATACTTTTAATATCAAAATTATGAGATAAAATTATATTCAATTAAGTTAATGAACTTGTTTAAGTATATATTTTGAAAACATAATAAAGAGTTAATTTACTTTATTAACTTTACTATAATTAATTAACTAAATAATTTGAACAAAAATAAACAACTTCAATCCTAAATAAAACATTAAAAATTTAAAGAAATAGGTAAACATCTTTTTCAAGCTAAGTATAAAGCTTGTCATATCGAAAATGAGGTAAAGTCCCCTGAATTCAAATAAATATAAAAGAGATAAATAAAACAAAAAAAAATAATTACAAAATAATCTACCAAAAAATAAAATAAATACTATTCTCATAAACAAAATTCTTGAATATTCAGCCATAAAAAGCATAAAATCCCTCTTCCATATTCATTCCAGATTTCAATTAAAAACTATTTATTATGCTACCTTTGCACAGTTAAAATACTGCGGCTATTAATTATCACTGAGCAGATTAGACCTTAAATTGTTCTCAAAAGGACATGTTTTTAATAAACAGGCAGAAAATTAATTTGCCGAATTCCTTTTATAATCTAAAAATTTTTATCTTTAAAACAAATTTACTAATTTAATCATAATAACTAATAATAAAAACATAAAATTAATTTTTAATAAACAATTTAAAATTAATATAAATTAATAATTTATTAAATAATAAATAACTATTAAATTATTATCATGATTAACAATTAAAATTATACAAAATATAGATATATTAAAATTTTTTAAGTTTTAAATAGAAGCTCATCGCATTAAATATTTAATATTAAAATTAAAATTAATTCTTAAAATAAATAATAGAATTAAATTCTTTTCTTAAAAACTAGATATATTTAAAACGAATAAAACTTCATTTCAAATTAATTATTTTAAAGTATTATATCACAAATAAATAAATGATTAATTAGTCCTTTTAAATTCGAAAAAAACATTTAAATAATTTCAATTTAATCAACCCTGATACAAAAGGTACAAAAAATTAATTCTTCTTTTTAAAATTTTTAAAATTTCACTCACATTAGTAATAAACTATAATAAAAAAAAAAATTTCTTAATAATTAATAAAATAAAATATTTTTATTAAAAATAAAATAATTTAATTAATTCAAATTAACTGTATAAAACAGTAATTTTTGAATGTAAATAAAAACTTATCCTAAGCTTTAGTTTGGTAATTCTAGATACACTTTCCAGTACATCTACCAGGTTACGACTTATCTCAATTTAAATGAGAGTGACGGGCAATATGTACATATTTTAGAGCATTTATCACATAAAATAAATTTTTATATTACTATCAAATCCAATTTCAAATAATTTTCTAACGATAAAATTATTATAACCCATTTCTACTTTTATATAAACTGCACCTTGATTTGAAATAATTTATCATCATAAACCTTGAAAATTTAAATTTAAAAAAATTCTTAAACAACGATATACAAACTTAATTAATAAAAGTGGAACTTATTGTGGAATATTAATTATAGAACAGGTTCCTCTGAACTGACTAGAATACCGCCAAATTTTTTAATTTCCATGAACAACAAATACTAATCTGGTTTAATAATTTACAATTAATATAATAGGGTATCTAATCCTAGTGTATATTTTCATTTTAATGAATTTAAAATTATTATAATAATTAATATTCAAATTTAAATTTCACCTAAAATTCAAATACCAAATTTAATTAAATTAAAATTTAAAACCCAAAATATTCAATTATCTATTTGTATAACCGCAATTGCTGGCACAAATTTTATTAGATTTATTAAAATTTACTGAAACATATATTGATAAATTTTCAACGTCAAATACTGAAAAAAAAACTTTAATTAAAATTTACTGTAAATTCATTTTAAATAATAAATTTAATACAAATTGAATTATAAATTTAAATAAATTATTTCCCAAAATAAACTATTCTTACATTTAAATTTAATTAATTCTAATTTAAGTAAATTAATCAATTAAAATAATTAAATAATAAATAAATTATTAATAAATTAAATTTTACTATTTTAGAAAATTACTTAATAATCAAATTTATTATTAATAAAATGGTATAAATCATTAAATTAAATTTTTAAATAAAAATAATCCAAAATAAATGAAAAATTAAATTTTATTTAAAAACAAAACAATCAATTTCATTTAAAAATAAAGTTATAGAATTAATAATTTAAACTAAAACTTACAAAATTTATTTATACGTATATTAATATAAATATTTTATTGACCCCCCTCAAATATATTTAAAATATAATCATAAACAAATCATTAATATGCAATAAAAAATTAATTAATTTCTAATTTTTCAATTAATATTCCATTAATAACAAATTTAATTTCTAGTAACTCGTAAGCTGTTTTTTTTTTAATTATTTTCTTTGTATAAATGTTTATTTATCAAAGACCAATAGCAATAATGTTAAATTCTTAAGATAACGTTTTAATGATATATTAAATATTTATATATTAATTCCATATATATATATATATATATATATATATATATATATATATATATTCAATTCAATTCAATTCAATAGGTGGTAGGCATGTATACTCCATGCCAGCCGGGAGGTACCACCACCCTTACCATGGGCTCCTTAATATTGGGTCTCCGATTTTCTGAGCTCGGTAAGGGCTGCCGGTTACCTTTTCCATCATCCTTAATCTATTCTCATCCTTATTCTTCCTTCTCGCCCTCACTGTCTTCCTATCGGATTAAAAGTCCCAAATTAAAAATAAGATGGCTGTGGTTTCTAGGGTAATAAATTCCGGACGTAAAATCCTGCCCCATTCGGATGTCCGGGAGGCAGGGCCCAAGCGACCTCGGTCATCGAAAGTATCAACTTTCTGATTCACTACAGCAACATCCGCGGTATCAGGTCTAATCTTAATGCTATTCACCAACATCTTGAACAATTACAACCTGATATATTGTTTCTATCTGAAACACAAGTTTCCTCTGAAAGCTCCGAGTCGCTCAACTTGCAATTTCCTCAATACCATCTTCACTCTAACTTTCGATATAAAGGAGGCGTATGTGCGTACATCAAGGACTGAATTGCTTGCAAGAGGTTTCTTCCTTAGAAAATAAAAATTTTGACGTGATTTGGTTTAAACATTCTGGTCCCTAATTTTGTGAAATTCTACTGTTGCATTTATAGGTCTCCTAATGACAGCAACTTTCAAGACTTCTTCGATTACCTTAGTATGAAAGTTGACTATCTCCTGTCTCAGTTTCCATCTTGCGATATCTCATTTGTAGGCGATTTCAATGTTCATAACTCTAATTGGCTTCAATTTTCATCTACTACAAATCCCGCTGGTCATAGTGCAGAAACATTTGCTATTTCATGTGATCTCACACAAATGATTTTTGAACCCACAAGAATACCTGATAACCCTAACCATACTCCACATCTTCTAGATCTCTTTCTTACATCAAACCCTCTTGTTTATAAAACTTCCGTTCTTTCGCCTTTAGGTCTTTCCGACCATTGTCTAATAAAAATCATTTCTACTGTACCTAATTCCACTGTTGTTCGCAAAACCGTTAGAACCTTGTGGTGTTTTAAGTCAGCTCGATGGAGTGATTTACGGATTTCTTTGCAACCTTTCCATGGCGTGAATATTGTTTTAAGTCGTCCTCTTCTTCGGACATCGCTCTTTCAGTATCTGAAGTCATCCTCATGGGAATGGAGTTATACATTCCTGAAAAACAGTACCGTGTAGGTCATTCACGTTCCCAACCCTGGTTCAATAAGGCTTGTTATGATGCAATATCTTTAATAAATAAATTTACATTAAATGAAAATCTAATAAATCGGTTGACAGTCATGTAGAATACGTTGGTGCTAGAAATATCTGCAAAAGTGTCATCACTAAAACTAAAAGTTGTTCGGACAACGAAAATGCAATGAACTAGCTACATCTCCTTTAGGCAGTCGTAAATTTTGGTCTTTAGCAAAAGCCATTAGTAAAAACTTTTGAACATCTTCATTTCCCTGACATCTATTGACGGATCGGTAGTTGCTGATTCTGTAGACAAAGCCAACGTTTTTGTGGATTTGTTTGCATCAAACTCGTGTCTCAATGATTCTGGAAAAGATGTGCCCCTAGTCAACTCTTCTTCATACGTTATGAAACCAATTCATTTTCGGTACAAGCTCTTGGAATCGATCATCAGTAGGCTTGATCTCAATAAGGCGACTGGCCCAGACGGTATCCCAGCTACTTGTCTTAAAGAAATGTTCCCCGAACTAGTACCAGTCTTATCTAAGCTCTATACGATCTCTATATTTTCTGGGGAATTCCCTTCATCATGGAAGTTAGCAAATGTTCAACCTATTCCCAAAAAATGTGATAAGACCGATCCCTCAAATTACAGACCAATTGCCATCACTTCCACTTTGTCTAAACTCATGGAAAAAACCATCAATCAGCAACTGCTCACGTTCCTTGAAGCTAACAAACTCCTTAGTGACCACCAATATGGGTTTAGGCAAAGTCGTCCAACAGGCGATCTTCTTTCATATGTAACCCAAGTTTGGAACAATACAGTAGAGCAGTCCGGTGAAACAGTTGTAGTCGCTTTAGGTATCTCAAAGGCATTTGGCCAAGTTTGGCATAAGTGTTTACTTGCCAAACTCACCTCGTTTGGGTTAAATGATACGCTCATCAACTGGGTTTCTAGTTTCCTTGATAAAAGACGAATACGTGTCGTAGTTGATGGATTTTTTTCAAAAGAAGTTAGCATTAACGCGGGCATACCACAGGGATCCGTTATAGCGCCTACACTTTTTCTGCTGTACATAAACGACCTTATTTCTTCAACAAGTAACCCCATCCATTGCTTTGCTGACGATAGCACTCTTCACTGTAGTTCATCTCAGTCTACTCATAGTGATAATCCACGTTCTATGTCAAATCAAGAAATTAAAGCTGAAATGGCAAATTCAATCAACAAAGACATTCAACGTATTCTCGTTTGGGAAGCAATAATCTAGTTAAATTTATGCTAACAAAACTCAGTGTTGCCTTATGTCCGCCAAAAAGATCGATCATTTCCTGTTGTAAGTATGAATGGCTCAGTTCTTAAGTTTTCAGACTCTATTACTCTGTTGGGTATGACTGTATCTTCAAATCTCTCATGGGTTGACCATCTTCTGTCAGCTACCAAAACAGCTGCTCGTAAAATAGGCTTTTGTACAGATCTAAGCAGTACATTACCTCTAGACAACTCCTTCTGCTGTATAAGGCCCAAATTCGGCCTCATCTGGAATATAATTCTCACCTTTGGGTTAGTGCTCCCAATACGCTCTCGATATCGTTGATCGTATTCAAAAAGAGCGATTAGGCTTATAAATGACCCGTCCTTAACTTCTCACATACAGTCTCTTGAGCATAGAAGGATGGTTTCAGTTCTTTCTTTGTATTATCGTTATTACAACGGCTATTGTGCTGGTGAATTACCTTCTTTGATACCATATCCGGCTATCTTTGCGAGAAACACTTGGTTCGCTCATTCACATCATCAGTATGCAGTACAAATCTCCACTTGTCGCACCAAACGGGCGCAATCCACATTTTTCTACACGGCTTCTAAACTCTGGAATGATCTCCTAGTTCCTGTTTTCCTCTCACTTATGATATGAGAAAATTTAAGGTAGCTGTTCATAGGCATCTATTGGCAATTCATTATCCTCTATCCATCCTCCTAAGTGTTCCTGAGTGCTTTAGCACGATAGGCCTTATTTACCCTGTTCAGGTCCACAAATAAATAATATATATATATATATATATATATATATATATATATATATATATATATATATAATAATATATATATATATATATATATATATATATATACATGTGTATATATATATATATATATATATATATATATATATATATACAGGTTAGTCACGCTCAACGGACGGAACCTAGCGGTAAAACGGTAAATGATATCAAAAATCGTTTTACACAAGTATGTAAGTCTATTTGGTCTACAAATTAAAATTAGTGTGGAATATACAGGGTTACAGGAATATATGTATTTATTCAAGTAACCCTATATCTAAGTTTGATAGTTTTCGAGTTATTCAATTGTTTCTAAAATGTAGAGTAATTGAAAAAAATTAATTATAACTTAACAGAAATTTTTAATTAATTTGCTTTTAGATTTCGATTGTACACTTCTTGGACTGTCTATCATAATAATTACAATAGTAAAATAATATGCAGGGTGTTCCTAACTTCAACTTTGATTTTCTCAAGTATTTGGTGCTATTACTTTGTCATTTTAAATGGAACACCCTGTATTTTATTTATTCATGAGAAGGAAATTTAATACTTTTTAAAGTGATATAGGGTTCTATCCCAATTTTCAGTATTTTCCGAGATATTTCCATTATTTTACCAGTATGCATAAATATTGATGGTTTTATAGTAAATACTGGCAAGATGGCCTTGTAAAATTTTACCTTCATTATAAATAATAGAATTAAACTATTCCTGTGAACATCAAAAATTCATGTACATCTTATACTAATTTATAAAAAGATAAGCTAAATAAAGCTTTTGGGTTCATACCCCAAATATAAAGATTCTTTTTTTTTAATAAAAAAATTTTATCAAATTTTATGTTTATCAATATTAATTATTAGAATAGAATCTTGATTTCAATTTCCTCTTATTCATGAATAGCTATATGAATAGGACTTGAAATTAATGTTTTATCTATTATTCCAATTTCAAATTCAAGAAAAATAAACTTTCTTCTGAATCTTCAATTAAATAGTTTATTACACAAACTATTGTATCATCAGTAATTCTATTAGCAATTATCATATTAATAATAAGTTCGAGTATTTTCATCAAAAATAAATCAAGAATCATTAATTATTTTTACTATAAATTCAAGACTTCTAATGAAAATAAGAATAACCCCGTTCCATTTTTGATTTCAGAAGTTCTTGAAGGATTAGATTGAATAAATTGTATATTAATATTAACATGACAGAAAATTGCCCTATAGTCCTGTTACTACTAAATATCTTTTATACTAATTATTATTTTAATGGCAATAATTGTAAGAGGATTAATGGCATTTAATCAAATTAGAATACGAAAATTTTAGCATATTCGTCAATTAATCATATAGGATGAATAATTGCAATAATTTATCTTCAAACAACATGAATAAATAAACTTTTAATTTATTCAATTCTTACAATCAATGTAATTTTAATTATAAAGAAAACAAAATTTATTTTATTAATCAATTAGATCAGAAATTAAATTTTTATTTGAAAATGACACGCTTTGCAAAACACAAATAATCAAAAGTTTGTAGGAGAAACCTGACGTCAAACACGCTTGCCAATTAAGAGTACATCGACACTTTCACGGCGAGAGTTAACGAGCAACTAAACATTTGAGACCCACTTTACTACTAGCGCCGTCTCTAGTTGAGACCCAACTTTGGCTACGGATATTACCATACCGTTGCGTATCTTAAACGATTCCTCAATCAACGGTACATTTCAGTGCATTCATGTATTACTTGGTTGTGCAGCTGTGTTCTGTATTGTTTATATTCTTTTAATTGTAAACTAAAGATCTACTTGCAGCATGTAAATGGTACGTTTAATGTTTTGTAAGCATAGTTTTTGTATTTTTTAGCGTTCTGTATTTTTCTTGAAAAATTGTTCTATAACATAATAGTTTGGTAAATGTGTGACGTATATTTTTTGTAGATCCGTATAGATTCAGATTGTCTGCAATCATAAGCATCATCTTCTGGTATTTGCAATAATGGAATAGAAAACACTCGAGGAGTTTCCCTGATATGTATCTCACATAATGTGTACTTGAGTGTTATTTACATTTAATGTAACCCATAATTTCAATCTGATTTTATTTATATATTTTTTGTATTCTGTTATAAACAAAATCACTCGTATACTATTACATCTTTTCATGTTCACGGTACACCCAAGGATCTAAATATTTTACCCAGAACATAACACGTAGGTCCTATTTAAACAAAGAAAACGCTCAGAACGTTAATTTGAAACCGATAATAAAATTGTATAAAACTAGAACAAGAGTTGAATAATGTATGGTTTAGTAGGGATGTACGTGTACGTGTAGTTAAAGTGCAAAATTAAGTTAAGGGTCAACTAGTTATTTACATAAGGCCTAATCCTATGAGCCATGAAAAGTGCAGTTGGAAAGGTTGCAGTAAATTCTCTTAGCGTTTTATGAAAAATTTTGGAATTGCAGATTCAGTTTTATTTCACGGAACATTACAGTTTATATGTATATGTATATTTTTGTTTTAAACCGGATTTTTGTACGTAAGGAAAGAAAGACATTAAATATTTTATTACGTATAAGATATAAAAGAAAGTGTACTGTTATACTTTCCACGAGTTTTTGCCAATTCAAAAGTAATACATACAAAACTAAATTAGATCTCTCATAAAAATCGTTGAAAGCAGTTATATTTGTATAACTTTGGGAAAATGTACCTAGAGAGTAATTATAGAATTTTAAAAGTGATAAAAAGGTAGACGACACCTATGAAATTTTAAGGATACCGTAAAAACTTGAAAGTTATTTCTACCCCCGAAGTAAATGTAAAATAAACTTCAATGGCAAACTTTATTGCTTACCTAAACGAACTAAGTAAGGTCTAACTATTGCAGAAGCAATACTTTTCCAAAAAAGGTCCTAATTCATATAAAACAAATGGAAATTACCTGAAATTCCAAATACTACAAATTATTAAAATTACACTGTGTGTTTATTCTTATATAGGGTGAATTAGAAAATCGAACAACTTAGATAGTAAATTGCTAAAACCTTTCTGTACAAATACATGCCATCATAATGTTAATAAAATTTGTTTTATTTAAAATTTGTGCAGAGGCATGAAGATCTTCAAAATAAATATAATTATAATGGACTCAATTTTACTGTTCTTGAGATTAGATTACTTGACCATTCATGCAAAATATGTCTATCAAGATAGTGTATTTCAACAGCAATAGCAATAATAATCTAAAAAACCGAGCAAATGTAAATGTACGTCTAAAAGTACGGAATTTTTAATAATGATTTTTAAAGTTGTATGTTAGGATAAATGAGTTTCCCCCACTCTGTCTGAAATAAAAAACACAGACAACGTAAAAATACTCCTCTATCAAAAGCTCCTAGACACCAAATTTAATTAAAATAGATTGAGTTGTTTCAAAACATATCGATTATCGAATATTAAGATATTTCAATGGTTGTATGCAGAAATTACAGGAGGAAATTCTGTGTTCTGTCGTATTAGATTATCGAAAATTTAGGTATATTTGAGTATAAAATTTGGGGAGCACTAATTTAGTTACAAATTATTACTTTATTTGGCGATGTTTGGATTTATTGCAAATTGGAGTAGGATATAGTATCCAGTTTTGTGTGAATGGCATATATATTTTTGTGTTCGTAAATACATTGTAGCTTTTAAATTGTGATTCGGTCTTAATATAGGCAGTTTAATATTTTTAGTAAATACTGGATAATTTTATTTTTAAGTAATGGTTAAAACAAAGATTGTGGTTTTTTGATAGTATGTTGGTTTAGAGTTTAGAGGCGACGAAAACAGATCCTGTTACAATATTTTTTAGACATCCTGACGGTGCAAATTAATACTAGTAGCAAATTTTCCAACTCGGTTCCCTGAAATCTTCTGGTTTTACCGCGCTTACGGTTTGAAGGAGTTGCTCTTTAAGATTGGTAATTTGGCGTGAAATGTGTGTGGCAAAGTCTATTAAATTCGTAAGGGAGTCTAAGTCGAGCTGTAGACGAGAGAAATTGGACACATGTGATGTGATCTTGGGACGTACTGAATTTGCCAATCTTCTACCGGGGTTAATTGTAGCTATCGTAGGGGCTATAGTCAGAAGTGGAATTCATTCGCGTCCATCGAAGAGGTTTAGTGTTTAATGTTAGTCCTATTTTCTCATTTTTGGAAAATAATCGCGCTCTTTGCGGATTCTTATATCGTAAGTTCAGTATAATCACTTGTGTATCACGATGTGCATCCGCGTTCACAGCTATTCAAACAAACAGAAAAATTGCTGTAAATAGAATTTTTGCTCTAATAAATTTTATGTATATAAAGGACAAGGAACGTTTTGCAAATAAATTAATGTGTAGATATCTTAAACTAGATGATACAGTTATTGTTCACCTGGTGTTGGTTTAAATAATTTTCACTGTCCAATTCCTATAACTATAACTTGAAAATTAACGTCTGTGAAGTTGTTGTACCGGGGAGTAGTGTTAGGGAGATTCCAGAGGATTGGTACCCACCGATAAATTACTAAAAGGGTCAATTGTACGAGAAATACCTATACCGCTGTACAAAGGAAAATGGATAAGTCAAAGTCATTTTTGTGCAAATTAAGATAATTACTTCCCTACGTTTATTTTTTTGTTTTACTGGTGCTTTTAATAAAGTGTTTTATTTGCATTTGTCAGGCGGATGAATACATCTTCTTTTGTATATAGTTTTGCTTAAGAGTCCTTCAGGCGATTAAATTAATTTTACAAAAGTGTATTCAGCAGTGTACCGTATCATTTCATATTGTGCGTTACTTTTATCTTATTCTGTATACAAATTTACGTATTACAAAAAATTGTCGAATTGATGTGTTTGACGTTTCTTAATATTCCTCTTTGGTGTTATTTAAAATTAAGATGCTTAAGATAGACTAATTTGATTATTTGGAACTTGCAAGGGACGTCCTGATTTAAATAATAGGTTTCACGTAAGAAAGATTGCACTTTACTGGAAGTAAAGTTAATGTGTTTTGACAAATGTACCATTATTCTGATTGTTTATATTAATTTTTATTATTATCATAACATACAAATAGTGTTAATGACTTGAGAGTATTATTTCATTACTGGGTATAATATTATATGCTACTTCATTCCTTTGTCACTGCGATATTATTATTTACGGCGTTCCTAATTTAAAAGATTTTAATTTAGTTTTCTCTATTAGATCATTGGCTATTTTTTGTTTTTTATAATTTTATTTTAAGAGATTTAGTTTCATAAGATTTGACGTACATAAAAATAAACGAGTAAACAAGATTGATGAGCGATCGTTTGGTCTATGAGCACGTCATTTTATTGCGATAACGTGCAAATATTTTTGAAGTTTTGTAGGAAACATCGGACTAAGGCAATTTGATGATTTACCTGGTTTTGCGACAAAGGTAAGCAATGTTTTTTGTATGTTTAGAACTTAGCTGTGAATTATTCGCATTTAGGTATTACGACCCCTATATTAAGGTTTATAAACATTTGGCGCCCATATTATTGGTGACTTACTCTTATTGTGTCTTATTTTACTTTATTCCACTGAACTACCCGATTGTTCCTTATCTGTTATTTCAGATCTACTGCCACTTTCTCCCATAACAGATAAAGTTTGGCGTCTAACGTGTAGGACATGTTTATTATTGGTTTTCGAAAATTTTAGGGCAGACTATTGCAGATTTTTCTCGATTTTTTTGGATATATGTTAGGATAGCTTTGTGGTATTATTTAATATTTGTAAAGGATTTTTTCGTATTAATGTTAAAATGGGTTATAAATAAAATGAATGTAAATCGGGTTGCACCAGTGAGGCTAAGTATGAGGTGGCCATTCGAGGCGGAGATATAACGTTAGGTATTACGGCTTTACGCACTGTGTTACGTACGTTTATTAATGAAGAAGGTAATAGGGAAATTACGCAGCGCCTAGAGTACCCTTTTGATTTTGAAACTGGCAAAATTGCTATTGAAGAAACTAAAAACGAATTAGGAAAACTTTTGGAAGAAATTTACCGTCGACGAAAATAATTGCGACTATCGAAACTAAAATTAAGCATTCATTGGGTAGAATTAATAATTACGATCTGAAAACGGATATTAGTAGTCGTATAGGGCCGGTTCTGGCTCAGTTCAGGGTGACTTGCTCTCTGGTGGTGACCTTGGAAACTCCTTTGAAGGATAGGTTGTCTATGCTAAAAGATAGGTCAAGGACAAATGGTTCTTCTATTGTCTAAGAGTCAAGGTCACATAGTTGTATAAACTAAAAGTAGGTCAAAGTATTTGACAAGCTGAAACATCTTCTGATAGGTACTCAAGTCAAGGACACATTTTTCTTACATAAATCGCAGTGTGGTGTGTTGAAATCAGTCAATTAGCAACTTTTTATTATTAAACATAGAATTATCAGTGTTAAATCAAAGCACCCTCTAAAATGTGTATGACCTCGAGATATCTAAAAAGTATAAAGGGATAGATGTGTCAGTAGTTAATACTAAGCACGGTGAACGTGTAGTGATGGAAACAGCTGATTTGAAATGTGCATTACCTCAGCGCTTTTATGAGTATTTTAAAGAAACACCAGCATAGAAGAATTTAAAACGTTACTAAACACGAAATATGTGTTCATAAGCAGTATAGCTACAGCTAGAAAAACAATACACAACATTTTTTAAATAGTAGTGCTACAACCCCCCCAATATGTGAAATACGCATGCTTTAACAAGAATGATTTCATAAACAATGCTTTGTCGTGGTGCAATTGCGAGGAAGTAAAGTTGTCTAATTATAATGCAAGCAGCAATAAAGTTATTTGTGGAAAGATCAAAACTCAAACGTTCACCGTTATATATGGATACCCTCAGTTGTTGTAACAATATGAATAATAATTTAAAAGATTGTGCTGTTGGTGCTGTCAAAATAGTGACGGTAGTAGTAGTAAAAATAGGAATGAAGAGAAACAAGATAAAGATTATTCTTCTAACACTGATTGGCCATCATTTCAACATAGAGATAAAGATAAAGGGTACAAACAAGCAGCTATTGAATACCTAATCGATTGTGTCCAATAAAATTTTGAATTTTGATTTACGCAACTTGCAGTGAAAGTGTTCAATTATGCTTGTATTATTTGAGGAAAGCTTTAACGTAACAATTTGTGAGAGTTTTCGCTATTAGATCATTGGCTATTTTTGTATTTTATAATATTATTTTAAGAGATTAAGTTTCATAAGATTTGACGTACATAAAAGCAGTAAATATGATTGATGACCGATCCGCTGGTCAAGCAAGTTTTTTTGTTTGTTTGCAACTTAGCTGTAAACTATTCGCAACTAGGTATAAACATTCTGGCACCCATATGGTTTATGATTTACTCTCATTGTGTCATGTATTTTACCCACTGAACTATGGCCTTCCTTGCGTATTACTTTCGACCTACTGTCATTTTCACCGGTAACAACACACACACACACACACACACACACACACACACACACACACACACACACACACACACACACGCACACAGACACACACGCACGCACACACACACACATTCACACGCACGTTACTCACGAAGTCACGCGCACACACGCATTCACGCACCTCGCATACGCACAATCCGTACACGCGCAGACGCACATACTCATCGTACACACATACCACGCACACACACGCACACGCACGCACACTACTACAGAGATTTCAGACATACACACAAACACAGCACGAGCGCACTACACTATGCAAACACTACTATAAGCACGTCGCACGCGCACGAGCTACGCATGATATCGACATCGCACTATCGACGCTAACGACGATACGCATACCAACATCACACGCACACGCACACGCACACGCATAGCACACGCACACGCATACCACACGCAACGCATACGCACACGCATACGCACACATACGCAACGCATACGCAACGACATACTGCATACGCACAGCATACGCATACGCATAGTATCATACTTACGTCACATACTACATACACGCATACGTACGATACGTACACGTCACATACTGCATAGCATACGTATACGTAGTATACGTATATGCATACGTACGCATATCATTACTACGCATACTACGATACTACTACGATATACATACAACTATTTATATATTATATATATATATATATATATATATATATATATATATATAATATATATATATATATATATATATATATATATATATATATATATATATATATATATATATATATATATATATATATATAATATATATATATATATATATATATATATATATATATATATATATATATATATATATATATATATATATATATATATATATATATATATATATATATATATATATATATATATATATATATATATATATATATATATATATATATATATATATATTATATATATATATATATATATATATATATATATATATATATATATATATATATATATATATATATATATATATATATATATATATATATATATATATATATATATATATATATATATATATATATATATATATATATATATATATATATATATATATATATATATATATATATATATATATATATATATATATATATATATATATATATATATATATATATATATATATATATATATATATATATATATATATATATATATATATATATATATATATATATATATATATATATATATATATATATATATATATATATATATATATATATATATATATATATATATATATATATATATATATATATATATATATATATATATATATATATATATATATATATATATATATATATATATATATATATATATATATATATATATATATATATATATATATATATATATATATATATATATATATATATATATATATATATATATATATATATATATATATATATATATATATATATATATATATATATATATATATATATATATATATATATATATATATATATATATATATATATATATATATATATATATATATATATATATATATATATATATATATATATATATATATATATATATATATATATATAATATATATATATATATATATAATATATATATATATATATATATATATATATATATATATATATATATATATATATATATATATATATATATATATATATATATATATATATATATATATATATATATATATATATATATATATATATATATATATATATATATATATATATATATATATATATATATATATATATATATATATATATATATATATATATATATATATATATATATATATATATATATATATATATATATATATATATATATATATATATATATATATATATATATATATATATATATATATATATATATATATATATATATATATATATATATATATATATATATATATATATATATATATATATATATATATATATATATATATATATATATATATATATATATATATATATATATATATATATATATATATATATATATATAATATATATATATATATATATATATATATATATATATATATATATATATATATATATATATATATATATATATATATATATATATATATATATATATATATATATATATATATATATATATATATATATATATATATATATATATATATATATATATATATATATATATATATATATATATATATATATATATATATATATATATATATATATATATATATATACTATATATATATATATATATATATATATATATATATATATATATATATATATATATATATATATATATATATATATATATATATATATATATATATATATATATATAATATATATATATATATATATATATATATATATATATATATATAATATATATATATATATATATATATATATATATATATATATATATATATATATATATATATATATATATATATATATATATATATATATATATATATATATATATATATATATATATATATATATATATATATATATATATATATATATATATATATATATATATATATATATATATATATATATATATATATATATATATATATATATATATATATATATATATATATATATATATATATATATATATATATATATATATATATATATATATATATATATATATATATATATATATATATATATATATATATATATATATATATATATATATATATATATATATATATATAATATAACAACACACACACACACACACACACACACACACACACACACACACACACACACACACACACACACACACACACACACACACACACACACACACACACACACACACACACACACACACACACACACACACACACACACACACACACACACACACACACACACACACGCTCAATATACGCACAGACGCATACACGCACAGTCGGACACATAGCACATACGCGGACAAATGAATAGATTGTATTAGGAATTTGTTGAAATTTGTTTAGGCTGACATAAAGCACGTTACATAGCAGACTACTAATTTTGCCATAGTGGTTTTGAATTTATTGGCCAAATACAAACTAAAGTAAGTTTCTTAATTCATTGTCTACCGTCATTCCAGTACCTTATTTCATATAATTTGTTTTGGTATAGAAGTAGAGGGAATTATGACTAAGACATGAATCACCCTGAAAAATTACTGTTTTCTTAAAACCTGGAGACACGTAACGAGTATTTTCTAATACTTTGTCGCGCTATTAATGCTGCTTGGAAATGGATTCTAAAACTACTTTAGCATGTTAGTATCTGTTCCGATCTACTTGTTTAACACTTCTGTGATTTCAAAAGTAGTTTTATGTATCTAATTAAAAACTGCTAATTTTTCGGATCACAGAGAAATGAGATTTTATACATACAATTTATTAATAGTGTAAAAAAACTAAGCGAAGAAATTAAAACAAAAATATGAGCATAGTATATGTTGTAATTGACTAACAAAAAGACACATAAATAATAATTTTATCAGTGATTGAAGGGATGTCAATGGACAAAGGGATAATGACCACAATTTTGTCAATACTTTAGTAGCTAGAAATAAAATGAGGGGTATAAATAGGGATTTCACCGATCGTATCAGGATTATACATACTATTCCCAGTAATTAATCTTTCTTAACAAAGCTAACAAAACTGTCAAAGTATATGACCACAAAAATTAATTGATCGTGGTGTCTGTTACAAGAACTAGATGTTTAACGTAAATTTAGGAATGTTAAAATTTGGTAATTAAGTTAGAACGTTTTCTTCATACAGTGTATACGGGGTGGGGTGTCCCAGCGAGACCTAACTGTTAAAAGTATCTGGAGAACCGTTATTCGGATTTTTATAAAATTTTGGTTCAGTAGGCTTACGTATTGGAACTCTCTATTGAAAATAGTTTCAAACTTGCAGCACTTCCAATTACACCGAAAACTGGTATCAACTGCATTTTTTTTAAATAGGAACATACATATTTTTATTTTTTTCTAGATAAAGGTTTGACTTATAACAAGCTTGTGTCCGAAATTTTTTTCTGAATTTTGAGTAATGACTTCAGAATAAATTTTTTTTTCAAAATTTTTCACTTAAACGGATCTCGTTTAGTTATTTGATGAACTATTTCGTTGAAGGCTCACAGAGAGAATAATAAAACATCATTTATTATATAAAATTAATGTTTGGAGCCGTAGCAATATGTTTAAAAGTGGTTCAAGAATGTCTTCATTATTTTAAATGTAATGACCCATTTGTCTTGTGCCTAACGAAAACAGGAGGAAAAATAGGGTACATTTGATAAACCATTATTATACTTTTTTCTAACAGTTTTTCAGTTACTAAAAAACGAGTTAAAACCTTTAAATCAATTGGGTCTGCCATTTTGAATGAAGCGGGAAGATGTGGGCATGTGCAATAACGCACGACTTGAAATGTTGATAGAAAGGCTGATATTCCCGAAAATTATATGTTGGCTTAGGAAACATAAACTCATTTGAGCAATTCAAGAACTTTTATTATAGGTTTTCAATTACCACAAATTATCTAACAAAGTACAAATAATAATACAAACATAACAAACAGTAACTATTCAAAAATAAGAAGATATTGTTATCTAATAACATGTATCCAAACGAAGTAATTTTCGATCTATTTTGCCTGTATGATATATGCAATAGGATATTTGTCGGCAATTTAACTTGACATATCCTCAGTTGCCCAAAGTGACCCATCAGTAGAATTTTTTTACGACAAGATCGTGGAAGACAGAACTTCAACGGCCCAAGGTTGTTGTTGCTAGAGAAGATAACGTTATAAACATTCTGGGTTATTTTTATGTGTAATCCTAAGTCTTCTATCCGTGAAGCTGTTGCAGATATAATCCGTTGAAAGAATTTTAAATGCGAATAATATGAACCCGTACAAGTTCACTCCGGAGCAATATCTGTTTTCCACCAAAGACGAATAAACTTTTGTGAATGTGTGTTAGTGAAGATGCAAGAAAATCAGGACTTCTTAAATAATGTGGATTGCGAAGCTAAATTTGATCGGAAGGGTTCCTTTTATAAACGTAACAGACATTTTTGGGTAGACAGCAACCCTCACATTACTCAAAAACGTGGGTTACAAAACAAGTTTGGTGTAAATGTTTTTTGTCTGCTTAAAAACAATGAAGAACGATTTACAATTTATAGAGGAGACTTAAACAGTGATCGCTATGTTAATATCCTAAACAATTTTGTGGTTGATTATGTAGACAATTTGCCCTTAGCTAATTTAAGAGACTTGTGGTATCAGCTTGATGGTGCACCGGCTCATAGTAAGCATGATGCTGCCGAAATTTTATCTAATATTTTCGAAGATCGTTGAATGCGGTAATTGGGGCCATGGGATTGGCCACCTCGATCCCCCGATCTTACTCTTTTGGATTTTTTCCTTTGGGAGATGTTACGGTAAAAATTTTCACTAGGACAAGGTGACAGATAAACCTGGTTTTTGCACGGCTAGCTCGGCGTGCGGGTGAGGGTCTATCGGGAAAAGCAGTTTCGTCTCCGTAGGTTACGCTATCTACGAAAGTCGAAATCGGGAAATGTCACAATAGGTTCCGGTAGGCGCCAGGATATTCCAAAAGAACACACCAGGGTGTTTTAAAACGCGAAATAAACGACGGTACGTAGTGGTCCGAATCCCCAATTTACCACACTTACTAAATCGTAACGCTCGTAGATCCAGGTTTCCGCAATACAGCTACACCTGAAAGGCTTCAAAATCTGCACCTTAATCTGATCAACTTACCACCGTGCTGCAATATTCAAATTCAATACAAATCTCTGAGATTCCCACTACGTTAAATTACTAATCTCCCTTAAACAAATCAAAATAACACATACCAAACTGACTTCAATTCGGTTACAGCGCTTTTCTAAACTGGTAAATTACGTTACGTTAACTTAATCTGGTACCAAAACAAAACAAAAAAAAAACAAAACCCCAAACTTCTCTCATTAGAACTCGGCGACGCTTTTCTATTTGAGCAATATATCATCACCCTTTGTCAAGGCTTAATATTAAAATAATTACTCCAAAATAGTAACTAAGATAAACATCTATTAACTCAAAATAAAACAATTAAAAATTTAAACAGCATATCAATTTGGAAAAATGGTAATCGTCTATTCTTAACTTTTACCTCATTGAAATTCTGGCCAGTAGCAAAACTATCTTAAGCCAAATTGTATTCAAAGAAATTTATAAACTTGAATTACGTCCGTACGCAAATCTTAATAAAAATGAAGGTAAATTTTATTTACCTCCCTGCATAAAATATTAATGGTATCAAAACACCTTAAATAGCTTCTAAATAGACAAAGGAAACTGTCGGAACGTTAACAAAATGATACAATAAATTCAAAAATAATTACTTCCAACAGGTTCCTCGTTAACACATTACATAAAATATTCCATATAAAACACAACCAAATTTTATTCTCAAAGGTCGCAAGACCAACAAACAGAATGTAAATTGAATTACCTAGGTCACACAGGCAAATAGGAGATGATCCTTGCTCTACGAAAGCGTCGTGTAAGGCTCGAGCGGGCCCACGGTCTTCGATGTTACTCCTTGATGACGGCAATACCGACTCGCATCAGGTCTACCACGTATTCAACTTGATTTTAAATTAATTTACAATAATGCCTCGTAACTTATTGAAGCAGCATTAACTAGTTTAGACCACTTTAATAATTTCTTTTAACTCAAAGTTGTTAAGGTTCGACAAACAAAAGAAAACACTCGGCAAATCGTTTTACACAGCTTAAATTTATTGCGTTTAATTACAAACAGAACAATCTTAAACAGTACGTGTGGTTTGGGTGTTCGTTCACTACGTTCACTTAATTCTTAGGAAAGGGTTCTCTAATTATATCTCGTTAATCACGAAATTCAATAGTCCTCGGGTTCGCACTACAAAAACACGAACCAAACTTCTATCACAAACGCACTCGAAGATGCCGTTATTCTCCAATAAACTAAATAATGAGCGAGCCCGGTTAAAATGTTACTTCACAAAATATCCCAAACTTGGTTATATTCGACTAATCTTGCAAGTCTTCAACGCTAATTAAATAAATTTCACTAGGAGCTTGCACAATGATGGAACCCCAAATTCCGCTAATTCGAACGACTTTCCACACACACACACACACACGCACGCACGCACGCACGCACGCACGCACGAACGCACGCACGCACGCACGCAAGCACGCACGCACGGACGCACGGACGCACGGACGCACGGACGTACGGACGCACGGACGCACGGACGCACGGACGCACGGACGCACGGACGCACGGACGCACGCACGCACGCACGGACGCACGAACGCACGAACGCACGGACGCACGGACGCACGGACGCACGGATGCACGCACGCACGCACGGACGCACGCACGCACGCACGCACGCTCGCACGCACGCACGCACGCACGCACGCACGCACGTACGCACGCACGCACGCACACGCACACGCACACGCACACGCACACGCACACGCACACGCCACGCGCACGCGCACGCGCACGCGCACGCGCACGCGACGCGCACGCGCACGCGCACGCACACGCACACGCACACGCACACGCACACGCACACGCACACGCACACGCACACGCACACGCACACGCACGCACACGCACACGCACACGCACACGCACACGCACACGCACACGCACACGCACACGCACACGCACACGCACACGCACACGCACACGCACACGCACACGCACACGCCACACACACACACACACACACACACACACACACACACACGACTTCACGCGTCAAAAGCTTAGGACAGAGTCCTCTTCCTTTCAAAATCACTTTTTTCGTCATATTAAAAACGTTCACCTCCATACAAATTCAATCACACAAACCAATCAACCATTTTAATTTTAAAATTTCCACCCCCTAAATATACGATGATATCTCGACTGAAGGCGAAGGAACTGCTACGTTCGCATTTCCTTCAACACGACACAGAAATGTTATTGCAAAGGTGCAACCAATCGCCCACCCATATTACTTATATGGATGAAAACCAACATTCCGACTCTTAAACTGTTCCTTTGCACGAATGCGACAGTACGTACCAACGCGATAACAACACTTCTTTGTAATGAAACTATGAAAAAATCAAACGAATTTATCTTAATAACATCCCAAACATGATTCGGGCAATAAACTGAAAATTGTATTCAAAATCCCAAAACTACACTGAATTCTATTAATGAAATTACGTAACTACTATCTACAATGAGTAAAGATAGTGCATAATTGCACATTCCTAAAATTCCTTTACATACAGGTGACCTATACAAGCAAAACATTCATTACCTACAGTAAGCTCTTAAACAAAAAAAAGAAAAGAAAAGAAAAGATTCGGAATCTAACTAAATAAATAAATATAATAAAAAAAATTACGCAATACGTATACAGGGTGTTCAAAATACCCTGACAGAGAGAGTAAAAGAGGTCTATGGTGAACCTATAAATAACATCAACGATTTAGAAAATAAAATAAATCAGGCTATTTTGTTTTGTTTTGATACTAATCTCTATTTAGTTGTTTTAATTCCAAGTTTCGAAGAAATAATGCAAATTGCATGTTTCAATGACCGGCTTACAAAAAGGCGTATTAAAAATTTTGTAAAATTACTTAGCTTAATGAATCTCACGATTTTTATGTTTTTTTAATATCTGAAAAACTGTTAGAAAAGGTATAATAATGTTTTATCAAATGGACCCTATTTTTCCTCCTGTTTTCGTTAGGCACAAGAAAAATGGGTCATTCAATTTAAAATAATGAAGACATGACTTATTCTTGAGCCACTTTTAAACATATTGCTAGGACTCCAAATATTAATTTTATGTAATAAATGATGTTTTATTATGCTCTATGTGAGCCTCCAACGAAATAGTTCATCAAATAACTAAACGAGATTCGCGTAAGTGAACGCATGCATCTGTCAAAAATTTTGAAAAAAAAATTTATTCTGAAGTCAATACCTAAAATTCAGAAAACATTTTCGGACAAAAGCTTGTTAAGCGCCTACCGAGTTAAGCGGGCTACCAATCCAGATGCACTGGAAATGGGTGGGGTCGATATAAGAAGGAAAATGATTGAAAGGTATATTCATACATCTTATACTTACCATAAGTCAACATTTAATAACACCCAATCCGAGAAAAATTGTTTCTAGGCGCCACCACAATCTCTTTCTAACATAATTAGTCCTAGGTGAGGTGTCAAGTCATTTCAATAGAGTACGCCAAATTTCGTCTCAAAAAAAAAAAAACTGAATGCACGTTGATAAAATTTTGAAAAATCAGGTTCAATTACCTTCAAAATAAATTTACTTAAAGCATAATAAAGTTTTGAAGTACTTGGGCCGTCATAAACGTATTGATCAGACCCTGTATGTTCAGAAAGTAATACGTCATCTGGATTTACCCTCATATACACGTAGAATAATATTTATATGTGTCATAAACATTCTGAAATAAATAACTGTCACCAATTTAGAAAACAGTACGGTCTATTAATTTTTAACCACAGAAACATTAATTTGTAATAAAAAATTTTAAAGAGGTAACGATCAGTGCGCCGTTCATGAATCATATATTACTTAAATACTTTCTGTTTTAAACTGTATTTAAACATTCACCAATATCAAGGAATTGTAGTAATTCAAATCTGAGATTTCTGCTTAACAAATATCTTATCAGTATTGCGTATTCAATGACTGTAACAGAATTCTAAATAGGCAAATTTTGTAAACGATCTGACTGAAAATAAGCAATTTCAGATCTATCATTAGCCAAAATATCCAAAGATTGATTACGTTCAAACAGTGTCACCCTTTAAGTAATGTTGCACAAGGTAGGAATTTAAAAATAATGAAAGGGAATTAATTCAATAATGGATCTGTATTATCAATCTACAAAAAATTTACAAGCATTGACCTGAGAAGCGCTAAATTGAAATTCCTAAATCTTATGATCTGAACATATAAAACCAGTTAGATTGATTATCCTTAATACTTGAAGGACATTAACCATTTGAACAATAGAATCTCTAAAGATAGTCAAATTACTATCATTCAAAGATCTAAAATTATTCTTACAATTAAATTCCGCAGTCCTTTGTCCGTTGTAAGCTGATATCCAATGGGTAGATTCGAGGTAATTAATCCTTTATGTATCCGCACTGGTCACGCTTAATCATTAATTCGTCCGTCACACCACTCACTAACTTGAATGTCCGAGTTTGTTTACGCATTAAGCGCATGTATGAATTGGGTAGTTTGATTTGCTATATGCCCTTCAAAATAAATGTTTGTCAGCGGATATATTTACTTCACTTGAACATCAAAATCCTTAAATATTTTTATACAATCGATTTAGTACTGTTCACAATCGCACACGTATTAAAATCAATGACACTAATGTCCTTAACAAACATACCTTTATTTTGTTACTTAAAGGATTTCTTTAGGTTTCTTTTTTTAAATCACGCGTTAATATATAACGCTTCTAACTGGATGCTTGCTGTTTAAGTTAAATCTGATTTAACACTTCTTAAATTTTAAAAGAGAAACCCACCAGTATTTTTCTTTCAATTCACAATAAATCCTTCATTTGTAAATTTTAAATACTTCATCCCCAAAATAGGTTTTTGGGAGTCAACCAATATGCACTGAAATACTAATTCTTCACAAATAAGAACAAGCACAAGTCGTTATGACATCACAAAATACGCGCGAGATCACTCCTTAAGCATAGCTCTCCTTCTGAGCGTGGACTCCCTATACCTTAGCAGGCTCCCCTTAAATACCTACGGTCATCCGTTTTGCCCAACATCATCAAATTTTTCGCGCTAACATCACATTCGACCTATCACGAAATAGATCCCAATGTGCGTCTGTGCCGAGTGGAATGTCTGAAAACGGAACCAGATGCAAACAAAATGAGAAAAACGTAGACATATTGAATTTCTTTACAAACATACTAACTCTTCGGAAAAACCCTAATTCACATTAATATTCACTCTATATACTCTCCAGATCTAGATTCAACTTGTCATGAAAATCTCTCATATGCGCAAGCCTTCCTTCCGCACAATTTAGCAAATTTTAACACTATTTATCCTTGAGCATGCATTAAATTTTTATTGCGCAATGTAACGACATTTAGACAAGCAAAAATGTACATATTCTTTTCTATACTTTAATACATCAACACCTCATAAATTCACTCGCACATACGTTTACAACGATTCTAATACGGCATTTCGCAACCAACAGTATCAAATCCAGTAGCATTCATCATTATAGTCTCAACCGCGGTTCTACGAAAACATTATTTCTCAATCAAATTTCATACTTTCAGCTTTAAAATCTTCATCATTCATTTAAATGCTTCTTTACATGGTACGTAACGCTTTACTACCACTCCAGTGGCGCATCATTTGTACTAATTTACATTTTGTACACAAAAGGAAATTCTCGTGCAAACTCACGTTCATTTACCATTCAAAATACGTTCTACACACAACCAAAGACTACGTATTTCGAGTGCGTCAAAATAGTCTCACAGATTCTACTTGATAAAATAATGGTAGAGCTTCATATGAGTTTTTTCCAAATGTCATTTGTTTTCGAGTTACAGTCCGTCAAATTTCAGTTTTTTATGTCTCTTTTTTAAAATTATTTGCATTACTTGGCCTTCCCCTGTTTCCATTATAAGTTTTAAAGGAACCATATTATGCAAGCCTCCTGTGCACGCAGGAAAATGTTTGAGCATGAGGGATATTTTTAGCTAGATCACTCTCCCTATATCTTTTTGACAACTCTGCATTACCGCTTGCTCGTCCGTAATAAAAATGTGTATTCCAACATCCGATATTTGAATACTGAATAGCCACTATTAGTTATTTAAGGTCTAAAAATTAAATAGTGTCAAAAATGATCGTACCTGATGTTTAAACTGACAATAATTTGATACCTACTAACCTGATAG
Organism: Vesta saturnalis; assembly: GCA_036346205.1. NCBI lineage: Eukaryota > Metazoa > Arthropoda > Insecta > Coleoptera > Lampyridae > Vesta > Vesta saturnalis. The sequence goes on from JARFJB010002181.1 coordinate 324,587, forward strand.
CTGGTGGTAATTAAATCGGCAAAATTAATATGCGACATAATTTTAAAGACAATTTACGTGTAAACGGTTAGGTTTAGCGAGTAGAACAAAGAGTACTATTTTCAAAGGCCTTCCATCAGTCTTTCAGAAAACTTGTTAAGAACGTGTACAGCTATCAAAGCTCAAAAATTATGTCAGAAAAATAGTTTTCAATGTAGGTAAAGTGCCCTCTAGCGGCACACAATCGAATTGAATTAGTCATGCTCCAAACATATCTGATTTGGCGTAAGTAAATAATTATAACAAACAAACATAAAGAACTGAAATTTGACGGACTGTAACTCGAAAACTAAAGACACTTCGAAAAAATTCATATGAAGTTCTACGATTATTTTATCATGTACAATCACCTCTATGTTTTGTGATCGATTTTTAATCGCAAAACAATATTCTCTTGTATAATGTGACTGTACGAATATTTCATTATTTGTTTTACTGTCGTTTGATGCACTTTATTCATGAATGTAACATCTTACCAAAATATATAAGGTATCTTGATTGATTATTTATTAATCAGTCACTTAAACAGAATCTAAAAACAAAATTAAATCATTACTTTAAAACGACAAAGCCTAGAATTATGAAATAATCAATATTTATCCTCGTCTGTACCAAAATCCGTTAATGTTTTTGGACGTCAAATCTTTACTGTTTTCTCCGCCTACGATAGACCAATGCTAGATGCTTAGTCACATCAGTAGCTACGACTCGGCGTATTTTGTAAAAAATCGTGTGACGCTAAAAAAAAACAACATTACTAGCTCACTCAAAAAAATATTATAAGTGAGGTTATTCTCGTGGTCTTTGCCGAGTTTCTCCTCCAGCACCTCATCACTTCAAATCTGCTCCAAAGACTTACTTGAGATTTCGCAACTCTCAACGACTTTCCCTTCTACATCTGAAGCTGTTTAAGATAGGATCTCTCAAGTACATAGATCTGGAACCTATTAATACACCATACCAAGGTGGCTAGTAGGATAGTACCCTAATGTCGATGTTATATACCACCAGATCCCGAGAACATAGCGTAGTATCCTAGTGAAACAGTTTCGTATTACCCGGACTAACGTGTAGTGCAGAACAACCGCCCGTTGACCGTATTGGGCCACCGGCAATTAGACAAGATGTTTGCTTGTTTACCTACACCTAGCTCTCCTAGAAAGTGATCGGGCAGATGTTCTAGTCCACTAGGACGGCTAATACAAATTATACATAAATCTTTATGCTGCCGTATGTATATTCAACGTGCAGGACAAAATAATATCTTGAAACGAACACCGGTCCAGATTCCGCTATTATTTTCTGTCATAGAAGATCCACGTATTATATCCTGTCCCAGACGTAAATAATATTTATATTCGCTTAATGTAAGTTCTGTTTTTAAAATAATTACTTAATTATGAAATCCTGATGCAAAATCCACCATAAAATACTAAAATGTAGGTGATAAAATTACCTGAAGTTTTAAATCCAGAGTTATTATACCCGACAGTCCTGTATTATCACGTATAAATCTGTATTATTTGCTGAAGGTATAAATATCTACCTGCTAGACAGGGTATGTAAGTGTTTTGGGTAGTGTTTAATTCATCTTTGATATCGTAAAAATATACCACAGATCCAGTAATTATTCTCAGTAACTATTCAATAAAAAGACCCCAAACCAATGTATACCATTGATGTAAATCCATCTCCTTAATAGAGCCCAGTATTCTGTTAACCTATCTATCTAGCTATCGATTATATTTCTACATGTAAACAAGGTTTCTTTGTATTGTTGAAATTAAATACACCCCACTAAAAAGAGGAAAAGTGAATACAAACATACCTCTAAAATCATTTAAATATTAAGGTTTTTAATCGCGATCACCCTCAACACGTTAATAATTAAGTTTTCCTAGAGTAATTTAGAATAGTCTTAACCTTGTAAATAGTAACCGTACGTAGGTATATAATAAAACATTCAATTTTTCTGAAAGTATACAATATGAAGTTCCTTTTATATAATTCAGAGAGAGAAAAGTATAAAATCATTTTTAACCACATTATTACACGTTTAAAGGCACTACTATAGGTACTGAGACCCGTCCCCGTGCTAACATTATGTTTCCAGCCAGCTGCCGTCTTCCAAAGCATCTTGTATAACCGCCGTTAGGGGCCAGAATATCCAGTTCCGTTTAAGTCATTATTAATTCATTAAAATTCAAGCTTACTTAGGTTTTCTATTGTTTGACCTAATGTAATTTCAGAACATTATGATTAGTTTGCTTAAATCCCATATATTCTTGTGTATTAGTCAGTGTGACAAAAAGAGGTAACGAATTATTTAACCAAACCGCTCCAAAACTCCCAACCTTGAACTAAAACAAGTAATTGTGGATGATATGCACGCACGTACATAAAGAATATATTGATATCGTAACATTAATTATAATTGTTAATGTTTCGATTGGCCTTAAAATCAATTTTGTTTCAAGCTACCAATTCTTTAATAAAATTGAATATGCATGATACGCACCGCGAATACTATACTAATATTTTCCAACATCAGGCAATACTTCGAATGTAATTAATTTTGAGTCGTATGTTAGTTACTCTTCCTAACATATTCTGAACGGTGCAATCAAATTATGCAAGAGGTTGGCCAATTTATAAAATCAAATTTTGTTTAATTTGTATTGCTAACATTTATTTATAAAGTTAGTAATTTCTCATAAATCTATAGTTAAAAATGTCGTTCAATTACTTAGTGTTGTACATCCTCCCTACAAATTAAAATTTGATTACCACTTTATAAACGTGTTATCGTTAGGATAAGTTTTATTAGTCTTCATCAATGTAAGTTTAAAAATAAAAAATAGAGAAGTAAAGATGTAAGTTAAAAGTAAAATTGTGTACATTCCATAGCAGCTGTAACGTGATTAAAGGTTGTTGAAAAGAGGTTGGATAAGGAGTCTATGCGGTCTATAACTGCTATTATTTCATCTGGTTTCTTCATTGAATTCCAACTAACGTTCTAGTAACGTTTGATTAGATTTGATCTAACCGCAAATTCCTATGTTTGATATAAAACGAAATCTACAATATGAATATAGTAACCTAACAATAAATACACCATTCACCACTTAAAAACCAAAGAAATTGCCTATGAAACGAGTCATCTATAAAGTTCTTTAGTTAAAATGCGATTTCTGAACTGGCTAAATTTTAGAAACCTTTTTATTTATTCCACAATTTTTGATTAAAGCAGAGCAGTGCTACAGCTATTTTTCGGTTTTATACACTTACGTCAACGTACTTAAACTTTACAACGAGCATGTAAATGTTCTATTCTACATTTTCGATAAGATTTAACGAGAAAACTAGATTAGATTGAAATTGTAGCGGTAACACGGATTTTCATTAAAAAAAACGTGTTCTATTCAATTTCCATCTACATCAATATGAATTAAACTTAAAATTGTGTGAACTAAAAATTAAAGACAAAGATACTTTACTTTTATTAGGCCCTAAATGTAATTGACGTTCCCTCAAAATTAACATTCCAGTTAATTTATCGGATGATGTTATTATCTCTTGATTATATCACATTTCATAGTAAAAAATGATAATGTTGTCATATGATTGCTTTATACAGGGTCCGGCAATAGTGCTTCGGGCTTTCGTAGTTCCCGCGCTCTTAGCAGGTGGTGATTTCAAATTTTCTCGAAGTGTTCAGAAAGCGAACAGACACTTGCTCAAATTATTTCTGATTATAGAGGATATTCCAGAAAATGAGACACGATGGATAGAATTTTTTTAAGGGAACATCTTGTATATTTTTACATTTTTATATGATCATTAATGATCTTTATTCATGTTTAATAGATTATACTATAGATAGCTGTTACTCAACGGTTGGCAATAGTCCCCTTCAAATTTCGTGGCAATCTCTTATACAAGGTGTCCCGAATAAGGCTCCAGAGATGTTTTTCTCAATTTTTCAAATAAAATGACCCTGGATCCTTTCTTAGGATTTGATGAAAAATTAATTCTACGTTGATTGATTCTCTATACCTAATGAACACGCTTGAATAATGCACCAGTCGTGAATAAGCAGTCAGTGAGAATTCAAGTGTACGATTTCATTTCATTTATTTAAAATATCTCGTATCGCTTATTATTATTAACTGCAAACAAAACTATGTTCCCACACGGGAACGGACCAGGAACTGCCTATAATGTGCTCAATCAAACAACACCGTAACTACTAAATACACTGCTAAACCAATCTCAAACACAAATACTACCGCCAGCGTATTACAACCAACTAATTCTGTCTAGCAAAATACGCAATACCTACCGTTATATCACAATCAAACAATTGCAAATCAAACACCACTCATTCCAATGAATCATCCACATTCTCAACAAATACAACCTATGACAGCAACAGATAGTTCTGCAGAGCAGTACTGCCAATCATATCAAAATAATCAAGAAAACAAAACTATTGACGAAAACCTTGAGTGGTATAGTGAAGAAGATCCCGACATAGACAACGCAGATAATCGCACAAAAAGCACAATTGGCAAACCGTAAGTCACAAAGGTAAAAGAATAGCTAGACAAAAATCAGCTGAAGCAGCTGAACAAATCAAAACCAACAACAGATTTCAATCCCTTTCTCAAATACGAAACGGTGATAAACAAACAAATGAACTTCTTGATTGAAGAACTATAGATAACAGAAGTACAGAACCCAAACCTCCCCTAATGTATACATATGGGGTTACTAATTACACAGCTATGGTAGATAATTTAGCCCAAGTTGTTGACAGTGAAACGTATTTCACCAAAGCATTATCCAATAACACAGTAAAAATTAGTTCCCAAACAACAGATACTTACAAAAAATTCATACATAATGTCAAAGAAAAACAAATAGTTATATCACACGTACACAATTGAAACAGTACCAATCACATAAAGTAGTAGTACGACATCCACATAACTCTATTCCGCATGATGAGATACTAAGCGAATTAAAAAAAAAGGAGACTCAGGAAGAAACACCGTAAATGTCAAACATAGAGACCATAGGGCCTGCAAGGAACCACTACTACTCTTCTTCGTCGACCTTGAGCCCCAAAGTAACAACAAGCAAATTTATAAGCTACAATTCTTACAACACTGTAAAATTACAGGGAACCAACTAGACAGAACAACGATTATACCATGCAGAAGGTGTCAAAGCTATCGACACTCAAAACCATACTGCACGAAACCCTACAATTGCGTAAAATATAGTGGACCGTATAACACTGCAACCCGCAAGAAAACTATAGATAGACCAGCCACCTGCACCTTATGTAATGTATGTAATGGAAGTTACCCAGCAAATTGTAAAGGATGCTCAGACTATCGTGACTTAGTACAAACAAGAAACAAAAATAACCCTCAGAAAGTTACTAGAGGAATTGTAGGAACTAATTTAACTAGCCAACAACATCAACAAGTCACATACAGCATGCGCAATGCTACAGTAAGTTATGCCCAAGCAGTAGGAGGTACGTCAATCATTCAAACCAATAAAGTAGATATACTATGGGGGTACTAGTCCACTTTTGATAATAATAACAAACCTTCCCCTACAGATTGTGCACAAGGTCAATGGTTACCTGCATCGAAGTATATTCCTCAAGGTCCAGATTATACACGTCCAAGTACAACTTGTTCAAGGTCAAAACCATTGAAGCTCTCACACAGATTCTCCGCATCAAAGTGCATGGTTTTCAAGGTCAAGGTCATCGTACTCATTTCCTACATTGAAGTATATTCATCAAGATAATCACATTGCATATGCCAAAGCACAAGGTTTTTCAAAGTCACGTTCCCTGCATCAGTCTTCAAGGCCACGTGACAGAAAATGTTCAAGGTCACCAATCAATTACTTGGCTGAGGCAAGTGTTAATTTGACAGGAAATTTTCAAGGACACCAGGCAATTCTATGAATTTGACCGATGTCATGTGTGCGCGTTAATTACAATTCTCAAGATCAGGGGTGTTAAATAGACTTTTCAAGGTATAGGGGATTCTACTTTTCAGGGTCAAGTTTTCAAGGTCACCAATTCTTTCCTGAGCCACGTTGTTAATTTAGTTATTACAATTTTTCTCAAGCTCACCTACTGGGGTATTGTCTATCCTAGTAGTCAAAGTTTATTGACCTTTTTAAGGTAATCGGTTTTAAGGTTACGCCCCCCAGAAAAGTTCATTGACCTCCGTGGTTCAGGTCAAAAAATAAGCTCCTGGCTTTGCGCAGGATATTTCACACCTCTATTTGCAAGGTCAAAGGTGATTCAAAGTTCTTGTATTGACTAAATTGTAATAAAAGGATTATGCTGACGTGGGGTCATACTACTGTCCTACACCACCAGGATGAGGTGGTTTTCCTAAAAACCGGATCCGGTTCCCAGACACAGATAGCCGTTACCTAAAACAGGGAAACCGTTTCCCAAAACCGGGGATCTGTTTCCTAACACAGGTAGCGGTTTCCCCCCATTTCAAGGTCACACCTCTGAGAAAAGATTCATTGTTCTGGCCGAGTTAGGGTCATAATTCCTAAAAATAGATTGTTATCTAAATCAATTTCCAGCTAACCCCACCATTTCAGGTTCAAGAGCAATATAGGTAAATATTCTCTACACATGTCTATTATAATAGTTGCGATAAAACATAAAATTGTCATCGTTACCATAATGATACAGATTTAGTTTAATGCGAGTATGGCAATAACCACAATCTGTTTTTTGTTTAAAATCATGTAGCCTAGAAGTGATGGTCTGTATGTACTATGTTACTAAAAAAATACTTACTAGAAGAACCACGAAGAAACACGAACCCCAAAACTCGAACACCAAAACACGAACACCAAAACACGAACATCAAAACACGAACACCAAAACACGAACACCAAAACACGAACACCAAAACACGAACACCAAAACACGAACACCAAAACACGATCACCAAAACACGAACACCAAAACACGAACACCAAAACACGAACACCAAAACACGAACACCAAAACACGAACACAAAACACGAACACCAAAACACGAACACCAAAACAAACACCAAAACACGAACACCAAAACACGAACACCAAAACACGAACACCAAAACACGAACACCAAAACACGAACACCAAAACACGAACACCAAAACACGAACACCAAAACACGAACACCAAAACACGAACACCAAAACACGTACACCAAAACACGAACACCAAAACACGAACACCAAAACACGAACATCAAAACACGAACACCAAAACACGAACACCAAAACACGAACACCAAAACACGAACACCAAAACACGAACACCAAAACCCGAACACCAAAACACGAACACCAAAACAAGAACACCAAAACACGAACACCAAAACACGAACACCAAAACACGAACACCAAAACACGAACACCAAAACACGAACACCAAAACACGAACACCAAAACACGAACACCAAAACACGTACACCAAAACACGAACACCAAAACACGAACATCAAAACACGAACACCAAAACACAAACACCAAAACTCGAACACCAAAACACGAACACCAAAACACGAACATCAAAACACGAACACCAAAACACGAACACCAAAACACGAACACCAAAACACGAACACCAAAACACGAACACCAAAACACGATCACCAAAACACGAACACCAAAACACGAACACCAAAACACGAACACCAAAACACGAACACCAAAACACGAACACAAAACACGAACACCAAAACACGAACACCAAAACACGAACACCAAAACACGAACACCAAAACACGAACACCAAAACACGAATACCAAAACACGAACACCAAAACACGAACACCAAAACACGAACACCAAAACACGAACACCAAAACACGAACACCAAAACACGAACACCAAAACACGAACACCAAAACACGAATACCAAAACACGAACACCAAAACACGAACACCAAAACACGAACACCAAAACACGAACATCAAAACACGAACACCAAAACACGAACACCAAAACACGAACACCAAAACACGATCACCAAAACACGAACACCAAAACACGAACACCAAAACACGAACACCAAAACACGAACACCAAAACACGAACACAAAACACGAACACCAAAACACGAACACCAAAACACGAACACCAAAACACGAACACCAAAACACGAACACCAAAACACGAACACCAAAACACGAACACCAAAACACGAACACCAAAACACGAACACCAAAACACGAACACCAAAACACGAACACCAAAACACGAACACCAAAACACGAACACAAAACACGAACACCAAAACACGAACACCAAAACACGAACACCAAAACACGAACACCAAAACACGAACACCAAAACACGAACACCAAAACACGAACACCAAAACACGAACACCAAAACACGAACACCAAAACACGAACACCAAAACACGAACACCAAAACACGAACACCAAAACACGAACACCAAACCACGAACACCAAAACACGAACACCAAAACACGTACACCAAAACACGAACACCAATACAACAAAACATGAAAACATGGAGGATATCAGTCAAAGTGCCACATGCCAACCTAGTAAAATACTCAACTCTGCATGTAACTCTTACTTCAAAATTCATTAAGTAATAGCTCTTTTGAATTTAACGAAAGCTTTTATCGAAATCCCCAAAATCGAGATTTTCAAAAATTATGCAAATCATTTACTCAATTACTAAATAAAATACGGAAGCTTAGGTTGTCCAAAATCAAAATGAATCAATATTAGTATCGCCATTTAAGGTACTTAATCCACACACGCAAATGTTGAGAAAAACAATGATTAGCTTCGCTCTTTGTATGGTACGCTCTTTAATCTTTATTCAATGTAAACGGTAACGCATTACTGAAATTTAGTTCAATAATATTTGCCAAATTTGTAACTCAATGTACAATCGACCATAAAAGATAACACCTTAAAATTCCCTGAACTTGATTAGGACTTTTTCGTAAGCATAGATAACCTCACAAAATTTAATTAAAACAATCCCATATTAAAAGAAAATAATTTTAACAAGCAAAAAAAAGAAATAAATGGACTAAGGTATAAAACTAACTAAGCAATTCATAAAATGGAGATCCTTTGGTTAGCAGGTAGAATGGTGCACCTCAAATTTCACAATAAACGCGCAATAAATGCTGACTTGTATTTCGAAAAGCATCTGTTCATGTAGGGAGACGCAAATCACCTTTCTTTCGCAAACATCCGCAAATGAAATGATGAAAGGTTAAATTGCGATTCTTAAACTCATAAGGAAAAAATCCGTTAATACGCTAGCAGAAAACCTACATACTAATTTTTAATAAAACTTCGGAATTTCACTTTAACAACTCGTCAAAATAAAAGCTGCATATCTGTACATTACTAAAATTATTCTTAAGTAAACAAATATACACATAAAAATTTATACGTTCTTATGTAAGGTTCCTTCATAAATTTTTTAATAAGGAAACTCTCAACTAGTGCAGATATGTCCTTCCTAAAATACACCCTAACTGATATTTAATTAATCCGCACAATCATATTTCTGGTTACAACCCACTTTAATTAACTTAAACGTCAATAGTAATAAAAACACCAAAGCCCGAGCATGTTATTGGACACATTATAAAAACGATACGATAATAATAGTTTACTAACTCCAATACGTGATAACAATTTATGCGTTCTTACGTGAGGTTCCTTCATAAATTTTTTAAAAAGGAAACTCAACTAGTGCAGATATGTCCTTTCTAAAATACACCCAAACTGATATTTAATTAATCCTCACAATCATATTTCCGGTTACAACCCACAGTTGATATTCACTTTAATTAACTTAAACGTCAATAGTAATAAAAACACCAAAGTCCGAGCATGTTATTGGACACCTTATAGAAACGATACGATAATAATAGTTTACTAACTCCAATACGTGATTACAATTTAATTCGTATACTATTAATACGAAATACGTGATAAGATTCGATAACGTTAATTTAAACTTTCATCAATATTTTCGGTAATAATACAATTTTAAAAATCAGGTAGCGGAATACGATACTACTGAAGTCGGGGTCCTTTATATAAGTGTAATCCAAACAGCGGACAAGGTCAAAAATGGGCACTCCGTACACCACTTGATTAAAAAACGATACAAAATCAATGTTTGATGGCTTCGTAATGTATGAAATATCCACAATGCGAAACATTAACTTTTTGTTCTCAAGTGATTACACAATCATTAAACGGTCATGACATAATCACGCTATCACGCTGAACTTCCTCAAGAAGGAAACCACTCGCCATTTCTAAAAGTACTTAAATACGTTACATTTTCTGCTTAAACAAACTGTTTTAATGATCTGACGTATCAGTTTCCACCGGAAACTTTCCTTGAGCGGTAACTTCGATAATTTGCAAAATAAGCAACTTTAAAAACCTCATTTGGTAACCATACACGTACAACATTTTCTAGAGGGTGCACATACTAGCTATAGATCAAGCTTTGATCATCAACTTAAGAAAATTTGTATCAATTTGAACATTGCATAAATGATAAACTGTACTTCAATCGAAATCAATCTTACCGTCGCCCCAAAGATAAACTAACAAGAAAAGTTCCACTATAATTAACAAAGCACTACTCATTGAATGATGCCTTGATTAATTTTACACAATTAAATCCTACAACGTTTACAAAAACGGTATGACAAAACGTTATTTGAAATAATTTAGACACTAGCAGCATCATCTCCTTTTTCATTTATACCACACGAAATAATATAAACTATATTTTTGTATAAAATTGAGGATCGTCTCATTAATAATTTACAAAAGGTTAGCAAGTCGTTAATTGAATACTGAAGTGTATAGATTGAGGTATGACAAATTGCTTTCGTCTTACTATACATAGACTGGCTTAAGTCATTAATTATAATTTCTTCAAGTGAAACAATATGAGCCATAGTACACCTAAAGTTTATTTTATTTCACTAACTTAACTAATAGCATTATGTATGTATATATATATATATATATATATATATATATATATATATATATCTGCTTATTTTAAATCGAATTCTCAATTTACTTAATCCACTTTTCAAAAATAAATGTCAAATGTAATTACTTTGTCACAAACCTTCTATTACAGTAAGATGAAATAATTTGATTACATGCTAGTGGTTTTCTCATTTCAGTGCCAGACGATAACTTTCATGATGTTCCAATTACATAAGCTGTATAGCCGGTATTAGCACTATCATGCAAAAGTATAATATTGCATTTGCAGTTCGGGTTGTATAAAAATGTGTGGTATGTTACAAAGCACAAGTAAAAAAAAATGTGGGTTAAGGTAACTTCTGAGTTTTATCGTTCTCCTTTGTCATACAGATTTGCGTGGTTTTAGACAACTACCAATGCATACATTTTTTTAGAATTCCACATTCACAAATTGATAGTTTTCTACAAAGTAAACTTACTTTATGGAAATGATAAAAGAATTCAGTGGAACTTGTTACTTTAGGTAATTTGAGCATTTTCTATTAGTATAATTTTTAACTGTAGGGAAATGCATTATATCTATTAAATATTTAAGTTTTATCAAATATGTAGATTATGGAGTATGCTAACTAACATTTTTAAGGTTCACAATGTTAACGTATCAGACTACCTTATTGATAGTCTAAACTCGAAAGTCATACTCAACGTGGCAAAAATAACGGATGTAGGAAAAGAAGAAATTTTACGGATGCTAACATGCTCTTCCGTTCATTTGCTCTACTTATTTTAAAAGTAATACATTTTCTAGACAGTAGTCAGAGAAAGCAGTTCGATTGCATATTTTTCATTGATTAACAAAAAACATAAAGATCAATCACTCATTAACTTGTTACACTGTTTGCGATAAAAGTCTAATAATACGAAATAATGAAAAGAGATTTTATAAACTAAACTGCATTTGAGAGACTTTTTATTGCTAGAAACGGCATACTTGAGTTACACTGCATAATTAATTAAATTTTTGTAGTTTACAAAAAGTTCTTGAAAAATATTGGAAAAAACGCCCATTTGAGAATTAATTATCACTTTAAAAAGTTTTAAAACGAACTTCTAATGAATTTGTTTTAAAACCGATCCGTAGAATGCGACAATACATTCTCCTGATCGTCAAGTGATATTTTTAGGATTTGAAAATTTCAGATCAATGTAGGGTTTCACTTTTTATCAAATACATGTATCAATTTCGACTTCAAAACGAAAATAATTATGTTCTATGTCACGATTTAGGAATACTAGGGATTCGCCTTTATGATACTTGTTGAGGAAAGTAAAACACCAGCTTCTTATAATTAACGTTTTTATGATCACCAACATTTCAGATGGATCGTACTTTCATTTATCACCATCTTTCTTTTATTCAAGGCGTGGTAAAAAGAAAGTGTACACACAAAATCCATGTAAAATTTTTATGAGTTTTTTCATTAAAAACATGTAAACCGACATTTTGATCATTATTTGTAAATTATTAGGTCTTATTTAAAGCTGTGAATGGTAAGCAGTAATTGAACTTAACTGAACATTTTCATGATTCTAAAAGAATCGTTATTAAAACAAAATGAAAACTATAAAGTGATAGGGTATTACACAAGACTTTCGACGTTGAAATAGGCGATCTAAATCAGCCAGATGCTCAATTCGTTTGATTGATTTTAAAACTATTGTATAAACTTTAAAAAGTTTTAACAAAAATAGCGATGAACAAAAAAAAACCTTTTTCACAAAATTGTTCTATGGATTGAATATCTAAAATTTGCGTTCTACTTTCGGTGTTATTCGGTAAGATAAATATATGAATTGTTTAGCTTTGCGAATAAAATTAATTTAATGAATGGTTTTCAAATTATGGAAATGTTGTTATTGATAAACATGTTTCAGAAGGTAAATAAAGCTATATTAGTAGTCATTTTATACGCTATTACGCAAATGTAGGTAACAAATAATCACAGTAGGTACTAATACAGTTGGAGAGGAGGATATTTTTTTCTTTTAATTTGACGGTAATAAAAACAAAACACGTATTAGTGAAGTGTTGGAAAAATGTCCACGTAATCTCATGACTATGCTACAGTAATAATACATCATTTGCTCATTATCGTATCCAGTATTTTCAGATAAACCGATCAGTCGAAATCAAATTTTGACACGCTTTTCTTCAGCTTAATCTTCTTCTATCTTTCTGTTTCATACATTACATAATTACCACTTTAGTGTCAATTTACCATCGAAGAACTAGGAATCTCGACGAAAAAGTAAAACCGATAGGACCAGCGTAATTACAACAGATGCAGCGCGAAGATAATTTAATCCATTGCAACAATATGCAAAATATTTCAGATAAAACAAAATTACCAACTAAGATGTCAATTTATTTCCTATAAATCAGGATCGGCCTGGGACCTCTAAAAGGGCGCTGTCTTAGACTTAAGAAAGGGCGCAATCAGGGGGCTTGGGGTATGGAATACCCGCCAGCATAACGGGGTCCGGGAAAACAATTTAAAATTGTGACCTGAAAACCAATTTTAGTATCTCTTTTGACTAAAAACTCTAAGCCAAGTAGCAATAAAAACTGATATTTTATGTGATTATTTTATTTCTGATCCAAAAAGCTATAAAAAAAACTCAACTTGGAGTACACATAATAAACAAAACAAATTTTCACCAAAAACAATAATACATGTTGAACTGGTGTAACATCTTATACGCGTACTTGACACAAGATTGACAGTTTTTGTTGTTACTGCACATGATTGTTTCTTCATTTTCAGATTCTGAACTTGAATGCATGTTGAAGACATTTTCATTCTGTGAATGTTCCTAGAATCGTCCTGATAGTGATTTTTTAAAGTCATATTAATGTTTGGCCACTGTTTAATGGACGATTCAAGTTCTCTAGGAGCTTTCCTTTGTCAATAGTAGGGATCAGAGGCCATATTTTCTCTAATGCAGTTTCTGGAATTCCGTTAGTTCTGAGTCCAGAGAATCTTTGAGAATCAAAGCATGATCGATCCTTACAAACTCTGTTTTTACTTGTGAACTTTGTCTCCATGCTTGTGTTAATTTGGTCAACCACAACATAAAAAACATTAACTTTAAAGCTCTCCTTACCATTCAAGGAAGTGTTCCTGACTTCATCGTTTGTTTCATCTGGCATTTTTTTCTTTTTCTCTGTCTTCTGACAGCCAGTTCACGCTCGATGTTAATTTTGTTGCAGTATTTATTCAAGGTTGGAGTCTGTACAACTTTATCATTCCTTCACATACAATCCCTTGAGCATAGAAGAATCGTTTCAGTTCTTTCCTTGTATTATCGGTATTACGATCGCTATTACGCTGCTGAATTACATTCTTTGATACGATCTCGGGCTACCTATGCTAGGAATACTCGATTCTCTCATTCACACCATCAGTATGCAGTACAAATCTCAACTTGTCGTACCAAATGGGCGCAATCCACATTCTTCTATACGGCTTCTAAACTCTGGAATGATCGTCCTAGTTGCCGTTTTCCTTTCACGTATGATATGAAAAAATTTAAGCTGGCTGTTTATAGGCATCTCTCGGCAAGTCAATGTCCCTCTATCCATCCTCCTAAGTGATCCTGAGTGCTTTAGTACAATAGGCCAAATTTAGCCTGTTCAGGTACACAGTCATTAAAGAAAAGACTATTTGTCATGAACTTGACAAAATTTTTCGCAGCACCAAGAATGCCTGGGAATGTATGTCTTGTATTCTTCAAACTGCTTTCAGCGGATTAAATTATATTCCACTGTAGGTTCTTAGTTTGAAGATAGTCTGACAAAGACGTTCTCGACTTGAAAATGATCAAAACATCATAGCAGTGAGGATAACTTCCAATGACAAAAACTTTTGGAGGAAACTGTTTGTTTCTTCGTTTTGGGGCCGAAATTTTGGGAGTTTCCCACGTTAGTCAGGAATAACCAATTCGACTTATACGGCTTTTGGTTGTTTTCCTTAATTTCCCGCCAAATTCAACAAGTTACTGTAACGGCCAAAATCTTTGGAAGTGGCGTCACTTTTGGACCTCATCTGGTTGCTCCAATCGCACTCAACCCGAAACTTAGATGTTGTTCCAAATAAATATCCAGTCCCTTGTGGGATTCTTTTATAAAAACTTGAATTTCCTGTAGCAAACCAAAAAACGAAATCGAAGCAGTTACAACCTGTGATGTGTATGCCATAACTAAATTTAAAGAATGAGCATAGCACCACTTATGAATGTGGTTTTTGGACCTGCTATTGAAGCCTGGCTGAAACGCCTTTGTATTGACGGCTCATGTTTGCAACTTCATTAAACGAGTTGACAATACAGTTATTGATACTAAGTCTTGCACCACTTAACATTTCAAGACCAAAAAGATGTTTGAAGAACGTAAATGCAAAGAATCAGCCTTATGGCCTTTGGGTAGTCGTAATTTTTGGTCATTAGCTAAAGCCAGTAAGAACTTGAGTAAATCTTCCTTTCCTTCCTTGATGTCTCGTGACAGCTGTAGTAGCTCATCCTGCTGACAAAGCTAACCTCCATGTCGATTACTTTGCACTTGCACTTTCGATATAAGCTCGTAGAATCAATTATCAATAAGCTTGACTCGAATAAGGCGACTGGCCCTGACGGTATTCCAGATATCGTCCTTACAAAATGCTACCTTAAACTAGTACCTGTATTGTCCAAACCCTTTTCGATCTCCATGTCATCTGGAGAGTTTCCCTCATCGTGGAAATTGGCAAATGTCCAATCTATTCCTAAAAAGGGCGACAAAACCGATCCCTCAAACTATCTACCAATAGACATCACTTCCATTCTGTAGAAAATCATGGAAGAAGCCATCAACCACCAACTACTTTCGTTCCTCGAGTACAATAAACTCCTAAACGACCACCAGTATGGGTTCAGACAGAGTCGTTCAATTGGTGATCTTCTTCCATATGTCACCCAACTTTGGAATAACACATTAGAGAGGTCCGGTGAAACAGTCGTAGTAGCTTTAGAATTTCAAAGGCTTTTGAATAGGTTTGGAACAAGTGCCTACTAGCCAAGCTCACTTCGTTCGGCTTATCCGATACGCTCATCAATTGGGTATCCAGCTTTCTTGACAAAAGACGTATACGCGTTGGCTTCTTTTCGAAAGAAACTACTATTAACGCGGGAGTAACCAAGGATCAGTGATAGCTACCACACTTTTCCTGCCATACATAAATGACATCATTTCCTCAACAACTAACTCTATTCATTGCTTTGCAGACGACAGCACTCCACAATTTAGTTCTTCTTAGTTTGTCCCACAATAGTCTAGTCAGGACGTTAAAGCGAAAATGGTAGCCTCAAGTCAACAATAACCTAGAACGTATCCTTCAATGGGGAAGGAATAATCTACTCACGTTCAATGCCGACAAAACCCAGTGTTGCTTCGTGTCCGCCAAGAAGTACCTATCATTTCCTGGTGTAAATATAAATGGACTAGATATCAAGCTTTCAACCCTATTTCTATGTTAGAGATGTCCGTATCATCGAACCTTTCATGGGTTAACTAACTTTTGTCAGCCAGAAAAACAGCTCCCGTAAAGTGGGCTTTCTGTACAGATCTAGACAGTACTTCACATCCGAACCACTCCTTTTACTGTATAAGGCTCAAATTCGACCTCATCTGGAATACAATTTCCGTCTATGGGTCAGTGCTTCCCAATACGGCCTTGATATGGTAAACCGCTCTCTAACTTCTGACCTACAGTTTCTTGAGCATAAAAGAACAGTTTCTGTTTTTTCCTTGTTCTATCGCTATTACAATGGCAAGTGTGCCTCCGAAATACACTCCTTAATACCTTCTCAGGTCATCCTCGCTAGAAACACTCGGTTTGCACATTCACACCATAATTACGCACTCAAAATTACATCTTGCTACATTAAACGGGCGCAATCTACATTTTTCCACACCGCGACCAAATTTTGGAATGGACTACCCAATTCCCGATTTCCTCCAAAAAACTTTGATCTAAGAAAATTTATGGTGGCCGTACATAAACGTTTCTCGGCAGACTAATAATATCTCTAACCCCCTCCCAGGGTTCCCGAGTGATTTAGCACGTTACGCAAATCTGACCCATTTCAGAAATACCCATTTCCAATACACACAGTTCATTATGTGAATTGATGTTATATTTAACATTTAATACATTACATCTAATTCTATTTTTTGTAATCGATTACAGCTGATAACATGTACAAATCTTTCGAAAAAGCTCAACAAATTGTGTGGTTCTAAAAACTCGATAATTTATATCTTTTAAACAAAATATATCCTCAATTTTATGAATGTTAAAAGTGCGAACACGGCAATTGCGTTTCTACTGTAACAGTTTTCATAATTTTGGCGTAATATGGAATAATTTCCCAATTGTAATATAACTATCTAGATTTAACAAAAGCGGTTCATTTTGTTGTTTATAAACTATATCTTCCTTGACTGGCTAATCAATTTGATTTTCGGTTTCACGAGAGCGAAAAAATGGCATTTCGACGTATGATTGCCATCATACAAATTCTTAGGGTTCTTTATTTTCCAAAATTACATGATCAGATTGACCACATCCGATTCGTATTTAGCATGATTAATTTTTGTAATGCATACCATCGATTAGGTATTCATTTGCAGCATTTTTATACCCATCATCTACAGAAACGCAAACATGGTCAAATGCTTTTTAGATATCTAATGCGCCTACAACTGTTTCACCGGATTATTCTCATGTATATTTATTGGATTTTAGCCTTTTTTTTCACTTATAGCTTTTATGGTCATACTCTGATTTTATAAAAAGTACATTTTTTCTGAGACGGGAAAAAAATTTGACATTTTGTCTCTTTTGGCAGGTACTAAAATGTCACTTTTAATGGAATTACTTTTTTCCCGGTGAAAAAAATAGGTACTTTTTCCCGGGTACGTATAGATAATACAAATAAATATCAACACATTTATTTTAAAAACGAAAGTTACATTTTCTTAACACTGAAAGTACAGTTGTTAAACCTGCATTGCATGAAAGTCTTTCTCGAAGGACGATTTGAAACTTCTGCTACATTAGAAAATTCTTCAGCAGAAATAACATTTTCTGCCACGGATGCCACTGCTCTAGATGTACTTAGCCGGAAATTTGGTGTTACCTTAGCTGATGCATTGTAAGACGTTTGTAATAGTTTGTTAGCAATTTCTGTTCTTTGCGCTATTGAGTCATCAACATACCCTTCTGCGATCATTGAAGACTTCCAACCGCCGTATTTTTTTAGTGTTAACAAGTCTCCTCCAGATTCCACAAGAAGGGTATCTGACGATCTACAAAATGCATGACCCGTGTATAAGTTAGTATTTCCTAATCCAAGAAAATTGGTCACTGTTTCAGGTATTTTATAAAACTGATTTTTACCCACAACCTGATTAATACATTTTCTACTGCGGTATGCATAAAAAGACGTCGATATTTTGCTGGTGGTGGGCGAAGGGCTCTGTACATTTTATAAAATTTAACATATTCTTCAGTAACTACAAATCTCTTGCATCATTTTTCGTTGACTAATTTTCACTACTAGTAAATTTCCGGATTCTTCTATGTCATTAATGTTATCTGGCTTATTTCACAAATTCGACAAGCTCGAAAATACTACATTAACCTTAGTCATTAAATAAACTTCATCAGGAGCATTATATAAAAATCTGTAATTTGGGTATTCGTGAAAATCCTAGATTTCTTGGGCTGGTAACCTTTTCCATTTTGCTTTAAAAATGTGATTAACTTGACATATTTGGAAATATACACATTACTATTAGTTTGTAATGTACTTCTAATCATTGAATAACTCGACCACACGCCAATACAGCAAAACAACTCAGTTTCCGAAAAAGAACTGCATTTATTTTTCAATTTCCATTCCATAAATTTTGCATATGCGTTTTCGTAAATTTTTTCTTGATTTACTTAGGAATAGTCTCAATGATGCCGCTTCTACTAATTCCCGTGGAGTAAAACAAAACTCAGAATCGGAATGGCTGTCCATTATTTTACTCATTGAAACTAGAATAACTTTCTGAAAAACTAAATTAACAAATCTATTTTTATTAGAAAATTAACGTGACCGTTATTTACTTAAGTCAGAAAATTATTGATGTGAAATTTGAAGTTTTAAACTGGTAGGATGTTGTACTTATAGCGACAATTAGACCTGCGTTGCTAAAGAAACCTTTAAAATAATTAAATATCTGTCAATTTAATTCTGTGATTTGATTTAAAAATTGCGAACTTAGTGGTTGTTTAGTAGTTATTTTGAATAATATAAAGTTAAAAAATGTCTGATTCCGAGTTTTCTTTGACTCCACCGGCATCAAAAGTAGCGTCACAAAAATTATTGCCAGCTACGGAAAATTTACGAAACCCGTGTATTAAAGATTTAATGGAATAGAAGATGAAAAAGACATGCAGTTCTTTCTCAGAGACCAAATCCATCAACAGTGTGGTCGAATTACTCAATGGTTAAAAGTATGTTACAATACAATAATAATGTAGACATTTCAAAATATTTCAAACTAATTACATTTCTGAAATAAAATGGGAAAGGTTACACGCCCAAGAAAGCAGAGATTTTTACGAGTACACAAGCTAGTGACTTTTTAAATATGCTCGATGAAGTATATTTAATGAGCAAGGTTGTTGTTGCACTTGGGATTGCAGGAGCTTGTCGAATTTGTGAAATCAACCAAATTGCATTAGATGATATTGAAGATTCGGGAACGTTAATAATTGTGAAACTTAAGCAAACAAAGAATGATGTAAACAGGAGATTTGTAGTTGCCGAAGAATATATTAAATATTACCGAATGTACATAGCCCTTCGTGCAGTAGCAGCAAGGGATCGCCGCCTGTTTTATACATATCTCAATGGAAAATCTATCAATCAGGTTGAGGTAAAAATCAATTTTATAAGGTACCTGAAACAGTATCTAATTTTCTTCAACTTGAAACTGCTAACTCATATACTGGTCATCCATTTCGAAGATCGCCTGCTACACTTTTAGTTGAACCTGGGGAAGACTTGATGACACTAAAGAAACATGGCGGTTGGAAATCATCAATGGTCGCTGAAGGGTATGTTGATGAATGGGTAGCACACAGAACAGAAATAGCTTAATAAAGTGTTTAGAACGTGTGGCATTGCGAAAATAACACTCGATTTGCAACCAGGTACATCAACGGCAGCTGTGTCCATGGCAGAAAATGTATTTTCAACACAAGAAAATTCGACTGTTGTCCCGAATAATTCAAGGAACATGTCATTCACGCAATGCAAATTTAATAAATGTAGTTTTGATATAAAGGATATGTAACTTTTGTATAATAAAACATTCTAGAATATGTTTTTTCAATATTAAATCATCGTTTTTCCCGTCACAGAAAAAAATTGTGTATATACACGGGAAAAATATTAGATTTAAGCTCTCGGTGTAATTGTCTCCCTCCGCTTCGCGTCGGGATACAAACGAACACCTCGAGTTAAAATCTAGTACTTTTCTCCCTTGTATAGTAAATATGTATTAAGTAGAAGGATTTCTCCAGATCTCTATCAAAGTAAAACGTTTAGTCAGCTGACTTGAAACATTTATATTTCGAAAACTATTAGGCCTATTTTAATCAAACAACTTGTGTCATATCGATATTTATTTCTGTATATATGAACGTAATCTGATATTTTTGTTACATTTAGCTAGGTACTAGAGCGAAATATATTCGAAAAAACACCATTTTCAAGCGCTCTTCGCGGTTTAAAGGATTGTCTTTATTTTTAGGTGTATGCCAAGGTACACCCTTGCCTAGAGGTTGATGCTGAGTTTGTCACTTTCTATTATTTAAAAACTCTGTAATGAAGAAAAAATGCTACGTTTGTTAACTCCCTTATTCTAAGCGTTATACGCAATATTTTTACAGGATCTGTACATTAAAACCAATAAATACGGAAAGATCCACTTTATCTTAATTTTTATCATTGCTAACCAAGGGATAGAAATAAGTATTTCGTTGAAAAATGATATCGTCTAACTGCACGCAGCCGGGGAAGAGAATTCAACGCGCGACCTTGAGAAATCGCAATTTATATAGTGTGGCATAATGGTTTCATTATGAATGCATGCATTTTTAAGTAGGAACGTAGTATTAAAATTGCAATAAAATGCGAAATTTCTAGATCTCAAAAACTATTTTTTGTTCAAATTTCATAACAAATGCATTTACATGCAATCATCGCCCTGGGTTCGAACCTTTGTATCTTCTCACTTAACATAATATATTGACTTAAATTGAAGGTACAAACATGTGTAGAAATTTTTCATTCATGAGCTATAGTACATGCGTGCCGCCTCTCCGAGATTAAAAACGGTTGCAGTTTGCCATCCTTATTCAATAACAGCACATTTTTCAAAACCGTCTAATCGTATAATCACGAGTATATTTTAAGAAAATATTTTTACATTTATCTTATTTAGGCAATTCCTTAATATTATGACAAAAAAAAAGGTTTACTTACTTCACGTAGTGAGAATTGGTCATATTTGCCTGTTTGGGCTATTTACAAGCAAATGAAAACAATTTGTTATAATTTGTTTTTGGTAATAGGTTTCAGAAAGTATCGAACTACCCAATTTTCGAATTTTATTGATTTGCATTGGAAAATGAAATATATATGAAGGTTTAAATTAGAGCGTGTTGAGAAATGATACGACTTATAGTATCTTTTTGTAAATAAAATTCAACAGTTCTAAAACTACGCCAATTACACACTTAGAATTTACACATTTCAACAAAAATATATCCGTTGTTAAACAGCAAAACAATTAGGCAAATCGGCCTCACCAATTTTATAAAATAAGCCTTCAAAGCGAAGTGACCAATCTTTTTACTTTGATAGTAACATATTATTACATATTTTGCATCCGTATTTTATTTTAATAATAAACTATTAATTTCTATCTATTGTACATTATATTACTATTTTTATGCGTTAATCAAATGGAAGGACAAATTTTAAAACCATGTGTTTATTGTAACATTAGATTACGTAAAGATTTTGGTGGATAAAGAAAAAAAGAACATCAAATTATTTTTCATTGTGAAAAATGAAAAAATGTAAGAAACACATTTCAAGATTATTGTAGTCTCATTTTTATTTTAGGCAATATTTCAAAGTTATAATACGTTGACAGTACCTTAATGACAAACATCTCAATTTATACAGACTATGCATATAGGAGTAAGCAACATTCCTTTCATATTCAACAATTTACAGTATGCACGTACATTTTATAGTATTTGTAGTAAATGTAATATCTATAAAATATTTATCAATATGCCATTAATAAAAGGGACACAAGTGTGGGTTATAGGTAAATCTGTGTAAATTTTAATTTTATGAAATATTTGTAGTGCTTAAACAAATTCAACATGCAACAGAATTCTGTACTGTACTGTCCTAACCGCCAAAATCTGACCTATTATCTAAAACATGTGCGTAAAGGTATAATGATTTTATATTTGTTTCTCGTACGTATAATGTTAATTAAATAATTTAGAACAACATATAGTTTTTATTTTGCCTTTTATAATACCATTTAAATTAGCATTTATTCCATGGAAATGTAAACCTCCACGATGATCACACATGATTAAAATACTTATATTTCGTGTATTAAATCATGTATTTTTATGCAAATTTAAACGTTTTGATAACAATTGCAGTTATCGTCCACAGTAAATGGTAATACCTTTAAGAATTAATTGAGATCTCAAAATAAATTTATGAGACATAAAAACGAAAATATAAGCCTACTATCAAACATAACTGTTTGATAAACCTATAAAGCCAACCATGGAATCTAACGTTATTTTAGTAAAGAATAGCTAGACCTTTAATAAACTAAATATTATAAAAGTGTCTTGAAGATGACAAATGAGAACACCTTCTATCGAACGAAGCCTAACAATGAAAAATGTCATAATCTAAGAACAAATTTAACAAAATTTAATCAAGTTCTAAATTATTTGACATTGATAACAGCATTCACAATAAAGACTTGAGATACTTAAAGGTCTACTCAAATTTAACAAAGAAATAGTTTTGGTTATTAATAGTTGTCATTGTTGTACACTTAAAACACAATGTCTACATTTGATATGATTTAAACTTATTCACTTATAAATTAACTAATAAATTATTGCTGTGGTAACAACATGCTGAATTGGTGAAGCATTTACTTCAAGGTCTAGGAAAAACATAGCAAAAACCTAGGCATACTAAAGTTAAAATTATTATATTATAATTATTATAATTTTTCTAGTTTCTCAGCATGCTGGTTTTTACACGATCCTGTGACGGGTCTAGGGCAAGTCACATAATCTTTCTATTGCAAATATTTTCTGACTATGGAAGTTGTTTCTAGTATAACCGCTTTCTGTATGTTTGTGTAGATGTTTGTTGCATAAAGGTCGATTATTTTTAGGTTTTGCATGAACGTTTGAGTAGAAATTCCTGTCACTGACATTACTATTGGTACTATTGAAATTTTATCCTGTTTCCAAATTTGTTTAATGTCTATAGCTAGGAGTATATATATCTCAAATTTTTCCATTTCTTTGTGTATCGCATTGCTGTCATTATGTATGGAGATATTAAGTATTGCTTCTGGTGTATATTTGTGGTATGGTGTTTCCGTTTGAGTAAGTTTATGTTTGAGGGCAAACTCTTGGTGGATGATTTTTGCTGCTGCATTGTGCCTATCAGTGTAATATATTCCTGCTAAAATGTTGCAGCCTCCTGTAATGTGTTCTATGGTTTGTGGGAATTGGTGGCATTTTCTACACAAATCTGAGTGTGTACCTCCTTTTCTGTAGTTCTTTGTGGCTATAACTTTGTCTTGGATGGCTAGGGAAAAACTCTCTGTTTCTGGACAAAGTAATCCATTTTGTAGCCATTTTTATGAAAGTTATCTATCAACGAGTAGATTTTTTATTAAGTGTAGTGCTGTTCGTGTAGCGCCTTCGTTTCCCGAGTACCTTTCTTTTGTTGTATTGTATCAGGGTGTGTGCTTGAAGCGTTTAATTTTTGCAGAGATTGAGTGTGGTATATTCTTTGTCTGCTTTTATTATTGTTGGATTCAGTGGATTCGTTTTGCCTCTGAAGTAGGTTTTTAAACGTTCAATTTCATTGAGATCAAGCAATTTCAATTCTATTAATCATCTACCTCCTTTTCTATGAATTATTACTCTTTCAATACATGAGTTCGGTTGTAATTTGCGCTGTTTGGTTAGTTCACTTCTGGTTTAAGTTCTTCTAGATCTTTATCTTACCATTTGGTGATTCCAAATGAGTAAGTTAACACGGAGATAGAATATGCATTGATGGCTTTGGTGGTAAGTTTTTACTTAACTATCAGTGTTTATATTTACCTTTCAGTTTTTGCTTGATGTGTGAATGATTTACACTCGTATTTTGTTCGAAACCTAAATATTTGCATGTTTCATCTGGCTGCATGTTCTCTAGTACGTCACTGCTTAATGTATTTGTTGTTTTGTTGTTTGTATTTCCTTCTATAAACGTTTACCATTTTGCATTATTACTGATGCCAAATTCCATTTTTGTGTCTTTTGTGAACTTTTCTGTGGTTCTTAAACGTGATTGTATCCAAGTTTCGTCTTAAGCAAAAAAATTAATGTCATCCATGTGGTTAATCTTATGTCGAACAATTTTTTGGTGTTTTATTTTAAATCTAAATGGTGTGTTGTTGAGTGAGTTTGATACTAGGTTGAGTCCATAAGGCGCTGAGTGAATCTCCTCGGAATATTCCTGTTTGAACTTTGATCTTTTTTATTTGAATTTATTTTTGGTCTGTCTTAAGCTGTATTATTGTTGTCCATGTCTTCATGATTGTTTTTAAAAAGGATTGTATCTGTGGGTCTATTTCGTAAATTTGTACCAGCTATGCGGAGTTGAATCAAATGCTTTCAGATAGCCTATGTAGCATGTGGTAATATTTCTCTGTTCTTTTTCTGACTGTGTCAGTCACACTGTTAATTACTAGCTGTTCTTTGTAATCTGGACTATTTTTTCTGCAGCCTTCTTGTTCCTCTGTCAGAATGTTGTGTTGTGTTAAGTGTTTATCAATTGTATTGGTGTTTGGGAGCATAGCTGTTATGTTCAATCAGTTGTGTGTTTTTTTGGTAGTACAATTTTGTGGATGTTTGTTACGTATATTTCTGAATGATGTTAGATGATGCTGAGATTTTGAGGAATTGTTTGTGCATGATTATTCTCATGTTGAGTTGTGTTGGGTAAGGTAATTTGTGTGGCTATTTATTGTTTAATATCCTTGATTTCTCTTTCTGTATGTCTTTTGTTTGCAAGGATTACTCGTTTTTGATCTACCAATATTTGAGGGGTAATTTTTCCTGAGAGTTGTCGAGAAACTTATATGAAAAGTATATGAAGTTGATGTCTGTATCCTACTATAATGGTTTCTAATTGTGTAGCATTGCAGTAACGGCGCATGACAGATATGTTCATCTCCCGAATCCATGTCATACGCTACCTTGGTTTACCCTTCTTAGCGGTTGCCTGATGCTCAGACAAAGCACTTTCGGTAGGTGTTCGTCTTGTATTTGTGTTGATTTCATTGGTTTTTAGGTGATTGCCTGACGTAAGAACAACTTGGTCGACCTTCTCCTCCTGCTCTAAATTATTTACGATATTCGCCATTTTGTTCCCACGAGAAGCAACGTAAAAGACGACCATGCATTGCCCCGCTTACCATGGCTAGCCTACTTACTCTGGGGTGTCGGAAGGTACCCCAGGGGCTCCGATCGCGACATCTGATTACCCCAGGTGCCATTCAGTCCTCACCAACGGGTCGCGTAACAGCTTGGCTTAGGGGAGCTAGGGTCCGCGTGTTTGCCAAGCACCTAGGATGTCTAAAACAACCCCCCTTGCGGGTTTCTTATTATTATTATTGTTATCAGTATTATTATTATTATACTTTTCCACAAGAACTAGATAACTTATAACCTCTGAAAGATGACAACAGATTTCAAACATATTTAGACATGCTCAACTGTTCTTCCTAATTTCTTGTAGGATTAAAAACAATCCTAACGCCAAGATCAATTCTATCTGTAACATTAGTTATAAAAGTAATAAAAGCAGTACTAGCATTAAGGTATCTGTTTTTGTTTATAATAATAACAATAGTAATCTTTATTGCCCAACTGTACAAACCAATAGGACATTCGAAAAGTGTTCACATTAAGATTAATCTATGAAACTAATTTGTGTCTAGAAGGTGTAGTAAAGTTATTAATATCTTTAAACAGATTTTAGGTACATTTTGCAAAGCTAATGTTTTAAAACCTTGAAAAATAAAGATTTAGATGTTAGTGTGCCTAGAAAAGGTAAACTTCCATTAATTTGCTTCTCAATGGTAAACTCAATGTTTGGATGAATACCATTTTTAAAAACTAAAAATTTATTTATCGTGGCAACCGTGTCATCTACATATCATAACCAAACTAAATGTTTTAAGGTGCATTCTGCAAAGCTCTATAGTTTTAAATTTTCGATGTAAAATTAGTGACAACACTACTAAGAGTGCTATCCATTGCCTATTGCCACACTATCTAGCTGTTCATAGAATTCATTATTCCACTGAAGATAAGTAGTAGTAAGACAGTTTTAAAAAGAATTGTTCTGTCTCTGGGATATATATATATATATATATATATATATATATATATATGTATATATATATATATATATATATATATATATATATATATATATATATATATATATATATATCTATATATTGTTATGAACAGTTCAAATAAACCTTGCCTTCCTCCCAATATTATTTACAAAAAATCTTTTTAACATATATTTTTTATGGTTTGTTAATTTGGTTTTAAATTTAAAGCTATACAATTTTTAAAATTTGTTGTAATAACAGTTAATATGTGTTGAGCGCCAACCTGTATAAATCTCAGGTAAATTGTTTTAGAATTTTCTTTTTTTTTAGGTTTGATATTTCAATTCCACCAAATCTGATTTGACCAAGTACGTTAATCCAATAAACTATTATTGACACATACCAAATTACGTAAAATAAATGAAAAATTTTAAATTGTTAAAATTAAATCAGGATCAAATGAATTTAAAACAATAATCTCAGGGAACAAGTGAGTCGTAATAATGCGAGTGAATTAAACGACATAAAAAAAATCAATTCTCTGTCGTGGACTATTTCACAGGAAAAAAATAAAATAACAAACTTATTATTAATTAAATTTATAGTAAACCTTCCTAAGAAACGCCACTGGACTGACCCTGTAGTCACATGGTTATGCCCTCTAGCAGGTGTCGAATGCAGCAAGTGGAAATTTTTCTTTTTTCAGGTAAGTGATGCTTATTAAATCTTCCACCACGTGTTGGGTACGATATTGTTAATAATGCCTTTTTTTGCTTGTTTTATACAAATCGTAGATGACCAAGAATGTCTTGAGGAAGGAATGTGAGAATTATGGCCCTTTCACAAATCTTACTGCAGTGATTGTAATCGTATATTCGAGCAAATCAACATGCACATTATGAAAGTGTGACAGTGGTTTAAAAATTCTACTTTTTATCTATCACTTAGTACGAACAACACTATATTATTTATTAAACTTTTTAAATTTAGTCCTTTTTTTTTTCTTGTTAGTTGAACACCATTCCAGCCTTTATTCCACAATCACCGCTACTACACACGTAGACATACTATGTCACTTCTGGGCCACTTTCTCACTTACATTAGGATATCTAAACTTGCCCTGCTTCAGAGTCTTATAAAAATTATTAAATCAGAAGGTCAAGGTCATCACATTCGCTTCGTCCAAGTACATGGTTTTCAAGGTCACCGCAGGCCACGTGGTAGGTTGGTAACCGTGTCTCTTCAAGGTCACCTCAGACCACGTGGTAGGAAAGGTTGGTAACCCTGCTTCTTCAAGGTCACCGCGGCCACGTGGTGGGTTGGTAACCCTGCTAAGTCTCTTCAAAGTCACCGTAGGCCACGTTGTAGGAAAGGTTGGTAAACCTGCTAAGTATCTTCAAGGTCATCGATTCAAGGCCACGTGGTAGGAAAGGTTGGTAACCCTGATAAGTCTCTTCAAGGTCATCGATTCAAGGCCACGTGGTAGGAAGGGTTTGTAACCCTGCTAAGTCTCCTTAAGGCCACCGCGGCCACGTGGTGGGTTGGTAACGCTGCTTCTTCAAGGTCATCGCTTCAAGGCCACGTGGTAAGAAAGCTGGGTAACACCCTTCTAAGTCTCTTCAAGGCCACGTGGTGGGTTGATAACCCTGCTAAGTCTACTCAAGGTCACCGCAGGCCACGTGTTAGGTTGGTAACCCTTCTGACTCCTTTCAACGTCCCGATTCAAGGTCATAATCGCACGAAGGCTTCAAGGTCATTGAAGTAACTAGATTTGAAAAAGTCAGTAGGACAGTTACTAGATTGTTTTCCAGGTCATTGATTGTCCACGTCAATTGTAGGTTATCCCACACATTACCTGCACCTATTCCCCTACATGGTTTCCAAGGTTATCACATTGCCTAAAACTAAGAACAAAGGCGATCTATTGTTCAAGCCGACGCTTCAAAGTCTATGCTTATAATTTTCAAGGTCACACCTCTGATAAAAGAACAAAGGTGATTAATCGTTCGGTTATAATTTCTAAAAATAGATTGTTATCTAAATACACCTCAATTCTGAGAAATCAAGAACAAAGGTGATTCAAGCTGATGCTTCAAAGTCTATGCTTATAATTTTCAAGGTCACACCTCTGATAAAAGAACAAAGGCGATTCATTGTTCCGTTATAATTTCTAAAAATAGATTGTTATCTAAATACGTCTCAATTCTGAGAAATCAACTTTCAAGAACAAAAGTGATCCATTGTTCTAACCAACGCTTTAAAGTCTATGCTTATAATTTTCAAGGTCACACCTCTGATAAAAGAACAAAGACAATTCATTGTTTTGGCTGAGTCATAGCTTCTGAAATTCTGAGAAATCAAGAACAAAGACGATGCTTTGTTCAGACTGATGCTTCAAGGTCATCTAATAAGTAAAATATTTTTTATAAGACTTATAATTTATTAACCACAATATTCATCTATATATACAGATAAAAATCGATTTAAGTAAATATACATATTATGGGAAGTGACAGTCACTTAACATTTTGTGATACCTTTGCTGGATCATGTCTATTTTATTTATTATTTGCTTTTCACATTCAATTTCCTTCAACTGATTTTCGTTTAATGTGGTCCACAACACATCATCATCTTTCCTAATAGGTATTTTCATCGCTTCATTATATTGTATACTAGCCATACATTCAGCTTTCCTTAAAGCCTTCATATCAGGATCTGTGGTCCTTTACTTTAAGGCATTGTTAGAGACTTATTACAAACCTACGTAAACCCTGAGGTGTTGTCTATGCATGCTTCAAAGTGATCAAGCAATTCTTGGAAGTTTACTATGGTAACGCCTCCCAAGTGCCCTCAAGTGGTTCCTTTCCCCAAATACAGATAGACGTTTCCCAAAACAGGTAGCCGTTTCCTAAAACAGGGGGCCGTTTCCCAAAACAGATGGCTGTTTCGCAACCGTTTACCCCCATTTCAAGGTCACATAATAAAAGAACAAAGGCGATTCATTGTTCTGGGCAAAAATAGATTGTTATCCAGCTACCCCCCACCTCAATTCTAGGAAATCAAGAACAAAGACGATACATTGTTCAAGCCGACGCTTCAAAGTCTATGCTTATAATTTTCAAGCTCACACCTCTGATAAAGAACTAAGGCGATCCATTGTTCTGGTCGAGTTATAATTTCGAAAAATAGATTGCTATCCAGCTACCCCCACCTCAGTTCTGAAAAATCAATAACAAAGGCGATCCGTTGTTCAAGCCGATGCTTCAAGGACATATAAGTCGCAGTGTGTTGAGATCAGTCGGTTAGTAGGTTGTTAAACATGGAGGGTTAAACCAAAGCTCCTACTGCAAACTCTATAAAAATGCATGTGACCTAGAGATATCGAAAAAATATAAGGTTATTATTGTCACAGAAACCAATACGAAGTATGGTGAACGTATAGTGTTAGAAACAGAGGAGTTTAAATGTGTTTTACCTCAACGCTTTTACGAGTATTTCAAAGCAGAAGAAAATCGAATTGAGGAATTTAAAACGATACTAAATACAAAGGATGTATTCATGAGTAGCCTGGGTGCAGTCGGAAAAACGATAAACATAGCATTTAGGGCATCAAACCATATGTAAACATGCTCATTTCGAAAATAGTGTTTAGTCGTAGTGCAGTTGTGGAAAAGTCATGCAAGTAGCAATAAAATCACTCCTGGAACGATCTGGAGGTTCGCTGCCGGATACTTCATACCGCTGTAGTAATAATGTGATGATTAAAAAATAAAGACTTTAAGTGTTGTGAATATAGTGTTCTGTTTCAAGAGACGCAGATTTCACCAGCTACCTCCACCATTTGGTTTAAATTTCAAGGTCACGCCATATTACAATTTATAGAAATAATTTTCATGGTCCCAATCCTGTCTGATCCTGTCCGATAAATGGTCTCCAAGGTCAAGTATAAAAATAGAAATTAGGCCATCAGCAGGGGAAGGGGTTAGATGTAGAAGTGGTTAAGGTATTTACGCAGTAATGTGCAAATAAAATTGATTAAATATGGGGATGTGCTACGCTGTTGAATCATGGACCTTGTCTAGAGATCTGCATACATTAAAACTATAACTAAATCGATTTTCTTATTTCTTTAGAGATCATTTACAACCGTTCATATAAAATTACCGAAACATTAGTACATCAAATTAACTCCATTTCTAAGCTGCAAGCTGTCATTGTTTGCTCTGTTAAGTCCAAGGATAGTCAATTTAGGAATAAAAGGGCTGAAATTTATGTTTTTGGGACGCTGAACATGAATCGAGGTTTGAAACATCCAAAAATTTTTTAGGTTTTGCAAAAATCAATTCAAATCTCCTTTATACAAAGGAAAGTCAATGTATTTTTCATTATAACGCTTTAATGATTAAAAACAATCATGTTTCTTTGTCTAGCGGTCTGCATTAAAACCAGTAAATTGATTTTTATTTATTTAGGGATCATTTTATATAGACGTAGTACATCAAATTTAAATCTATATAACTCCCTTTCTATACTGCAATAGCTGTCATAGTCTCTTTTCCAATAAATCTTCTTTTATACGTTGTATATAGGCCAATTTAAAGCCTGTTCCAACGTACGTCAGGGGTTCCATTTCCTTATGGGGGATTTCGATAAAGCACATATGTATCTCATTTGGAGGAAGAAGGTCGATATCAGATAAAAGCCTAGCTAGACGTTTATCGAACCGCGTCTAAACATAGATATGCAGAGCCAATAAGGAATCGTTTAACCATTATGGGTTGGAGAAGAGAATACCGAAAACTAGTACTACAAAAGCTTTTTGAAGTTATTTTACTGTCTACGTCTCTTTAACTTAAAAGAACAACATATTCACAACACTTAAAGTCTTTGTTTTTTAATTATACAGTCACTTAAACCTAATACATATAATTGTGAGATACTTATAACAACATTTTGCACACCCTTTGTGCAGTTCTGTAAAATGATCTAGTTTTCCGATTACACCAAACTACTCATAAACAGATCCTTTGTGCTTAGCAGCGTCTTAGATTTTCTTCTTTAAAATACTTGTAAAAGCGCTGAGGTAATATGCATTTTATACGTTCCTCATACTTCCCAACATTTCATGCTTCTACTTTACTACACTATTTTTACACATTCCTCATTGCTAGTACACAGCTTCATCATTTTTGTTTTCAGTGTATAACACTTCAAATCGAGTTTTACTTCTTTTACTTGCTTTATTAACATCTCCAACCTCTTCTTTCGCTCCTCCACCCTTACTGATTTTTCTGTACTTTCTCTATCTACCTTACGTACTACACAATGAGGACTTTTATACTAAATATACGTATTGTAACCCTAACACTCAATCATGGTTTCCAACACTACTTTTTATTCCAGCCTTTTTTCGTACATAAAAAGTCATTCTTCTTCTCAAAAGCGGCGTAGAAATAAGTTCATCAAACACCATTTTTCTCGGGGTCAGAATTTATCTGAAGCACCCCTGGATGATAAGCCTCGTTGACTCAGTATCCATCACTATTGGAAAAGCTGCCTTTTACCCCTAAAAATAGGTGATTTAAGGGGATTATCCAGCTTTTTCCATAATATAGAAACTACCCCCTATCAGTACCTTGACCCATAAAAGATACCCCTAAAGTAGGTGATTTAAGCGGATTAGCTTTTTCTATAATATAAAAACTAGTTCCATCAGGACCTACTTTCAGATTTCTAAGAATTGTACTTGGATGCAACCTTCATATTTCCACGAACTGAGATTTCTAAAACTTTAACCCCTCACGACCTGACTATGTTTAGATTTTGACCTTGCACAGCCTAGTTCAATTTAGCCTTAGCTACGATTAATCAGCTATTTGGCTCTGGAGGAAACGGTTACCTGTGTTGAGTGACGGCTCCCTTGTTTTGGGAAACGGTTATCTCTCTTTGGGCACCAGATTCGGTTCTTAGGACCTCATCCTGGCTGTTAGGACCGTAGCATGAGCCCACGTAAGCATAATCTTGTTATTACTACAAACAACAATTTAGTCAATACAACAAACCCATCATTCTTTTTGTTTCCATGAACTGATTCTATTGTTAGAATTGAGCAATGGGAACGCTCATTTACTATTTCCAAGAATTTAACCTTCAAGGAATGCTAAAATTGTTGACCTAGATGGATAGGGTGGGGAATTTATACATAAATTGTGATCCACAAAAACTATACATTAGATAAGTATGTTGATAGTACAATATTTCCATACAGTGTTATGTAAATTAATATTATACTTCGCATATGTAATATCATGAATGTACTTTAATTGAATAACGTAATTCGATGCATAAGTTTCCCTTTGACGCGAACACCCTGTATATTTTGTCAATTAGGCTCATTTTTCCTATTCCGACGATATATATGAAATATTCTAGTTAAATTATGTTTACATATGGCTGGGGACTGCTATTTGTTGTTTTTTCAGACTGCATCCAGACTACTCATGACCACGTCCTTTTCATATGCAAAAGAACACTATATGTTCACAACAACAACAACAATAATTAAGGTTTTATTTTAATTATACATCTTTTTCTAATCGAGAAAATATAATTAGTAACTGATTACTACCCTTCATATTCCCTTCTTCCCTCTTTTCATTTTTACTGGTATCCCCACCTTCCCACTCCTTCAAATCTAGAGTCAACTTTTCTAGTTGTGCTGCACTTAACTTTTGTATTAAACAAGTCAAACAATATCGACCCTTTAAACACGTTTCACATATTTTTACATCATTTTCATATTTCTTTGCAAGTGCATGACAGCCCCCTTCCGTACAAAAGCGTCTTAAACCATATACTGCCTCATGATTAGCATCAAATGCCAATGTCAATTGTTGGAGTAAACGTTCCACGGCTGTATGCGCATCTACCGCTTTGGTCCATGATTCAGCAGCGTACAACATCCCCATATTTAATCAATTTTCTTTGCACATTACTGCTTAAATACCTTAACCACTTCTACATCTAATCCCCTCCCCTGCTGATGGCCTAATTTCTATTTTTATATTTGACCTTGGAGACCATTTATCGGACAGGATCAGACAGGATTGGGACCATGAAAGTTATTTCTCTGAATTGTAATATGGCGTGACCTTAAAATTTAAAGCAAATGGTGGAGGTAGCTGGTGAAATCTGCGTCCCTTGAAACAGAACACCATATTCACAACACTTAAAGTCTTTATTTTTTAATCATCATATTGTTACTACAGCGGTATGAAGTATCCGGAAGCGAACCTCCAGATCGTTCCAGGAGTGAAACGGCCCTCCTGTTTTAGGAAACGGCTACCTGTTTTGGGAAACGTCTATCTGTATTTGGGGAAAGGAACCACTTGAGGGCACTTGGGAGGCGTTACCATAGTAAACTTCCAAGAATTGCTTGATTACCTTGAAGCATGCATAGACAACACCACAGAGCTTGCGTAGGTTTGCAATAAGTCTCTAACAATGTCTTAAAGTAAAAGGATCACAATCCTGATATGAAAGCTTTAAGGAAAGCTGAATGTATGGCTAGTATACAATATAATGAAGCGATGAAAATACCTATTAAGAAAGATGATGTTGTATTGTGGACCACATTAAACGAAAATCAGTTGAAGGAAACTGAATGTGAAAAACAAACAATAAATACAATAGACATGATCCAGCAAAGGTATTACAAAATGTTAAGTGACTTGTCACTTCCCATAATATGTATATTTACTTAAATCGATTTTTTATCTGTATATATAGATGAATATTATGGTTAATAAATTATAAGTTTTATAAAAATATTTTACTTATTAGACGACCTTGAAGCATCAGTCTGAACAATGCATCGTCTTTGTTCTTGAAAATTGATTTCTCAGAATTTCAGAAGATATGACTCAGCCAAAACAGTGAATCGCCTTTGTTCTTTTATCAGAGGTGTGACCTTGAAAATTATAAGCATAGACTTTGAAGCGTTGGTTAGAACAATGGATCACTCTTGTTCTTGAAAGTTGATTTCTCAGAATTGAGATGTATTTAGATAACAATCTATTTTTAGAAATTATAACGGAACAATGAATCGCCTTTGTTCTTTTATCAGAGGTGTGACCTTAAAAATTATAAGCATAGACTTTGAAGCGTTAGCTTGAATCACCTTTGTCCTTGATTTCTCAGAATTGAGGTGTATTTAGATAACAATCTATTTTTAGAAATTATAACCGAACGATTAATCACCTTTGTTCTTTTATCAGAGGTGTGACCTTGAAAATTATAAGCATAGACTTTGAAGCGTCGGCTTGAACAATAGATCGCCTTTGTTCTTAGTTTTAGGCAATGTGATGACCTTGGAAATCATGTAAAGGAATAGATGCAGGTAATGTGTGGGATAACCTACAATTGACGTGACAGTCAATGACCTTGAAAACAATCTAGTAACTGTTCTACTGACTTTTTCAAATCTAGTTACTTCAATGACCTTGAAGGACTCGTGGGAGCATGACCTTGAAGCGGGGACCTTGAAGAGACTCAGAAGGGTCACCAACCTAGCACGTGGCCTGCGGTAACCTTGAGGAGACTGAGCAGGGTTACCAACCCACCACGTGGCCGCGGTGACCTTGAAGAGACTTAGAAGGGTGTTACCAACATTTCCTACCACGTGGCCTTGAAATGGTGACCTTGAAGAAACAGGGTTACCAACACACCACGTGGCCACGATGACCTTGAAGATACTTAACAGGGTTACCAACCCACCACGTGGCCGCGGTGACTTGAAGAAGCAGGGTTACCAACCTTCCCTACCACGTGGCCTGCCGTGGCCTTGAAGAGACAGGGTTATCAACCTACCACGTGACGTGCGGTGACCTTGAAAACCATGTACTTGGACGTAGCGAATGTGATGACCTTAACCTTCTGATTTAATAAATTTTATAAGACTCTAAAGCAGGGCAAGTTTGGATATCCTAATGTAAGTAACAGAGTGGCCCAGAAGTGACATAGTATGTCTACTTACACATTAACTTGTTTAGCATACGCAATCATAATGGTGTGCAATTCAAATAAGTATTTATTTCCTATTATTAATTATAACACATTTATATCAGATGAAGCCAGAAAATCAAAGCATAACGCATCTTACTGCAATTTCTAATGTGAATGTCCATATAAAATTTTATCAAAAAACAAAGAAAAACTCTAAGTGATAACAAACACGCATAACATTTACAATTATAGCTATTTAACTTAATCTGTCACATTTTTCTTTTTGAAAAATACATTTTAAATCTGATGTGATTTAAACTGAATTAAAACATTTAACCATTCAGATAACAAAATTAATTAACTTTACAATATAATTTAACCAACCAAAAGTTAGTTGAAATAATTAACAAAGTATGTTTTAGGCAACGAGAGTAAAAATAAATGTTTATGAGAACTTCTAAAAAGCAAAAGTCCACGCACAAAAAAAAACTGGATGAAAAAATTTTTCTTTTTTTTTGAGCAAAAAACAAAAACATATTTTCCTTTTTTATTTTTGAAATATTTGACATCTACATAAAAAATGTAAAACAAAAAAAACTCAATTATTTTACCTGTATCTTATATGTGCCTTTGTAAATATTGATTGTATGAATTTTTGAAAATAAAGTCCTAAGATTCAGATTTGTTGTTATTGATATATTAATGTGCTTATTTATATAACAATTTGTTTATATATTTTTATATGTACAAAACAGGTCAATAAGGACATGTCAATATCTATGTATGTATGTATGTATGTATATATATATATATATATATATATATATATATATATATATATATATGCAGAATTTTAACATAATGGTATTTTACCTATGAGTTTGTAATAACGTGAGATGTTTTGCAAGATTGTATATGGGAGAACCAATTTCACGCACAATAGGTTTATGGATTTTTGGTAGACCACATAGTTTTGGTAGAAGTTAGTTAGTTTCTCTCTGATTTCTTAGGAATAGGGGATAATTTAATAAGTTCTGTAGTTTTTAAACAAAACTTTTTGTGGGATCGTTTGGTAGTTCACATTTAAAGTATTTAAAGTAACAGTTACACTACCTTTACCTGATTGTATTATTATAGTTTCATTACGTTTAAGATCTAATAATAAAGCACGGCGTTAACGAAAGGATACGTTTCTCTTTACGGAGTATGTTAACATTGTGATATCTAACTTTATTTTCAGCATCAAAAGATAAAGATTTAATAGAATTCTCAACTCTGGAAGGTATATAATCAAACAGTATTACCCTTGGTGTTACTGAAAAATTTTTTATCCTATTTCCATTGTAATAGGCGGAATCGTCATTGCACATATTAGAGTGAATTTATTTTAAGTCAGTAGACTTCACTGAATTAAACGAATAACTTTGTTATTGTTTACAACTTCAACTTGAAATACTGTTTTACATGCTTACCTGTGTATAGACATTGAGGGTAAATAACCTGCAATTATATGAATTGTGCAAATACATGAAGTGCCTGCGTATATTTTGTCATAAAGTGTTGACCTCATTACATTATACAATAAATGCACACTATGTTTTTGGTGAACTTATTTTTTAATTTTCTGCAATAAAATTCAGTTACCGTCAGAAAGTTCAAACTGATTCCTCAATAGATATTAAAGAAATTTTTCTAAAATCGCATTAAGTGACACACCAAATCATTAAAAAGAGTACACTATTTTTAATTAAAATTAAATAGTAGTATTTATATTTTAGGTAAAAGACCGCAAACGAAGGGTGTCGATGAAGTGTGTTTATAGTTTTAATTTCCTGCGAAAAAAAAAAACAAATTACAGAAGGACCAAGGTCATGTTAGATACGAATGTTTCTCTAATTTTTATTAAAACAATGATATTTTTTGAATGAATTTAACTTATACACAAAAGTGTGAGTAAATGAACTTAAAACAGCAACACTGAAACAGTGTACATTTTTGTGTTTACCAATCGAAATAAGAGGTTCCTATTTAAACTACTGGTAAAACTTACATAGCGGATGGACCATAAATACATATTTTTAATATGGTGGATTCAAAATAGCCATCAATAAAATGTAACCTTAAAAATAACCCCTATTATAACAATATAACTATACTTTAATAAAATTTGGGGCTGTCCTCATTACAGAAATATGCTTTGAAACATATTCCAGGTCGAAATATTTGCCAACAGTTGTAGAAATGAGGTAATACGGTGCCGATCAAATTGTGGATATAACTATGTTTTTATGTTTACATGTGAGTCGTGTGGTTTATAACACTTGTGACAATTAACTCTTACTGCACTTGTGATTTGTGACACATAGACTACTTGTGTCCGGTGACATCTGACGCTTGTTACTTATGACATGGACACTTATGTCATTTGTGACACTTATAGCTAGCAGCACACCGATCTTTTGACTACTCTAGGGACAAGAGTATAATAATTGCAATGCAAACCCTCATTAATGGGCATGGTGCCCATAGAATAATAAAGAATAAGCTGAAGAATTAATATATTTTAACTTACACAGGCTAAGAATTTTAGCTAGGGTTAGTACATTACATACACAGAAAAAATAATTGAGAACGGATACACAACCACACTGTTTTTTTTTTATTAGAGTATACTTCGGCTTAGCCAAATTTAGTTTTTTCTACCACGGAAATCTCATGGGTTGTGTTGTGCGTTGAAAAAATTACAGTAGTACAGGTGTGCCTGTTTTGGACCACATAGGGATTTACATCTGTAAGAGAGAGAGAGAGAGAGAGAGAGAGAGAGTGAGAGAGAGAGAGAGACAAATACAGGCCATGATTTGAACTTAAAGTAGTCAAATAACGCATCTCCTGAGCTTCTCCAAAATAATCACATGGAATTTCAAAGAATTATGCTATATCTGACACACTTTGAGTACCTTTTACCCTGTTGGAATGCAACGATTTCTCATCATGTTTTTCTATCTGTGTGGATGTTTTCATTGGCCATATGTCAGAAGTTGTCTGTCCTAAAATAGCTAATCTCCCATTGACTAAACGAAGCAATAATAATAGCATTCTTATTGATTCCCTCAAACATGCAGCATCACTAAGTGTTATGTAGCACTTTCCACTGAATTTTATTTAACGTTATTGTTGCATCAGCTTCACCGTAGTAGTAGTTGGTATCGCTTCTAGATGGAATTTAAATCAACTCTTAACGCATATTGGCAATTACTTGACCATATTCCTATATTATTCGAAATATGTGATTTATTGGTATATAGTCGGTAAATGATTTTTGACCAACTTTTCATCAAATTCCACTGGGAACGGTTTCTCCTTTTTACGACCATCGTAAGTGGTTTAATACTTTGCCCTTGCTTGTTGTATAGAGAACGTATTCTTTAGCTATTGTCATTACACCAAGATTTCGGCACACTCTTTGACCACCCTACCCATAACGATGTTTTTCGAAAAGAAATCTGGGGAAATTATTTGTTAAATTGCAAAATTTTTAAACCCGTATTTTTAGACTCTAAACGTTTCGTGAACGATTCACCAAAATCTATTAGTTTACCCTACGAAGTTGTTAAATAATTGCTATACTACTAGTTCTGTAGGTGTTTACTTCTAAATATTAGGTATTGCTTGCAGTTTTAGCTAAAGGATAACGAGGTTGAACCGATACGTCGATTACCTATAAAATTGTAGGCGACTTCTGTTAGAAGATCGATTTCCCTCAAAAATGTCAATTTTTAGATTTCCAGGAACGCATCAACTTGCGGTCTTATGGGTCAGTAACCTGAAAAGTGCAATAAACGTTGGGGTTTCCAGAAACTGGTTCTATTTTTAGATTTATAGAAATCCACCAACTTTTGGGTTCAAGAGCTCAATGAGTTTTGACATTGAACAAGACAACAACGCGAATTATTACAACATCTCATGACCTTGGGACATGGTAATACTGCAGAGTGGGTCAGAACCGGAATAGCTGTAGTACTAATTACTAATATACATGTGTACCTGCCACCACCCATTGATCACAACTACCATGCCTGCGGAATATAATGAAAGGCATCTACCGTGAAGTTACTACATCCTTTCCTTGCATGCTTTTACTATTAAACATGGCTACTCCAATTAAAGTATGCTAGTCTAGTTTACTATACGTTTTCAAAATGAATAATATTTTTAATTGTAGGTGATCAAATACTAGTTTAAATTCTTATCTTGAAGCTAGGATGGAATATATGTGGTGCAGGGAGTAGAAGTAAAGTATCATACATGAGTCGGACTCCGAGTGTCCCAAGTGTATATGTTTGCTGTAAAAATTAACTTTGAATTTTGCACCGGATAAATGAATGACTATTTTGCATTTACCACAAAATCATGTGTCCTGAGTAGTTCAAAAATACCCTGAATTTCCCATATAAAATCGTGGGAAATCCTTGAAAATCGTGTCCATCTTTTCGGATGAAACGAAGAGTTTCTTTTTATTTAATTTGACCTCCTACGTCGTCCAACTCGGAACATAAGGGTTGAAAACGTTTAAAAGTTTTCGCCTAACTTTCAGGTACTATTAGAGCTACACAGTCCAAATTTCCGCCCAAGAGTTCCCTCTCATCCTCCTCTTCACATCCATCTGTATATCCGCGCCATATTCTCAGAAAATTGTTTCACGTAAGTTAGTTTAAGCATCTCTGGTGCTTTTCGACGACATACCAATTTTAATAAAATAAAAAATAAACAAGCAGAGGAAATTCTGTAAAAATTAAAAAAACTCCCGACACAAAAGAAACTCTAAAAAGTAAAAAAGTCCCTTTATAAGCTACAAAAGAGCTGGCAATCTTCAAACGAATGAAGAGGTTTTCTTAAATCATAGCTAAGAACACTCTGGATTAAGTCACCTTTCAAAAAAAAAAAAAATTATATAAATATTGGTTCCTTCGTTTGGGAGCTACGATGCCACAGACCTGTGTACAGATTCATACGTTAAAATTATAATTCTGTTTTCGTAGGGGATTAAAAACAGTTGTTCAGTTCTTAATTTAACTACCTCTACTTCTTAGTACGGTACAGAGGGAGCTGATTCGAATTTCACCCTTTGAAACAATCTTTTAGA
Source organism: Vesta saturnalis (assembly GCA_036346205.1). NCBI lineage: Eukaryota > Metazoa > Arthropoda > Insecta > Coleoptera > Lampyridae > Vesta > Vesta saturnalis. The sequence goes on from JARFJB010002181.1 coordinate 365,696, forward strand.
AGCTAATGCGTATTAGCAACGTGTGTTATGGTGTTTTAACATTATAATTTGCTCATTTTACTCTTGAACAACCTCTGAAACTCTTAAAGCAATGGTACTCATGAACCATTTATTACAGCTAATCGGGTAATATGCTATGCTGCCTTTATTGCCTCCCGGATTCGCAGCTATTTCACTTTCCGTATGTCACTTTCCCCCAAAAATACACAATTCTACTCCAATAATAGCATAGCATAGGGCAAAATTAAGAGTTAAATGCTTTTTTATTGTATTGCAATTAAGACTTCAATTTCAACTGGTTATCAACCACCAGAAATGTTCAAGCTGCCTCACATGATAGGAATATGGGGAACAAGGATGAATGCGATTAGGATAGGTGGACCGCTTGGGTAGATATTTGTAGTGCCTGCTTATAAAACAGTTTACACCTAATGTTTAAAACAAATTTAAATCCACGTTTACTTCTACCGAATTAATGCATTTTTGTATATTCATCGTTTTGATGTCAAAAAATTGCAGTATCAATGTATTGCAAATAACAATATTTTTATTGTGTATCATTTACGTCTAATTTAGTTATCAATCCACATTATAAATATCGCTGGGCAACAATACCTATGATGTCCATATAAACCAGTAACTTTTCAAGAATTTGGATACATGTGATTCTAAAAAGTACTATAAAAGTAAACAGTGAATAACGTGGTGTATAACGGTGGCTCCAACTAACAATGTTTGCGCCAAGAAAAAGCTTGCGATGTTTATCATGATGTGGTTTCGATTGGGACACACATCGTTTTATTTATGGTAAGGACGCCAGTGATGAAAAAAAAAACAAAAGAACATTTTAAGAAGAAAAATACATTTAGTTAAAAACACAGAGATAAAAATAACAAGGTTAGAACTTATAGAAGAGATGACTATTACCGAGAAATTCACAAGAGAATAACTACTAGTGTAATGGATTTAATACCATTGAAAGCTACCGCTCATTGACAAATTTAGCTGTTAACCTATCCGAAGAAGAAAAGGAATTGAGCCACAGCTATTATTAGTGGATGCCGCAATGAAGTACATCAATACATAGAAGAGAATGAAGACTGCTAGTTCTGTATGCAGGAGTTGAAATCCTAACATCGAAATACATTTCAAAGGAAAACGCCGTTCATGCACGATTAATATGGAAGTATAAAGATGATATTGTTACCTCAATTAAATTTGGTGCAAAAATGTTCATTTGTTTCAAGGAAAAACACGATGAAATCTTCTAAAACGCATGGTAATGATAATAGAGAAGAGGATGAAGCAAATGAAGAATATCGAATTTTAAAAACTGCTCGCGAAATTATGAGACGATATATTCGAAGAGTAGTTGTACGCAATGATCAGTATCTAGCTTACTTACTTATTTACTTAACCTTCACACCATTCCCTTGCGGGTAGGCAAAACAATCCCTGCCTCTTATTTATTTTTATTCACAATCTTTCTCATGCTTTCCTATCTCCGCATACCTCCCTAGCTTCCGCAAGATTCATACATAGTCTCTGACATGCCCTTTTGTTTTTAAAACTCCTTATCTTTCTTTCCTTTATCATAGATTCTACTACATTCAGCCAAGTTTTACGCGGCCTACCAGGCCGGCCTTCCCCTAACCTCACCCACATATATTTGTTTCGTTAATCTTGCGTTGTTCATTCTCTCAATGTGACCAAACCAACGTAATGTACAACTTTATATCTATCCATCATAGTTTTTCCTCACCACACTCCCTCATTATGCATTCATTTTTATCTTGTCCCGTCTCGTTTTACCACATGCGCTTCTCAGAAATCTCATACCCACGGCATTTATTTTTCTTTCGTGCTTTTTGACATACCCATGTCTCACTTCCATACAGTACTGACGGGACGAATACGCCATTATAGATTGCTCGTTTCGCAGCTAGACTCATGCTTTCATTTCTCATTATCGTCCACATACTTCCAATCACTTTCCTTCCAGCATTGACCCTTCGTCCAATCTCGCTCTCAATTGTACCATCTGCAGTAAACATTCTACCGAGATATACCAGCTCGTCCACTTGCTCCACAATTTCATCTTGCAGAGTAAATACTCTACTCTCCTTTCCACCTTCACGATTGAACACCACAATCTTAGTTTTGTTCACGTTTACCTTCAGGTCCATGCTCTCACAGACTGTATCAAACTTTCTCAGAGCGGTTTGCAGCTCATCCGCACTGTCACTTAATAAGACAGTGTCATCTACATACACCAGCAGTCGTACATTTACGTCACCAACCATTACACCATTTGTATCGTTACATGCTTGTCTAAGACATTTATCCATGTATATATTGAACAACCACGGTGACATTACACAGCCTTGTCGCACTCCTTGCTCAGTATTAAAGTATTCACTCACACCTCCTCTCACCCTAACACATGCCCGACTACCGTTGTATACTGCCCTTATTCCATTTATTAGACCTTTATTTACGCCATATTCATTTAATATTTCCCACACCTTCTCTCTATTCACTCTGTCACATGCTTTCTCCAGATCTACAAACGCACAGTACAACTTCATTTTACCTTTAAACACTTTTCGATCACCTGCTGGAGAGCAACCATCTGATCGACACATCCTCTCCCTGGCATGAATCCACCCTGCACATCCCACATCTTAGATTGTGTAGTTTCTCGTACTCTATCAATCAGTATTCTTCCAAAAACTTTACCAGGTACGCTGAGCAAGCTTATTCCTCTGTAGTTCTTACAATCACTCTTGTTCCCCTTACCCTTATACAATGGTACAATGATCGCGCTCTTCCAATCACTCGGCACTTTTCCACACATAAGGCATACATTGAATAATTCCGCAATCTTCGTATAAGCTTTGCACCACCATACTTGAGCATTTCACCAGTGATTTCATCTACGCCTGCTCCCTTGCCGTTTTCAACCTTCCTACCGTTTTCTACCTCATTTATTCCAATATCCTTCTCAGTTTCATTCATCATTTCTTCTATATTCTCCTTATTTAACTCTTCAGTCTTACTTTCCTCACTACTGTACAGCTTTCCGAAATATTCTTGCCAGCATTTCCTCACTTCACAATCGTCCCATACTATTTCGTTTCTATCATTCATCACTCCTGCAGCGTTCTGTTTTGGGCCACGTTTTGTATTTTTGACCCATTTCCAGAAGAGTTTTTGTTTCCTCAAAATCATTCTGCATTTCTCTCCTTCTACAGCCATCACTTCCTCTTTACTTATTCTCACTGCCTCCTTCGCTTCTTTGTTTCTTAATCTGTACACCTCATACAATCGTTTCTTCTCAGTCTCATTTTTGCAGCAATCATTGCCATGTACGCATCTTTTTCTTACTTTCTTTTTACCGACTCATTCCACCAAGCACATTTTTCTGTACCTACAATCACTCTTCCACATATTCGCACGGCACAATTGACAACAGAGTTTTTCAAGCTTATCCATGCACTTTCAACGTCAGTGTCTTTTATTTGTTCGTTCCACACTGTTTCATTCACATTCAACTCTTTATTCACAGCATCTACGTATTTCATTCTCGCACCATTATCCACTAGTTTGTCAACCCTAATTCCTGGTTCCGCGCCCCTCACCGGACTTGCTGGTATTTATTATCGACCAAATGATTCAATTATTATTTATTTTCTTTTTATTTATTTATTTATTTATTTTTTTTTTTGTAGCTTTTCGAGTTATAGTTATATCAATGTCATTTAATATTTATTTATCATTTTTATTGTCGCGAGCCGTGTTACTTAAATAAATATTTTATTAGTTCTCTATGAATTCATCGTTATTGCAACAATGTATACCTGTTCGGGTCCAAAACTTAGACAAAAGGTTTACGTTTGCTTTATACTTTTTTTAAGTAAAAGTTTTAACAATCACATGGGTTTAATAGAGCCGTATTTTCGTACATACTGTAGCGATCCTAAATGTTATTTCGCGCCTATTTCAACTAAAGAGCCTTTTACTGGTTAGATTATCATTATCTTCGTTTATTATTAATTCAAACCGCTGGGTATAAAACCATGTTCAAACGCTTACCCTTATTTGATTGATTTAGAAGTTGTCATTTAACATGTATTTAACTGAAATCACCGAAATAAAGCTACTTATTTAACTTAAAAGTACAATAATCTTTTATGTTTAAATTTTTATTACAAAAAATTACAATTTACCTGCTTTCTTGTTTTATTGTTTTGCAAGTAAATTGAAGGTATTTGAATTCAATCGAAAAAAGTAAATTTTAGAGTAACTTCTTTAATTTTCTTATTTATTAAACGAATATTGCAAAGGAAGTGAAGTATGTTAATTATTTAACTTGAAACTACGCAACTCTATTCCGTTTACTCGATTCATATAATAAGCTATTTACTATTTTAAATATTATTATTAAAGTTTTCAATTTACAATTGCTGGTGACGCGCCTACCTGCTTTCCCTTTGCCTTTACCTGGTTTCTTGTTTTATTATTTGAGAATAAAAGACGGTATTGTACTTCAATCGATAATGTGGACTTTTAGTAAAACTAAATTTTCCTTACATAAATACATTTCTTATTTAAATGAATATTGCAAAGAAGTGAGGGATACTAATTATTTAAATTAAAACTATGAGGATCATTCAATTTAGTATGTTTAATTTGCTATTAAAAACTGAATTGCTTTATTTATTGACTTAATTTCATTTACTGTCGGATTTAATTTTAATTTTACAGAGACTGGGTTTTCCTAACGACTTGACCTTTCTTTCATTTAACTACTAAAATGCGTTTTATTTATTTGCGAAAACAAACCGTATTTCATTCAGAATTTCGATTAAACTTATAGATAGTTATTGTTTATTTGTTTATTTATTTGCTTTTTTTTTGCTTTGGAATGCTGATTCGATCCAGTTAAAATTGTTATTTTATTAGTTTTCTATAATTGATTGTCATTGCAAAATGTTTACCTGTTGAGTTCAAGACAAAGGGCGGTATTTGCGGTTTAAGCTCACTCTACAATTCTACGAGTTTTAACAATCACATCTGGTATGGATTTAAAGAGCCGTAATTCTTCGTAGAAAACCTACAGCAATCCCAAACGTTATTTACGCGCCTTTTTTTTTGTACACGTTACAAAAATTTACTGGTTAGATTCTTGTCTTTATCCATTATTAATTAAAACCGCTGACTCTAAAATATGTTCAAAAACTCACCCGTTCCGTACAGTAACTCTATTAAATTAGAAATTATCATTTTAATCCGGACTTGCTACACTAATCCAAGATAGAAGCTGGAGCCATCACAAACACGTCCTATCGCTTTGACGACCACTACAATACCCCAGTATCTAGCAGTATCTAGCAAGTGATAAAATGTTCGAAGATATTCATTCATCTATTTCGTCATCCCTTCTATTTCTTTTTTCAGAAATTATTAGCTCTAATAAAAAAAGTATACCTGAAAGTGAAATGTTCTATGAAGCTAAACGCAGATCAATTACTCATACAAGAATCCCTGTACTACCCTCTTCAAATAGCATTATCAGCAATGCTTCATCGAAAATTTGGTTAAAATATAGCAGATATTTGTAGCTCTTTGGGATTTGGTAATTTATATAAAGAAGTGGGTCGTCAAAAATAAAACCGGGTACATTTGTTCAATTTGGACATGACACTGAAGATTTTAATGTTAATACACTTGGCAAAGCAACCCTTCTCAATTCAGGTTCAATTCAAATTATTACTGTATTTAACGGTATTGAGCCTAGAGATCGTAACAAACGCTGACAGTCCATTCCATCTCTCCTAAAATAAAGAAAATATAACTAATTTCCGATACTAACCGTTTTTTAAAATACCCGTGAAACCTGGTTTCATTGATATCTACGTTCGACGCTAGTTCAGAGCACATAAAAGAGTTTGTTTAACTACAGTTGTGGATGGTACATGATAAGTTGCCAGAAGAATGGGGATGGACGAAAAAAGATTATTCACTAGCACCAGTTACAATGAACCAACCACCAGCACTTGAAGATTTATTGGAAATGATTTTTTGTTCATGTAAAACTGGGTGCGCTTCTGCTTGTGTATGTAGAAAAAGTGGCATAAATTGTTCTACAACACGTTTACGATGCCAAGGAGTTGGCTGCTTAAATCGTTCACCAACAACATTAACGAATGACATCGAAAACGGAAACATTGAAGACAATTAGATTATGACTAAAGAAATTTTATTTCTAGCATTTTTTTACGGTAGTTTTCAATGTGTAAACCTTTTGGTTTAGGGCATTAGAAATACAACAAAAAAAAATGATTAAAGTCCATTCAATATAGGTAGGTTCCGCCATTTTCCATGTATAATGCGTAATCGCACTGCATTATATACAGGGCGTCCGAAAAGAATGGAGTATTCTATATATCTTGGTAAATACTTATTTTATCATTAAATGTATGAAATGAATGTTGTCTAGTATTTAGTTCTTCATTACAGGAAGATATTTATTTAGTGGTTTCTTAAAAAAACCAAGGGACAGCCAATATCACTACAACTTTTTTAAATGACAAGGTATCCATATATTGTACTCATTTGATAGAGATATTTTCGTCTTTTCAATGATATAAAATTTTAATACTTTTACTGAAGTAGTTTTTGAGAAAAATGCCAAAAGTGATGGTAGAATGATGTTTAGTTGATTACCCAATCTACAATGTTAACTTAATAACTGAGCTAATCTGAAATAATTCTAATAATAATTTAATTTAACATTAATTTATCACTACAACTTTTTTAAATGACAAGGTATCCATATATTGTACTCATTTGATAGAGATATTTTTCGTCTTTTCAATGATATAAAATTTTAATACTTTTACTGAAGTAGTTTTTGAGAAAAATGCCAAAAAGTGATGGTAGAATGATGTTTAGTTGATTATTAATTTAACATTAATTTAGACACAACAACACACGGGACACTACAATAAATATTCAAATTGAGCAATGATAAATTCTACTTATAATGATGGGCCCCGTCTTGCTGGAACCATATTGCGTTGGGGTATATCCGGATGGTCTCCATTTGGGTATAACACAACTAATGCAGAAACTACCCCAAATCGTAGAACATTTAGATACCCCTCGGCCGCTAAATTACCCTCAAAGAAATAAGGCCTGAAAATCTGGTTTCCCATCATCCCTGCCCACATATTAACTTTTTGCTGGTACCGGTTGTGTCCTTCTAGGTACCGGTTAGGATTTGTTAACTGTGCCGTTTCACCCTAAGATGCACAAGATGGGTCTGACAAGCCCGTTAATGTCGTTGTTGTCTTATAACTCTGAAATTAATTTATTCAGGAATTGTACTTTTAGGAATGCCTTGTAGGTTTATATACTAATACATTTTATACCAACAGACTTAAATGTGAAACAGATATTTCAAAAAAAATGTTTACCTTTATCTCGCCTTTACACAGCACGGGCCCCTGAGGCCCATTCTGTTTTTAAACAGGTAAGCGCTTGTTGGCCGTAAAAATAGTTTCTCCCGATACGTCTGAACTTGTATACGTGTTAGTGGCTTTGTATAAACCTGTATTTTCAGGTTGCGGCTTGCACATTTAGAATGATATATAAGCGCAATTCCCAACAGATGTATTTAGTTGCTCTCAGATAACCGTTTATGTTACAACTAGAATGGCGTCACGTAAACAAAAACATAGTGTTAGAGTTGGTGATGATAAATTTGAAAAAACTGCTTTAACGTGGGCCAATGAATCAAATGAGGAGCCATTCGGTGAAAGCGAAGTTGAATCAGAAGATAATGTAAACGTTGACGAAGATTTTGGAGAAGATAGTTATTCAAGCGTTAGTGATGAGTATGATGGTGATGAGTTGAACGATCCTCTTAGCACATGCACAGCTGACAATTCGGCAGTTCTCGATAATCTAATTGGTATATTGCTCCGGGTGGTTTAGAATGGAGTATAGCTCATCCAGCAGCAAGGGATGACCCACAAACGTAGATTATTTCTGAAAGATTTGGCCAAGGACCTGGTGTTGCCACATATGCAGAGGAGGTCTACAAACACCAAACTACGAAACAGTGTTTTAGAAGCAATAAAGCATTTTATTGACATTCCTGGTCCGTCGCGAGTTCAACAAGTAACTGAGATATTCAGTGTCTCCAAACAGTATTGACCGTAAAAGCAAATTAATTTGTGACACATGCAAAAACAACATTTGTAATGAACACAGAGTATGCACCAACTGTTACAAACAAAACTAATTTTTTCGTAGATTTAAGATTTTTTTCGTTAATTTTGTATTTTTGTAAACATATACTTCAATAAATAACTTTATTATAACTATGATGTACAATTTACTGCAATATAATTAGAATATTGCTTATATTTACATCTACAAAAGGAACGGGTCTCCCAGGCCCATGTTGTGTAAAGTCGTATATCGAATATGTTCTGCATCCTAGGGTTTAAGCAAAACATTGCCTCTTCAGTAAACAGAATGTTTTGTGAAAATTGCCTTCAAGTTGGTAAATCTTTGACAGAGCATGTATTTTGAAATTTGTGCCAAATTTTACTTACAGTTGACTGCGTAATGTAAAATTCGGGGTACAAAATGTTAAACAAATTGCTAACTTCTGCCTGCGTTCTCCTTCTTTCTCCATATCCCAGCATCATTAAACTTGCAGTACGTTGTCTTTCGGATAAATGAACCATTTCTGTTTCGCTGACAAATGGATGTTAACCAATGTAAATAAATAACTTTCTACTTCACAAGTACACGTACTACCTTGACATTTATAAGGCGCAATTAACTGTTTCGACAATTAAAAGCTATCATAGGTGTCTAGATTAATGACTATTACAATAAACTTAACATCACTCTACAATCAGTTTTTCGCTTTTTTCTCAAAAACTAATTCAGTAGAAGTATAAAGTTTTATATGATTGAAAAGAGCAAAACATCTCTACCAAATTAGTAAAATACAGCTGTGCCTTCTCATTTAAAAAGTTGTAGTGATGTTTGCTGCTCCTTTGTTTTTTTTAAAAAACCACTAACTAAGTATCTTCCTGTAACGAAGACCTAAATACTAAACCAGTTTGGTTTCAGACATTTTTTGATAAAATAAATATTTACTGAGATATATAAAATATTCCATACTTTTCGGACACCTGTATAAAAGATTAACTTGTTTAATATATTGAAACCAACTATTGACTTACTTGTTCTCTCAGTATATTTTTGAGCGTAGTTTGACCTACCCCAACATTTAGACTAGTCTAGTCCAAAGTGCTCAATTTTTTTAGTGTCTTTAAAGAAAGGGAAAATATTTTATACGTTGCAATACATCACTGAAATCAGAATACAAATTGCTATCGAACACAAGGAAAATCCAATATGTGGTCCATATAAAATAGAGTTGTATATAATATCTCGAAAACAAAATAATGCATTTATTTTGTTGTGCTACCACTATAAACATCTTAAAAAAAAGCCTGTTTAATGTGCAAATTAAAAAGGCTCAACATTTCAAATTAATGGTATACGAAGAGTTTACGAAAATGCAGGTGATCATGCAATAAATAGTAAGATTAGTAAAGTTTTGTCACTCTTTTATCACATTAAACTGATGTAATGTCAATAAGTTATTTAAATTTATTAATACGTACAAAAACATTTTGGTTTTATTTGATGGTTACGGTCACTAAACTAGTTTTCCTATCTTATCCAAAAATATACATCAAAATATTTAATAAAAGTAATATAAAAGTGTATTTATAGATATGATAAGACAACAACTAGCTTGATTACAGACATGCGTTTCTTTTTTAGAGTTATAAATCTATGCAACCTACAACTCTCAAGTTCTAACTTAGATCTTATGTATAACTTTGAAAATCAGGTTGGCCCTCTACATATTAGTAGGAAAAGTTAATTAAAAATCAGTGTTACAAGGGGCATCAATTATCCAAAAGGAATTGTTTTCACCATACATTATTGCTTTTTTATGAACTTTCCATCCTCAATTTTTTATACTTCTTTTCGTGCGAATTGTATAAATTGGATATTTTTACAGTTATTTGACCTAGTTTGATTTTATTCGATATTTTATAATTTTAAGTACCTTATAGGAAAGTAGAAAATCGAGATTACAACAAATAATATTCCTTGCATCAAGTACATTTATTAGATGTATTCAGAATACATACTTTAAATTTCAGGGTAATCAATAGAAAATTTTTATACAAAGACGCTGCAGCAAATGTTAGTATTCATACAGTTCAATGGAATGAATTAAGAAAATAACAACCTGTTCTCCTTTAGATAATAGTTTGCGATATTAACACCTTTTATACTTATATCAAAAGGTCAGTTTCTCAACAGGTTTAATGCGGTACGGATAATCTTTTTATTTCAGTACATATCTCCCGTGCTGTACTTTGATACCTGGCGATAGTATACTTTCTAAACCTTACAGTGACTCTACTATAAACAGTGGCGACAAGCAGCGATTAGCTCCGCTCATCCGCCATTATGATGCAAAATTTTTAGCGGGTTTGTATTATCACCACAGGAAATTCAAATGTTTTGTTTTAAATCGACTGTTTATGAGGCATTTTATTGAAATATGATATATTAATTTGGTGTTTTATGAGAAAACCGACTAGATGCGATAAAAAAAATTGTATTTAGGAAAGTTTGAAAAATAATTGTTATTATCACTATACTAAGTATACAATGATGTTTCTTTTGTAAATGCAAGTTTAATATACGGACTTTACAATTGCGTGACAGCAATTTTAGCAGTTTTATAAGAAATATTAATATTTTGAGTTTTCTTAATGCTTACTCGTAAAACCACTTATTTGTAATATTAAGTGCTTAAAGTAAAAACACCGGAAGACACCAAGCTGCGCAAAAAAAGTGACGTCAGAGTGTAAAGCTCAACAAAAAAATATACGTTTGAAAAAATAAAAGTTTAGGTTATGTTACTTCGCGTTTGTTGTCCAAGAATACAATTTTAAATGTAAAATTTTTGAAATAATCATAAAGTAAAATCATATTTTATTGTCATAGTTACAAAATCTAGTTTTTTTAAAATACATTTGCCAATAACAATGTAACATTTTTTTAGTTACGAAGGCTGTCAAAGTTACTTTCACATCAATTTTCAAGAGCACCAAGCAACTCTTGGAATTTGGCTGAGTTATATGTTAATTTGGCGGAAAATTTCATGGCCACGTAACAGGAAATGCTCTAGGTCACAAAATTAGTTCATTGACTTTGAAGTAGGTCCCTCAAATTGCATGACTCTTGTGTCTGGGCTTTACGTAGGCCAAAGGTGAGCTACTCCACAGTGCTCAAGGTCACCAAGGAATTCTTGACCTAGTAGAGATGTCAATTCATTTATTACAATTCTCAAGGTCGGGTCAGATTTTTTTAAGCTCATTGTAGGAGCGTGTTCAAGGTCACGAGCGTTCGCAGTTAACAATTGGCATATAGGAGGTCGTTTTCCTAAGAATCGGACCCGTTTCTCAAATACAGATAACCGTTTCCCAAATACAGATAGCGGCTTCGCAACACAGGTAGCCGTTTCCCTACCATTTCAAGGTCACACCTCTAAGAAATCAATTTTCAGAAACAAAGGCGATCCATTGTTCAAGTAATTCTCGGCTGTGTCAGGGTCATAATTCCTAGAAATCACCTGCAGGGTTATCAAATAGATTTTTATCTAGGTCAATGACTAAAACGTATTGGTATCAATTTTCAAAGGTCATAAGTCCTACAAAATCAACCTGCAGAGGTATCCCAATACATGACCGGTAAAGGTATATAGGTGAATGCTCTTCAAGGTCACGTATACTATAGGACCCACTTTCTCGTTTTCAAGGCCATTGCGTACACACATCGCTTGCATATATTCTTCAAGGTCACGTATAGTGATCCACTTATTAATTTATTAAGGAAAACCCGCAAGTGTATTAGGTCAAGGTCACGTACACTTTCCCTGCACATTATTCAAGGTTACACCTCTGAGAAATCAATTTTCAAGGACAAAGGTGATCCATTGTTGTAGCAATTCTGGTCGGGTCAGGGTCATAATTCCTAGAAATCACCTGCATGGGGTATTCGAATACACTTTTCAAGGTGCGGTGGATTCCACTTTTCAGGGTCAGGTCACCAAACAATTCATGGTTGAGGCCATATGTCGGGAAATGTTCAAGTCAGATTTAGCGGCATTCCTAATCAATGACGTCACGTGGCTTTCAAACAAGCAATTCTTGGCTGAGTCGAGGTCATGTGTTAACCTGTAGTGGTATTCCGATCTTACCCAACGTTATCCCATGAAAATTTTCAAGGAAAATCTGTCTAAAATCGGAAAAACTGATTAATTATTACACAAACTAACTGTTTTTGTATATATGTTAAGGAGGCGTGGACAGCAAAATAACTTCTGGCTTTTCGGAGTATTCCATCCAGTTCTTTATTGGTTTGCAACGTGTAGGAGTGGGGTGACATAAGTAAATGTCTAGTAATTAATCAGTTTTCCGATTTTAGACAGATTTTCAGGTGGGGTCAGTGTGCCCCCACTAAGTTTATTGTCATTCAAATTATCCTCAGAAATATTTAACGTGTTTGGGGAATTAGTGCGGTGTAACAGTTGTAGAAAGTATGAAACTTGTAAGAAATTTTGTCTACCTTAATTTCTACAAAGCATTGAAAAATGCAGAGATTTAGCCAACGTTTTTCGGGCATAATATCTGTCGGCAAACCAAAAAAAGTCTGAAATGTGGTTAGGTCTGTACCTAAAACTTCAGTCCTTTTTATTCCTAAATTGACGACCCTCGAATGCATGAAATTAAAGGTAATATTAAGACCGTAAACTGTAGGAAATAGGAACAGTTATCTGAGGGAACAGAATGAAATATTAAACAGATTAGCTATAGAGAAAAATTGTGTTATATATATTGCAATTAGAAAATATAGACTTGTTGCACATATCTAATTATTGGTTAGAAAAGAGAGTTAACAATGTATATATTTAAAAAAGACATAAGAATTGTAATGTTGCTTAAATAACATTTATAAAAAAAATGTTGTAATGATCACTAAAGTAGTGGAAATTACTACCATAAAGTAGGTTACAGATTTATTAGTTTTAATGCAGATCGCTAGACAAAGAAATGTGCTTGTTTTTATATAAATAAATGGCTTTTCATTATTAGTAAACATTATAAGAGGTTTTCTTTGTTTTAAAGGAGATTCGCGTTCATATAAGTGATGTAATTTAAAAAAATGTATCTTAATTAAATGGTTTTTATTATTAATAGGCGTTAGAATGGGTTTTATTGTTTTAAATCAATACAATAGTCTCACATTTATAACGGTGATGTAATTTTAAAAAATGTACCTTAACGATAATTAAGCTTTTTAAACCGACATTCCCGATTCACACTTTGATAACGTGCTAGTTATCATATATAATGTATAGATTTAGAATAGACATAAAGAATTGTAATGTTTCGTAAAATAACATTCGGAAACTTAAAATATGTACTCTTTTAATGTAAATAAAAAACTTTCTGTAAGCTTTAATTAGAAGAAAATTACCAACATCGTCTTTATGAAAGCAAACCTTTTATATTACTTTAAATAATGAAGAATTACTATAACGCTATACTAATAAAAGAAATTTTAGTTAACATGTGCTTAAATGCCATTTATTGATATACAAACAATCAAGTTTCTTTGTCTAGCGATCTGCATACATTAAAACCAATAAATCCATAACTAAATCGATTTTTTTATTAATTGAGGGATCATTTAGATTTACAACATTTTATATAAATGTTATTTAGTTGACAGAAACATTAGGTGTAGTACATCAACTTTAAATCTATACATTGTTAACTCCCTTTTTGTACTGCAATTTATACAGCAGTCATTGTTTGTTCTTTTATACTTTGTATATAGTCCAAGGGTAGTCAATTTAGGAATAAAAAGTGCAGTTAGCGGAAATTTTAGGTACAGTTCTTATCACATTTATGTTTTTCCGGGCGCTGAACATGAATCTGAGGTTTGAAATGTCCAAATTTGGTCAATTTTTAGATTTTGTGCATTTTTTCGAAAAGGCCATGCTTTACAAAAATTAATTTAAATCTCCTACAGTTCCCTTTGTACAAAGCGAAGTCATTGTATTTTTTCATTATAACGCTTCAATAATAAAAGAATTTTTAGAGAGTTAGTATAAATGCCATTTATTGATAGAAAATCAATCAAGTTTCCTTCAGTTACAGGTAAATTAGATCCTTTCAAGATCTATGGAAGTGTACATTATCTATATACATCAAAAACCAACAATATCTGTAACTAAATCGAATTTTTGGTTAATTTAGGGGTCATTTCGATTTACAACACTTACACAAACAAATAGGTAACTACATTTTTTATAAATGTTGTTTAATTAACGGAAACATTACACACATACACTCAATTCTTTCTTTATATTTTAATACATCTAATTTAAATCTATACATTGTTACTCCCTTCTCCCTTGTATCCAAAGATAAGGGGTCCATATTTTCTAATATATAACGTAATTTATTAAACTCTGTCATTGTTTGTTCTTTTCCAATAGATCTGTATACTCTTCCTTTATACCTTGTATATAGTCCAATTTCGTCTCTTTAAAGCCAGTTCTAACGTACGTCAGATTGGGAAAGTTGTTCTATTTCCTTATGGGAGATTAGTTGTTTTAACTCGACCACGCATTGGTTTTAGCTTAAGAATGCAAGAAGGCAGTACAACCTTTTAATCTCGCCAATGTTCAAAATTTATACGAAACCTTTATGTTTTTCAGATAAAAAAAGTGCACATCCTGAAAATCCTTACATAAATGTCCTAGAACTAATTCCTATCAAACCATATTTCCTAGTTCAGTGTTTTGACAGCTTAAAGTACATAATACGCATTACTTTCCCATTTGGAGGACGAAGGTTGATATCGGATAAAATCCTAGGACGATAGTATTCTATATTAGTATAAACTTAGTGACTAGACGTTTGTCAAAAAGTTTCCGCGCCCAAACGTTAAAAATCTCGATTCGCAGAGCCAATAAAGAACCGTTTAGCCTTGTAGGGTTGGAGAAGAGAATACCATAAACCAGTACTATGAAAGCTTTTTGAAGTTATTTTAATGTTTACATCCCTTTAACTTAAAAGAACACCATATTCATAATACTTAAAGTCTTTATTTTTTAATTATGAATACCGTTCCTTAAACCTAATACATATTACACTTAATTTTTGCACGCTCTGTCCAGTTATGTAAAATTATTCTAGTTAAATCTTGTTTACATTTGGTTGGTTGAAAACGAAAACCAGAACCAGATTTTCAAAAACCACCCCTGAAGGATAACCCCCGTCGACTTATTCCAGTATCTATCACTATTGGAAAAGCTACCCTTTACCCCTTAAAGTAGGTGATTTAAGGGGATTATCCAGCTTTTTTCTGTAATACAAAAACTACCTACTATCAGTAACTTGAGCTATAAAAAATACCCCCTAAAGTAGGTAATTTAAGCGGATTATCCAGCTTTTCCTATAATATAAAAACTAGTCCTATCAGTACCTTGACCTACTTTCATATTTCTAAGAATTGTACTAGGATACCAACAAAAGTTGACCTTAACTCAATTTAGCCAATACAAGAACCACTTAACCTCAACCTACTGTTTAGCATAAACAACAACCTTCATATTTCCACGAACTGATTCTATGTTCAGATTTCTAAGAATGTGACGTTCTTCTAAGCAATAACATGTATTGAACATGTATTTCATAGAAATGTAAGATGATACCCCTCACGAGCTGATTATTTGTTTAGATTTCTAAGATAAACTTTGAAAATGGATTTCTAAGAAATGATTGTGACCTTGCACAGCCTAGTTCAATTTAGCCTCAGCTACGATGATTGAGCCATTTGACTTGTTTTCTGGGGGGAAACGGTTACCTGTGTTGGGTAACAGATCCCTGTTTTGGGAAACGGCTCCCGTGTTTTGGGAAACGGCTATCTGTCTTTGGAAACCGGATCCGGTTCTCGGGGATACTACCTCATCTTGACGATTAGGACAGTAATATAAACCCACATAAGCATAACGTTTTTATTGTTACAAGCAACAATTTAGTCAATACAAGAACCTTGATATTAGCATAAACAACCCCATCGTTCTTCTTGTTTCCACTAATTGATTCTATTGTTAGAATTGAGCAATTAGGAACGCTTATTTGCTATTTCCAAGAATTTAACCTTCAAGGAATGCTAAAATTTGACTTGATTCCTTAACATTGTTTTCCTAGATGGATGGGGTGGGGTATAACCATAGTGTTAGTATGCATCAGAGGATGTAGCTTTACATGAAATAAAACACTTAAAAGAATATATAATTGCATTTTATTGCAAATACTACAAATTCTTCTCTTTTGCTTGTAACTCCTATCAGTACACAATTTCATAAACCTTTTACTGCAATTGTCTTACATAGTTATTGTACCGGGTGGCCAACTAAGAACGGCTGTGGGCCATATCTCAGGAATGGATTATAGCACAGGTTCGGGAAAAAATTTTTATAACAAAAGTGGCCCCGAGAAACGCCTGGAAAATATTTTCAGAATTGTAGGTCCACCGCTAGAGGGCGCATTTGACAGTTAAAATTTTAAAAAGCAATATTTTTCCAATGTAATCGGCTTTTTTTCGCCCTTTAATGTGTACATCATATATTAACGATGTTAGTTCACGAAGTATATGTGGAAAGAGATATGTAGAAATATATCCAGATCCTCATTTGATGCAGTGATGATTATTGATTAACAAGGTGGCTTGTCATTGCAATTCCATATCTAAGACGTGCCACGGAAATGGTGGTTTGAACATAAAATGGGCAACTTTATTTCCATTATACATTGCTAGGTCTTTAGTGTAAATACATGTTTTGCCGTTTTGAATCCCTGTATGTCAACTATTACAATCATCGTCTCTGTAGCGTGACCCCGTACCTAACTTTTAACTACTTAAGAGTACTCGCAAAACATATGCACAATTTTCAAAATCGTTTGGACATAGGACACAATTTCAGAATTTTAAATGCACAAGAACGCAATTTAATTAAACCGCACAATTCGAAGCGTAAGTTTCCCTTTCATGCAAGTGTCAGACATCTATTTATAACTTTAACAAATATAACTAATATTTAATTGCTCTTCACATCACTTTACCATAAAATTATTCATCATGATTGCACTCTCCTTATATAGATGCATCAATTGCATTCAAGGTTAAAATACGGATGAGATCGGATAACATCGAACAGGATCGGACCTTGAAAATTCTATGTTTAGATTTCTCGAATTGTAATATGGTGTGACCTTGAAATTTAAAGCAAATGGTGGGGTAGCTGGTGAAATCTACGTCTCCTTAACTTATATGATAAAGAACACCATATTCGCAACACTTAAAGTCTTTATTTTTTAATTATACAATACAGTTCCTTAAATCCAATACAAATAATTGGGTTTTGAGACACTTATTACAACATTTGCCAGCAAATAATTTTTTTCAGAATCGACCTACGTCCTGATACCTCTGCAGATTCATTTCTAAGAACTAACGCTTTGTCCACCCAAATTGCTTGAACAGCCTAATCTAACTTCAACACAGAAATTCGTATAATGTGGTTCAGAATCGAGCTATGACTTCTTTGTCGTTGATGCTGCTGCCCTTCTAATTTATGTTTTTAGATTTGACCTTGACTAACTTCAAAGTGGTCCAGACTTCTTTGACCTTGTGGCTGCTTCCTTTTGACCTTCATTAATTTCAGAGTGGTGCTGACTTCTTTGAGCATCATGCTGCGGTCCTTTAACCTTAACTAACTTCAGAGTGGTCCAGAGTCGGTATAATGGTCTTAAAAAGCGCTTTCTAGGCACATGACCATGATTCAGCCAATCATAACCTTGACAAACAACATGCAGCGCCCAATCAGCAGGGAAACGGCTACCTGTGTTGCGAAACAGGTGTCTGTTTTGGGAAACGGCTTTCTGTATTTGGGAAATAGCTATCTGTATTTGGGAAACGGATCCAGTTCTTGAGGAAACTACCTCATTCTGAGACAGGCCAGAAACCATTGACTTACTTTTAAACACATGACCTTGACTCAAGAATATCATTGGTGACCTTGAAAATTTTCACTCGGGTGGGTTGGGCAAGATCGGGATACCCCTGCAGGTTAACACATAACCTTGACTCAGCCAAGAATTGATTGCTTGAAAGCCACGTGACGTCATTGATTAGGAATGCTGCTAAACCTGACTTGAACATTTCCCGACATATGGCTTTAACCATGAATTATTTGGTCACCTGACCCCGAAAAGTAGAATCCCCGCACATTGAAAGGTCTATTTGGACACTCCATGCAGGTGATTTCTAGGAATTATGACCCTGACCCGACCATAATTGCTTGAACAGTGGATCGCCTTTGTCCTTGAAAATTGTTTTCTCGGAGGTGTGACCTTGAAGAGTATACATGGAAAGTGTACATGACCTTGGCCTAATGCCCTTGCGGGCTTTTGTTAATAAATTAATAAGTGGATCACTATACGTGACATTGAAGAATATATGCAGGCAATGTGTGTACGCAATGGCCTTGAAAACGAGAAAGTTGATCCTATAGTATACGTGACCTTGAAGAGCATCCTCCTCTATACCTTTACCGGCTATGTATTGGGATACCCTGCAGGTTGATTTTTTTTAGGACGTATGACCCTGAAAATTGATACCAATACATTTTATCCATTGACCTAGATAACAATTTACTTGATAGCCCTACAGGTGACTTCTAGGAATTGTGACCCTGGCTCAGCCAAGAATTACTTGAACAATGGATCGCCTTTGTTCCTCAAAATTTATTTCTTAGAGGTGTGACCTTGAGATGGTAGGGAAACTGATCCGGTTCTTAGGAAAACGACCCCATCCTGGTAGTTTTGGGATAGTAGTACTATGAATCCACATATCGTAAGGATAACCTATTTATTACAATTTAGCCAAAACAAGAACCTTTAATCACCTTTGACCTTAAAAATAAAGGTTGTAAAATGTCCTAAGTAAAGCTAGGAGCTTATTTTTGACCTGAACCACTTAACTGCACAGAGGTCAGTGAACTTTTCTGGGGGCATGACCTTAAAACCGTTGACCTTGAAAAGGTTAATGAACTTTGATCTACTAGCACAGACAACAATCTGTAATACGATAACCCTGCAGGTGACCTTGAGATAAGTTGTAATAACTAAATTAACAACTTGACTCGGCCAAGAATTGCACGAAACAGATAACTGTTTCTCTAAACAGAAAGCTGTTTACATTAAACATGTAGCTTTTCCCCGAACAGATAGCTGTTTCCCTGAACAGATAGCTCCGATCTTATCCGATACTCTCTTGACCTTGAAGAGCATCCTTCTCGTCCTATATACCAATTGTTAACTGCGAACGCTCGTGACCTTGAAGAGAATCCAAGAATCCCACAGTCCTACAGTGAGCTTAAAAAATCTATTTAATACCCCTGACCTTGAGAATTGTAATAAATGAATTAACACCTTGAGCACTGTGGAGCAGCTCACCTTTGGCGTACGTAAAGCCCAGACACTTGATTCATGCAATTTGAGGGACCTACTTCAGAGGCCATTGGAATAATTGCGTGACCTTGAGCATTTCCTGCCACGTGGCCTTGAAATTTCCCGCCAAATTAACGCATGACTTGGTGCCCTCAAAAATTTCCTGTGATACATGACCTTGACTTGGCCAAATTACGACAATTGCTTGATGACCTCGAACATTTATTATTACGTGGTCTTGAAGACTTTGACGCAGTGAATGTGACCTTAAAAACCGTTGACTTCGATGTAGGGAATGTGAGTTCCCATACCTAGAAGAATATACGCAGACAGCGTGTGCAGTGGTCCGTTTGAAAACTTTCACATAGGTAATGTGACGGTGTACGCAGGTAATGTGTACGATGATCTTGAATAATATGTAGGCAAATGTGAGCGACCTTGACCTTGAAAACCATGCACTTATGTGTAGGCAGTGCTATGACCTTGAAGAGTATACTTCGATGAAGACAATGTTTACGATGACCTTGACCTTGATGCGGACAATCTGTACGGGAAGGTGTATTATTATTATCAAAAGTGTTCCAGGATCGGCCTAGTATATCTACTTAGTGCATACTAAATTCTATTTATTACTACAGATAATAATCACTATCGAAATATACCAACAATAGCAATAATTATTCAATTCAATGCCTACATCTACTTTATTATAGATAATTTAACTCATGTATAAAAAATCGTATAAGTCGCATTGCAATTGTCACTTTGACAGTGGCCATAGTTACATACAATGTTTACAGCCACAAATGTACTTACTACAAGAATATTCCATTATTGTTTTTACTCCTTCATATGCAATCCTTACAAAAAACTCCAAAATAACACGGCAACAAAACTGCGAATGAACAAAATAGTGTTTTATGGTACCCCGTTACACCACACAACTTAATGGTATTATAACACTATATTTTTATTCATACTGTATTTACAAGAAACTAAATTAACATCCATAATTACTTTCTTATAACACAAAATCGAGACAATCTAAATACAAAACACACGCTGTTAAACGTCAACAAAGAAAATTTGCCTCATCATGGCGGCCGTACACCACGTGACTAGTCTGCCCAATAAAAATCAATACATGGGTTTTCGCGACTGTTTGTGGTAGAGTCACTGTACTAAACCTTTACTTCTGGCGACATTTATATCTTATGAATTTCTCTACCATTTGTCATACTACTCAAATATTCACAATATTTATACTTTAACTATATTACTAATCGATGAAAACGTTATATACGGAGCTTACGACTCATTTGTCCCGTCTCACAACTTTTAACTTTTTAATTAACACGATAAAGGCAAAAAATAAAGTAAAAGTTCACACAACGTACGGGATGGGATATATATGTCCCGTACCGCCAAATGATGAACACCACAACGAGACGTATATTACCCGTACCGCCAAATGCGACGGTTAATTAAAAGTGATTCAACACTGAACATGTAAAGTACCCAGGACAAGTCCACAATTTTATTGAACACCGGAAAGTAATTATCCTGAAAAATTATTTAAAATTTAACTACGATTAAATTAAAATACGTCAAAATTAACACAAAGATAAACAATAAGAGGTTTTCTTAACAGTTTATCTAATCAAAATACAAATAATTGTAAATTGTACTTTTTTGTGGTAACGGAAATCTCGTAAATCGTAGCACAATGTTTTGGAAAGTGCGAAAGTACAAATTAGATGACTGTAATTAAGTTTTAGAAATCAATTCAATTCTCGGTTGCGTTCAAGCGAACTTTTTCAACTTTTTTTATTCGAATTGAATTCTACGAAAGATTATACAATAATGTGACCGTTAAAATTTAAAAGGAATTGTTTATTTCAAAATAATCTTTCAAATTATAAACTAAATTACAAAAAAACATACAGGCCTCTTGAAACTGATTGGGTCTTTATTACGTTTTCGAATAATTCATGTATTGTACAAGAGCGAATAATTAAACTCGGATTAATGAACATTCGAATTTCCACGCATACTATAAGAGGAAACATGGCTTTGTTAGAATTCGTTGTCAGAAGTGAAATAGTGAACAATTTTTTATTAAATTATACAGGTATGTACTAGTTTTTCTTTTCGTAAAACATTGGAATTGTTAAGAATGTAGGTTCTTTGTATTACGTAATTTTCGATAAATTGGTTCGTTTCTAAATTATACAGCCTAGTCGTTGTATTTGCTCTATAGTAAAAATTTGTAAAGAGCTAACGAAAGTAAATCTTATCATTATAATAGTGTATGAACATTTATTAATTCACATTAATTCACAATGCGCGTAATTCCAACAAAAAAGAAAATAAATCTAGCTGATTATGAATACTCTCTCACATTAGATTGTTTGAAAGGAATTTAAGCACTGGTAAATACAAGTATTGGACAACCACGAGTGGAGGAGCTTGAGTCAATGGATACACCAACGTGCCGGCTCACTATTTCAGCTCTTCTTGATCAATTCCCTTTTGTGTCACCCCTGTGGGTTGCATGTCTCAAAGGAGGGTCTTGATTATACGTACAGGATGCAGCTGGTTTTTCAGTAAGTATTTAAAATTACACCGAGCCCCGTGGCTGGTGACTCTTTTATCCTCTATTTTTGGCCCTTCTTATTGGATCTTTAGTATATTTTTTTAACTTTCTTACCTTTAATACCCTACCCAGCTTCGACTACTTCTTCAGGTTTATCGAAATCTACCCAACGTTACCACACCTTCTATAGCCATCAATCAGCAACTGCTCACGTTCCTTGAAACTAACAAACTCCTTAGTGACCACCAATATGGGTTTAGGCAAAGTCGTTCAACAGGCGATCTTCTTTCATATGTGACCCAAATTTGGAACAATACAGTAGAGCAGTCCGGTGAAACAGTTGTAGTCGCTTTAGATATCTCAAAGGCATTTGACCAAGTTTGGCATAAGTGTTTACTTGCCAAACTCACCTCGTTTGGGTTAAATGATACGCTCATCAACTGGGTTTCTAGTTTCCTTGATAAAAGACGAATACGTGTCGTAGTTGATGGCTTTTTTCAAAGGAAGTTAGCATTAACGCGGGCGTACCACAGGGATCCGTTATAGCGCCTACACTTTTTCTGCTGTACATAAACGACCTTATTTCTTCAACAACTAACCCCATCCATTGCTTTGCTGACGATAGCACTCTTCATTGTAGTTCATCTCAGTCTACTCATAGTGATAATCCACCTTCTATGTTAAATCAAGAAATTAAAGCTGAAATGGCAAATTCAATCAACAAAGACATTCAACGTATACTCGAATAGGGAAGCAATAATCTACTTAAATTTAATGCTAACAAAACTCAGTGTTGCCTTATGTCCGCCAAAAAAGATCGATTACCTCCTGTTCTAAGCTCAGTTCTTAAGTTTTCAGACTCTATTACTCTGTTGGGTATAACTGTATCTTCAAATCTCTCATGGGTTGACCATCTTCTGTCAGCTACCAAAACAGCTGCTCGTAAAATAGGCTTTTGTACAGATCTAAGAGTACTTTACCTCTCGACAACTCCTTCTGCTGTATAAGGCCCAAATTCGGTCCTCATCTGGAATATAATTCTCACCTTTGGGTTAGTGCTCCTCAATACGCTCTCGATATCGTTGATCGTATTCAAAAGAGAGCGATTAGGCTTATAAATGACCCGTCCTTAACTTCTCACATACATTCTTTGTATTATCGTTATTACAACGGCTATTGTGCTGGTGAATTATGTTCTTTGTGCGTGTGCGTGTGCGTGTGCGTGTGCGTGTGCGTGTGCGTGTGCGTGTGCGTGTGCGTGTGCGTGTGCGTGTGCGTGTGCGTGTGCGTGTGCGTGTGCGTGTGGGTGGGTGTGTGCGTGCGTGCGTGCGTGCGTGCGTGCGTGCGTGTGTGTGTGTGTGGAGGCGCGCGCGCGCGTGTGTGTGTGTTCAATATATTTCTTTCTTTTGTTCTTGCATGGAGTAGCATTTTAACTATTTAACTTAATTTCAATTTTATAATTTAAGTCTGAGTTTTTCTAACCCATAATTTGATAAATCTTAAAAATGTTAAAAGAGGTTGGCTTTTTCAGCAGGATCAGCTACTACAGTTCTGTCGCGAGGCGTAATGGGAGAGAAGGAATATGAACTAATGTTTTTACTGATGACTTTACCTAATGACCAACATTTACGACCACCCGGAGGACATGAGACTAATTCTTTGCATTTACGTCCTTCAAACATCTCTTTAGCTTTGGCGATCATGCTTTTGCAACTATTCCTTGCAACAATATAGTCGTCGTTATTTTCGACAGATTTATTTGATTTCCATTTGGTACAGAGTTTATGATTTTGCGATAATGCATCAGTGCAAGCCCTATTAAAGCTGGGTTGGGAACGGTCATGACCCACACCATTATGTTTTTAGGGAATGTATAACTCCATACCAATCAAGATAACTTCAATTATTGAAAGAAATGTTTGAAGAGGACCGTTTAAAGCAGTACTCGCACCAGGTGAAGGTTGCAAAAAATCTAACTGTTCGCTCCAGTTAGCTGATTGGAAACACCACATAGTTCTATCTGTTTCGAGTAACAGTGGGATTGGGTACAGAGGAAGTTATTTCGATTAGGCAGTGGTCTAATTGACCAAGTGGGGAAAAGGCTCTTGTTTTATAGACAAGTGGGTTAGTTGTAAGGAATAGGTCTAGGAGAAGCGGAGGATGGTGGATTTGTGTGAGATCACAGGATACAGCAAATGCTTCTGCACTATGACCTGCGGGATTAGTTGTAGATGAAAATCTTGCCTGTTTGTCGCGCGCGCGCGTGTGTATGTGGGTGTGTGGTTGGGTGCGTGGGTGCATGGGCGCGTGTGCGCGTGGGCGCGTGCGTGCGTTCGTGCGTTTGTGTGTGCGTGTGTGATGTGTGTGTGTGGATGCGTGCGTGTGTGTGTGTAGGTGCGTGCGTGCGTGCGTGCGTACGTGCGCGCGTGCGTGCATGCGTGCGTGCGTGTGTGTACTCTTTCGAAGAACTTAACATATCGACTTGAAGTTTGGCATACATATAGATGTCAACTACTCAAAACGACTGATTGTTTTTGGTCTCAGTGGGGTACAGGGAAAGGAGTAAAATTGGGAGGTAAGTACCCCTTTTACAAATTTTTATTTTTTTTCATTTTTTTCGTTTTAATATGTGACCAGTAATTTAATTGTGAGTAATTTTTTCCCTATAATTTTTCTGTACAACAAACCGTTTACAAGATATTAGCAAAAAACCGTCACTTTGAAAAACTGGTTTTTCCTAAATATCTCCGAAACTACTTAAATATTCAAAAGGTGTAAATACCAATAGATAGGAAATAAAATTTCTCATAAAAAAGTGGTTTTTGCAATTTTTTCGAAAATTTGATTTGCGAAATGTTTCCAAAAAACTCGATTTTGGAACCCGTCCACACGATTTTTTTGAGATTAGTATTATATAGAAAATCAAATTTCTGATTGAAAAGCATTCTTGTAATTTTTTTTTTAAGTTAACCCATTAACTACCACGACCCCCAATTGGAGATTGCGTAATTTTTACATGCTGGCAACAATGCAAAGAAAGTCATGCGGGTTTTCAAGGCCAGGTTCAATTATTGAGAGGTAAATACAAGTATTGTAGCAAGTGCCTTCAAATATTTGTTCTAAATAAGTGAAATATTAATTGACTTATAAAAAAATTGAATGGTAAGTTGACATTTTTAGTACATAATATTTTGAACTACAATATTAACCTTTTATGAATACACTAACGATTTTCTGTGTAAATATTGTGAGGTTATAACTTTCTCAAACACATAACTTTATTAGTGAAGTGACATTATGCACAAATACCGTAACTACACTCATAAAACTGGTGATACCCAAATGGGGATCATGGAACATTCAATGATTTTTTAAGAAAATTGTATACACATAAATAAATGGTAATCAATTTACTTTTAGTTTTAGATAATGGCTTCTAGAAAGTTTAGAACACTAAGGGAACTGGAGGACTACATTAATGATCCTGAAAATGATGTTTATCTTGATAAAGACGACTATGATGAAAGTACTATAGATATAGTCGAACTTCCTCCAGATCGTGTGGACGATATCACTGATTCCGAAAATATAGATGAAGATACATTAGAGGATACAGTGCCTGACGATATTCCAGGAAGTGTTGAAATTCATGGTTTACCATCTACATCAGATAATAAATATACAAAAATTGCTAAAAAATAAAAAAAATCAGCTGGCAGCACATCCGTAAAATGGGAACGAATTCGTGCAGAGTTTTCTATTTTGGCGAAACAAAAAGACAAAAATAAGGAAGTCTGTAATCTGCGAAAAGAAAAATTAATCGACCGAACCAAGGGAAAATCTCCGGTAGAAATATTTGAAATGTTGTTTGATGATGATCTCGCAACTCATATTGTTAGACAAAGCGTTAAAAATGCAGCACAAAACAATAGATATGATTTTACCTTTTCTGTAGAGTGCTTAAAACATTTTTTAGGCATTCTCCTTTTGGTTCATTACCACAAGAACATATGTACTAGTCAGAACAAGAAGATCTAAATATACAAATTGTCCGAAATCTCTATTTGGAGATGAAAAGGAATTTACACTTTAACGATAATTCTACAACCCCAGCAAATCAGGAAGACCGGGACAAGTTGCACAAAATTAGGCCTATTATAGATAAATTTAATAACCTCTGTATGAAGTTTGGCGTCGTTAGTCACAATATTAGTATTGATGAAGAGATGGTAAGATATTATGGACACCATTACCTAAAACAATCTATTAGGGGCAAACCTATACGCTTCGGATTCAAACAATGGGCGATGTGCTGTGCAGAGACAGGATTTTGCTACCATACTGAAGTGTATGAAGGAAAACAAAATAATACCCCTGCCATAGAAAAGGTAACCCTTGGTTTGTCAATAATATTAAGTAAAGTTGACAAAACCGAAAATCCATCAGAATATGCCTTTTATTTCGACAATTTTTTTACCAGCTACGATCTAATGCAAATTTTGACGGGAAGAAAAATTTGTGCAACTGGTACAGTCCGAAGCAACAGAATGTAGCAATGTCCTTTGAAAAATGACAGCGAAATGAAAAAGAAAGCTCGTGGTGCCTTTGATTATCGTTTCGACAAACATAATGGAATATTTGCCGTTGTATGGAAGGACAACAGTATGGTAAGGCTTTTGTCTAACAATGCTGAGGTGATTCCGTAAGCTCGCGTAAACAGATGGTTTCGAACAGATAAAAGAGATGTATCAATTCCAAAACCCGACCTTATAATGAATTATAATAAATTTATGGGAGGCGTGAATAAATTAAACTGGAATGTCCAGAAGTATAGAATAAAAATAAGAACCAAACGGTGGTATTTTCCCATATTTACAAATATTGTTGACATGGCAGTTGTGAATGCGCATGCTTTGTACTGTCTGGCGAATGAAACCATTCGTTTGTTGGATTTGCGAAGAGCCATTGTAATAAGTTATTTGAGTATATCATCAATGTCTGATCCAAAGAGAGCTGGTAGGCCTTCCTATAACATAAAAACTGAAAAGCGTGTGCCACAAGATGTAAGAAAAGATCCAGTGGCCCATTATATTGAGCGAACAAATGAAGGGAAGCAGAGAAAGTGCGCAGTTTGCAAGACGGATGTCAGAAAACAATGTTCCAAGTGTAATGTTGGACTTCATGTTGAGTGCATGATTTAGTGGCATTCAAAATAATTCATTTTACTTTCTTATTTTTATTTTTTAGAAAAAACTGGTTTAATGTTCTGTACTTCATACTATATTTCCAAATAATAAATAAACATGTAGTTCATTTCAACCTTTTAGTACCTAATACATGCAAACCGCCATGATCCCCAAATGGGGGCTTGCTACAAAAGTTAAAAACAACACGATATTTGTAAAATATTTTTCAAAATTTAGTTAAATTGTTTGTTTATACTATATTTTCCACACAAAAATGTAATTTAACATGAAAATTAAAATTTGGCAGTTAATGGGTTGTTTTCGAGTTATTTACAAAAAAACGATTTTTTGATGTGGAAGTATTGATGCAATTTGCAGCGGTTTTTTTATTGATACGGCACTGGTAAAACTACTGGTCTTTTTACTACTGTGTATGAAGGAATATGAACTAAAGAAACGGTTGTAGACGTATGGAGTGAGTGAGTTTATGATATATTGATATTTTATTAACGTTCAGTAAGGAGTATGGATGCGTACTTCTATTTGTAGAAATTTTGTAATATCGTGCAATAGGTAAATTAATGCATGTTCAAGAATGAAGGTGATAGAATGTGATGGAGTTCGTCAGATTTTGCGGAAATAAGATTCGCCCATATTTTGGTATATATAATTGTGATAGGTGAATTTTGATCTTAGCGCGAATTTATTGTGACATATTGGCAATTTGGCGGACAGAAGGTATATAAGCGAGTGCCCAAATTTGAGGGGATTTAGTTGATTAGAGTAAGGGTCGCGCGCGTGATAACCATGAAAATGGTTAGTGTTGGAGACTATTTGTGAAAATTATAGTCTAGCAGGGCGTGTATAGTCATTGCATTAACCCATAAGGGGATAAATCGTATAGATATTTACAACTAAATAATTTAATATTGTGAGTTGAAGGAAAACATTAGTGATTTTCGTCAAGAAGTAAAAAGTGCTTAGGCAGATTAGAAGTTAACACAGCAAACATTTTGTTATTAATGTTCAATTGTGGGAAGCGTGACCTAATATTATTATAAAGAGAACCGAAGGTAACCATTTATGCTACCGAAATAAAAGTTTGTAAAATTTAGTTAAGATACTGGTGATTATCATTGCCATTGAATATGTACAATCTTTAGCAATACCAAATTGATTGTATAAAAGCAAATAAGAACCTTAATATGTTTATGGAAGTAACCATTTTCCATTGTGGTAAACGTTTTGAAGGGCAAACATCACAGTATAAGGTGATGTGATGTTAGGCTAAAGAGCCCCTATTACCAGGTACGCGAGTGAACTAACCATAGACACAGCGTTAGTGAGTACTACAGCCGAGTGCGTAGGGCGAATAACGGCTACCTCTTGTGTTTTGTGCATAGTTCATCTAAGAATTAAAAAAAAAAGGATTAAGTACCGAAAGCAGATCATATGGACTATAACTACCGTACCCAAAAAAGGATTAATTAATGTAATACTTAAGAATTAGATTTAAATTTTGTTGAGCCAAAACAAGTATGATTATTTTTTTTTTATATATTTTTTTTTATTCTTGCACTAATTACGGTTTATTCAAAGCAAAAAAGGGTAATCGAACTTTAATTATTTTGAAAATGTAAACTTTCACCATTATCAATCATAATAAAATACTTATCTTTTTTGGGGTTTTTAATGGTGTATTTTAAATTATACAATCTAAACGCTTCGATAACACTTATAGTTATCTTCGTCAGTAGTAATATTTGTTAAAAATTGTTAAAGATGTTGTAAACAATTTTGTCAAAGTTGAAAAATTAAAACATACACATCAGCCTGCTATTAATGTAACAGTTTGAGAAACATATAAAGCCAACTATAAAATTAAATTAAATAAAGTAAAGAATAACTAGGTCATTAAAAATTAATTATTGTTAAACTACCTTACAGATGACAAATCAGAACACTCTCTATATGTTAAATTACCACAGCACTATAATTTAACATAAGTAGTTGAAATTAAATTAAAATAAAAATTACAAAAACGTTCTGCATTATGCCTTTCATTGTTAATAACACTTCCACTTATTGATAAAGATATCTCTTTGTTAGATTTAACTGGGTTACTTTATTTGATGTGATGTTTGGATTTGTGAATGCTTCTATCATTTTCAAATTGAAGTTTTTCACAACTTTACACTTACATCATAACTCGATTAAATTTTGTTAAATGTGTTTTTTGGGTGACAGATTTCAATGTTAGCTTTCGCTATAAAGAGTGTTCTGATTTGTCATCTTTAAGGCAGTTTAACATATTTAATTTTTAATGACCTAGTTATTCTTTACTAAAATTTAATTTTATAGTTGGCTTTATACGTTTCTCAAACTGTTATTAATAGCAGGCTGATGTTTATGTTTTAATTTTTCAACTTTGACAAAATTGTTTACAACATCTTTAACAATTTTTAATAAATATTACTACTGACGAAGATAACTGTAAGTGTTATCGAAACGTTTAGATTGTATAATTTAAAATACACCATTAAAAACCCCAAAAAAGATAAGTATTTTATTTAATTATTTTGTTGTTTTTAGTTTTAAGAAGGGTAATTTTAGTCTTACCGTGTTTGTGTGTTGGTGGTTTTTTTAAGCACGCCGTTGTATCCATTTACATGCGAAACATGATTTCAAGTAGAATTCGTAGAATAAATACGTGTTTTATACTGCTTTTAAAGTATTATTATTAAACATTAAATTCGGTATTTAATGCGAGCATTTAACCAATGAATCAATTAAATAGTGCGTCGTGATTAATATAAAATTATCTGTGACTATAAAAATGCGCTAGGACGCTAATTACAAGGTTTATTATTGTTGTTCATAAAGAATATTAAACAGCATAAACATCGTGCAGTGTAGTTCAAGTGCTTTGTCCGATAACGCGGCCCCGGCCGCTTTATCACTGATAACCTTCCATAGAAAACTACAGAAACAGGTAGACTTATTATTAAATTATGTTACCAGCAGGAAATGGGCCAGGCTTCAACTACGTGTTTAGCCAGATACTATCTCAAGATCAACAGGGTCAACCCCAAAACAATTCACAAACGTTACCAATTCCAAATCCTTTCACAACCAGTCTTTTACAAACACTCAAATACCAGTACAGTACAATACGCAGCCTCAATGACGCACCTATCTCATAACCCTCAATCAAACTCCCAACAACTTTATAGAATGGTTTCAACTAGCGACGATGAAATGGAAAACCCCACTCCATCTCAAGCAAATCCTTGGCAAGTCGTGAAATCTACAAAACGTAGAAAATAAGAAAAACGTTCAAGTAGATACTGACCCAGGTGTAATACCGCTCTCCAATAAATACAGTACATTTACAAACATAGAAGAAAACAACTCCAATAGCAACACAACGGAACCTGAAAAGATACCCAAACCTCCACCAATATTTGTTTATGGAGTTATAAATCTATCAAAATGAAGAAAAAATTGCCGAAATAATAGCAGACGAGCAATACGTCACAAAAGTCTTATTAACAACACGGTAAAAATCTCAAGTAACACTCCAGACACATATCGAAAACTAACGAAATTTCTACGCGATAATCAAATAATACACCACACTTATCAACCCAAAGAAGAACGGTCATTTAGGGTGGTCATAAAACATTTACATCATTCAATTCCAATGGATGAAATAAAATCTAAATCACCAAGCTTGGACACACAGTCAGGAACATTATCAACGGAAGGCACAGAAATACAAAAGAGCCTATGAATCTATTCTTCGTAGACCTGGAACCATCCGAAAACAACAAGGACATCTACAAAATTCAATACCTCCAATATAACCGTATAATAATCGAACCGCCACGAACCAACAGAAGTTTAGTACAATGCATGCGATACCAGCTATATGGCCACACTAAATCATACTGTTGTCGACCATACGTATGTGTCAAATGTGGCGGAGAACACAGCACAGCAAGCTGCAAGAAAAGCAAAGACACACCAGCAATCTGCGCCCTATGCGGAGGAAGTCATCCAGCCAACTATCGTGGATGTGAGTACTATCACAACCTCCTCAAATCGAAAACCATCAACCACAGACCTCAAACCCAGGCCCCACCCTTGCACTCAAAAACAATTTCCAAACTTCCGCCACTCTATGAGCTACGCCAATATAGTCAGAAATGTAGAACCCCAACCTGTAAACGCAATCGATCAATCAGCTAACCCCACTCTTAGCAAGTTCTTAGATGAATTTAAATCCATGTTTTCACAACTAATCCAACAAAATAGCATGGTTCTAAACATGCTCACAATGCTAATTAATAAACAAACTAATGGATAAATTCTAACAATAGCACAATGGAACGCCAATGGTCTCCTGAAACATAGGGACGAAATAATTCTATTCCTTAAACAAAACTACATTGACATATTGTTAATAAGTGAAACACACTTCACAGAAAAATCCTATTTTAAAATCCCAAACTACATAACGTACTACACTAATCACCCGACAAAACTGGACATGCAGGAACTGCCATCTTAGTAAAACAAAACATCAAACACTATGCTCTCCCCAAATACGAAGAAGCTATGCTCCAGGCCACATCCATTAAAGTGACTACTTTACCCTATGAACTTACGGTTGCGGCGGTCTATTGTCCTCCTAGACACAACATTAAAAGAGGACTTCGAAAAATTCTTCCACACTCTGGGACCCAAATTTATTACTGGGGAGACTTTAACTGCAAACACACCACATGGGGATCTCGCTTAGTCACGACCAAAGGCAGAGAGCTGCTCAAGGTTATGCAACAAAACAAATACAACTACCTGTCAACGGGAATCCCAACATTCTGGCCTTCGGACCCCAACAAAACACCAGATCTTCTCGACTTTTTATCACCAACGGAATATCGACACCCTACACGCATGTATTAGCAAGCCTTGACTTAGCTTCAGACCACACGCCAATTGTAGCGACAATCAGCGCAAGAATTATTCGCAACGAACCTCCCAAAAGAGCTCACAACTCCAAAACTGACTGGGAATATTACCGTCATATTCTACATGAAAGCATAGATCTGAAACTCAGACTCAAGAACCCAAAAGAAGTAGACGACGCCGTCAATCACCTAAACTCCCTGTTAATAACAGCAGCCCAACAAGCCACTCCTTCCACAAAACACAAGGAAACTAACAATAATATTCCACTTGACGTCAAGCAGTTAGTTGCTCAAAAAAGAAAAGCCAGAGCCAAATGGCAAAGAACTCACCATCCAACAGATAAAACCAGACTCAACAAGCTAAACAAGCAAATAAAAGCAAAACTTAAGAGCCTAAGAGAAGATTCGTTCAAAACCTATGCAGTAAACCTAAATCGGTACGATAACACAATTTGAAACCAATCAAATCTTCCTTAAAACCTCAAATTCCTTCTCCGCCTATACGAAAACTACCACCGGCACTAGGGTGGGCTAAAAGCAACAAAGAAAAACAGACCTGTTCGCCTGCCACCTCTCGGCATTTTCCAACCGCACGAAGAACTACCCGATGACCCGATCCAAGAAAATCTTAATCCACCTCAAATCTCTCCTAGCCCCAGTCCAACAATTACACCAAAGAACATCAAAACTGAGGCTCAACGCCTAAACCTCAAGAAAACTCCAGGCCTAGACCAAATTACGCCCAGAATGCTACGGAACTACCAAAGAAAGGGATTGTACTCTGACATACATATTCAATGCAATCCTGAGGCTTCAATACTGGCCTACAGAATTCAAAAAAGCCGAAATAATACTCATTCTCAAACCAGGCAAAGATCCAAATTACGCAGCATCATATCGGCCAATAAGCCTGCTATCAGTGACCTCCAAACTTCTTGAAAGGCTAATATTACGAACCATTGATCCCGAATTCTCAACAACAAACTGGAAACCAGACTATCAATTTGGGTTTCGGAAATCGCACTCAACCATCCAACAGTGCCATCGGATCACTCAAGTAATTAATACTGCCCTCGAAGAGAAATCCTACTGCATAGCCATCCTTCTGGACATTAGCCAGGCTTTCGATAAGGTATGGCACAAAGGGCTTATCCACAAAATTCAAAAAACCTTACCACCTTCATTCCATAAGCTGTTAGAATCCTACCTAAGCAACCGGCAATTTCGAACGAGAGTCAACGACGAAACTTCAGAACTACACCCAATAAATTCAGGAGTACCTCAAGGAAGTGTCCTGGGACCCTTCCTACACCTACTATACACGTCAGACCTCCCAACCACTCCTACTACAACAATAGGTACCTTTGCTGACGACACCGTTATACTTGCGAGTCACAAAGATGTAAACACTGCAGCACACCAAGTTCAAAGCCACCTTAACTTACTTGAAGTCTGGCTCAAAAAATGGAAGACAAAAGTCAATGAAACAAAATCAAGCCATGTGACATTCACCCTGCGTAAATACCAATGCCCACCAATTTATCTAAATAGTATCGAGATACCTCAGTCTAACACCATGAAATACTTAGGACTACATCTTGATAACAAGCTCACATGGCGAGAGCACATTAACAAAAAAAAGAAACACATAGACCTACGACTCAAAAACCTCTACTGGCTAATTGGTAGAACATCGCCCTTATCACTGGATAACAAACTCCTGCTATATAAAACCGTCATCAAACCCATATGGACATATGGAGTGGAACTGTGGGTTGTGCTAGTAAGTCCAACATCGCCATCATGCAACGATGCCAGTCAAAAATCCTACGAGCAATAACCAATGCGCCGTGGTATATAACGAATCAAATGTTACATGAAGACCTTAGTATCCCGTTTATAACACAAGTCATACAGGATAGAACAACCAAGCACGTCGACAAGATCGCAACTCACTCTAATCCCCTGCTCTCTGACCTACCATACCAGGAAATTACCCGAAGACTTAAGAGACGATGGCCAACTGATCTGCACTAAAGAGGACTCATCGCTGGAGGGCCCTCACCACGCCAGTTTCTAAAGACAACAAATTAGCTTATAGGATACTACTGTATTCTGATTGCTGATACTTGGTTGAATAAAAAAAAAAAAACATGCGAATTTGTCAAAATATATCCACTGTTTAATTTATTTTGTCGTTTATTTGTGTCAATTGTGTGCTCAACTGATAAGTGAAATTAGTCTTTGCATACCTTCGAATTTAAGGATCGATTGGTAATTGGGTAATGAGCCAGATCGATCACAAAATTTTATTTATATTTGAAATATTAAAGGAGAATACTACTAACAAAGTACTAATTATTATTTTTTTTATTCAGCATAAATTACAGTTTTGAAGTATTAAAGTTTAAACGTATTAATGAATGTCTAAATACAATTTTAAAGATAAAGTAGTAATAAAAAATGACGATTTTATTGATGATACAAGCGCTAACCGCTCTGTGTTTGAATTATTCCGCAATTAACGAACATTTTTTTTGAGATAA
The DNA here is from genome assembly GCA_036346205.1 of Vesta saturnalis. Lineage (NCBI taxonomy): Eukaryota > Metazoa > Arthropoda > Insecta > Coleoptera > Lampyridae > Vesta > Vesta saturnalis. The sequence continues at coordinate 400,706 of JARFJB010002181.1, forward strand.
TAATTCATTGTTAAACCGATTTCGTTTACTTTATTTAGAATTTTCTAAATCAGGAATATTTATTTAATTCAAAGTTTTATAACAGTTACAACTATAAATTTACAGGTATAAATTTGTCGTTTATTTGTGTCAATTGTGTGCTTAACTGATAAGTGAAATTAGTCTTTGCATACCTTCGAATTTAAGGATCGATTGGAAATTGCGTAATGAGCCAGATCGATCACAAAATTTTATTTATATTTGAAATATTAAAGGAGAATACTACTAACAAAGTACTAATTATTTTTTTTATTCAGCATAAATTACAGTTTTGAAGTATTAAAGTTTAAACGTATTAATGAATGTCTAAATACAATTTTAAAGATAAAGTAGTAATAAAAATGACGATTTTATTGATGATACAAGCGCTAACCGCTCTGTGTTTGAATTATTCCGCAATTAACGAACATTTTTTGAGATAATAATTCATTGTTAAACCGATTTCGTTTACTTTATTTAGAATTTTCTAAATCAGGAATATTTATTTAATTCAAAGTTTTATAACAGTTACAACTATAAATTTACAGGTATAAATTTGTCGTTTATTTGTGTCAATTTGTGTTAACTGATAAGTGAAATTAGTCTTTGCATACCTTCGAATTTAAGGATCGATTGGAAATTGCGTAATGAGCCAGATCGATCACAAAATTTTATTTATATTTGAAATATTAAAGGAGAATACTACTAACAAAGTACTAATTATTATTTTTTTTATTCAGCATAAATTACAGTTTTGAAGTATTAAAGTTTAAACGTATTAATGAATGTCTAAATACAATTTTAAAGATAAAGTAGTAATAAAAATGACGATTTTATTGATGATACAAGCGCTAACCGCTCTGTGTTTGAATTATTCCGCAATTAACGAACATTTTTTGAGATAATAATTCATTGTTAAACCGATTTCGTTTACTTTATTTAGAATTTTCTAAATCAGGAATATTTATTTAATTCAAAGTTTTATAACAGTTACAACTATAAATTTACAGGTATAAATTTGTCGTTTATTTGTGTCAATTGTGTGCTTAACTGATAAGTGAAATTAGTCTTTGCATACCTTCGAATTTAAGGATCGATTGGAAATTGCGTAATGAGCCAGATCGATCACAAAATTTCATTTATATTTGAAATATTAAAGGAGAATACTACTAACAAAGTACTAATTATTATTTTTTATTCAGCATAAATTACAGTTTTGAAGTATTAAAGTTTAAACGTATTAATGAATGTCTAAATACAATTTTAAAGATAAAGTAGTAATAAAAATGACGATTTTATTGATGATACAAGCGCTAACCGCTCTGTGTTTGAATTATTCCGCAATTAACGAACATTTTTTGAGATAATAATTCATTGTTAAACCGATTTCGTTTACTTTATTTAGAATTTTCTAAATCAGGAATATTTATTTAATTCAAAGTTTTATAACAGTTACAACTATAAATTGTTACAGGTATAAAATTTAGTACGTTTTATTTGGTGTCAATTGGGTGTGCTTAACTAGATAAGTGAAATTAGTCTTTGCATACCTTCGAATTTAAGGATCGATTGGAAAGTTGCGTAACTGAGCCAGATCGATCACAAAATTTCCATCCCTATATTATTTTGAAATATTAAATGAGAATACTACTAACAAAGTACTAATTATTATTTTTTTATTCAGCATAAATTACAGTTTTGAAGTATTAAAGTTTAAACGTATTAATGAATGTCTAAATACAATTTTAAAGATAAAGTAGTAATAAAAATGACGATTTTATTGATGATACAAGCGCTAACCGCTCTATGTTTGAATTATTCCGCAATTAACGAACATTTTTTGAGATAATAATTTATTGTTAAACCGATTTCATTTACTTTATTTAGAATTTTCTAAATCAGGAATATTTATTTAATTCAAAGTTTTATAACAGTTAGAACTATAAATTTACAGGTATACGAAGGATACTTAAAAAGTATTCAAGTTAACGTTTTACGATTTGGGGATTTTCATTTGTACAGGGTGTGTTTAATAAGTTTACGATGACTCGTGTATTTTAGATGATTGAATTTTAATGGTGAATGGTTTGACTAAGTAGGTTGCAATCCTGTCGTCCACAGTCAGATAGGATTAGTTTACCATCCCGCCTAAGACTATTTATTTTAGGAAAATTTAAGATTGTGGTGGCGCCTAGAGACAATTTTTCCCGGACTGAGCTCTGTGAGTTGTAGATGTATGGTAAGTGTAAGGTGTTTGAAACTACCTTTCAATAATTTTACTCCTTATATCGACCACGCCCATTTCCACTGTAGTTGGCTTGGCAACCCGCTTATTTCGATAAGCATACGCGACGCCTAGTGCGGTTTGAACGTGTAACAGATTGCAGTTCTTCAACGTGTTGGTGAACAGTTTTAAGATTCGACCTGATACCACGTATAATGCAGTAATGGATCCGAAAGTTGGTACTTTCCATGACCGAGGTCGCTTAAGTCCTGCCCTCCCGGATGGGGCAGAATTTTATTCCTGGCAGACCATGCTCTTCTTAGTAGTGATTTTGGCATTGACGAATTTATGTACCCCCCAGAATCCTTGGGACGGATCGACGAATCAATGTGAGGGTGTGGGCGTCTCGCTCTACTCAGCTGGGGTATAGCGTCTGTTTTAGAACTCGTCATTTTAAGGGTTTAGCCGTTAAAACGCCATGCTCGGCTAGTGTGTGTTGGCGAGTACATAAGGGACAAAGGAAAAAGTGACCAACAGCCCTTACCGAACTCAGAAAATTGGAGCACCATTATTAAGGAGCCCATGGTAAAGGTGATGGCATTGCACCGGGCGGCATGTGGTATACATGCCTTACACCTATGTCGCTGTTTTTATTACGTTTATTTTAGCCTTTCCGCAATTAATTCCACATCTCGTTTTTAGGGTTATTAGTTTTTCGCCATCTTGCTTGTGTGTTGCTTTTTGGCTGTCTGACATCCTATTTCCATGTTTAAATGTGTCTTTTCAACTTTTCGCGTTCTAGCATGCGTGTTTCGCTACCTTATGGTAATTTTCAGTCAACTTGTTTTAATATACTGCCATCTAGCTTGCTTGTGTTATTAGTCTTTCCGTCATTTTGTTTCCATGTGTTTTTTTGATTTTACGCCATATTCCTTGTGTGTGCCTTTTTGGCTCTCCGCCATCTTATTTTCGTTTTTACCATCATGTTTCCGTGTGTCACTTTGGTATTCGGTCAACTTGTTTCCGTGTGCCCTTTTGGCTTCCAGTCACCTTGCTGGCGTTTGGATTTTCGTTTTCACATCTTGTTTCTGCATTTAAAGTTTTTTGGCAGAAACAATTTTCAAGAACCTGAAGTAAGGCCATTTTGGCAGAAATGTTCCAGTATTTCTATTCCGACATATCGAATCCTGTTTCACTATTCTGAAATAAGGACTTTTTGGTAGAATTCAGCATCTTGAAACCGCCCATAAAAAAGAAACTAGGCGACCAACACCAAATAAGTAAAACAAACAAAATGAACTCAAACAAGCAGACAAACCAATATCCAACAAGCAAATATGTAATCAAGTAAACAACCGATCACGTAAACCTGTAAACATGAGAACAAGGAATCTAAAAATCAAGTAAGCGTACAAGTACCAAAAAGATGTGAAGTGAGCGATACAGGAAACCAATATTATGACAGGATACACATTTTTGCTAATAAGAGTAATTTGTTGGACAAAAACGAACTAATTTGTGATAGGCATTATGTACAACCTTACTGTGAGGGCTAAAATATAAATTTGACTTGACTTGAAAAATTTTACATGACATCGTCACTTTTATAATATTAGTCTATACCGAGTCAACGTTAGATGTTCATCTAATGGTGTTGTTTAAGCTTCCTTGCTGAGTATGTGTAACGTTCTGGGACACAAATAAGCCAACCTTCCAGAAGATTCAATTTCATTTCAACAAGATGGTGTGCCTACATACTTCAGTAGAGCTGTGCGCAAATAGTTACATGCAGTATTTGCGGATCGATAAATTGGGTACACAGATTACTTGGAATGGCCAGCTTTGTTATCCGATCTAACGGCTATGCACTGCTTTTTCTGTAAGGTACTCCCTCTAAAATGATAGTTATTTCTATTGGACACTTCTAATTGTGACTAGATTACAGGAAAAATCTGAACGTGGCACAGTTCCAATATTTTCTATAATCTAGATTATTGCAGTTTTAATGTGTTATTACATTTTTATATTTTCAACCTTCTAGATTATTGTAGTTTTTAAATGTGTTATTATATTTTGTGGTTTCAATCCTCAATATCTCGAGAACTGTTGACGATATGAAGGATTGGTCGTACGTAAGGATTTTGCGGTATCAAATATTTTTAGAATCTATTGAAGAATACAAACAGTTAATGTTACACAGAGGTTTGCCAAGAAAAACATGGACGATTACAGTTATCTAGTACATGTGCACCCCTGTAAACTTAGCTGCCGTGCCAAAAAATTTACAACTAATTACAGACATGCACGAATTCGATCATTTCTCGTAACAATCATTTCCTTTATAGGGAGGGTGGGAGGTAGAGGGCTGTGGGGGAGAGGGAGAGAGAGATATCTGAAAGTTTTTCACGTGTGGTTAAAATCTACCGAAGATTCTTTTGTTTTTTTTTATGATTGTGGACCTGAACAGGCTGAATTTGGCCTATCGTGCTAAAGCACTCAGGAACCCTTAGGAGGACGGATAGAGGGATAATGAATTGCCAATAGATGCCTATGAACAGCTACCTTAAATTTTCTCATATCATAAGTGAGAGGAAAACAGGAACTAGGGAGATCATTCCAGAGTTTAGAAGCCGTGTAGAAAAATGTGGATTGCGTCCGTTTGGTACGACAAGTGGAGATTTGTACTGCATACTGATGATGTGAATGAGCGAACCGAGTGTTTCTCGCAAAGATAGCCCGAGATGGTATCAAAGAATATAATTCAGCAGCACAATAGCCGTTGTAATAACGATAATACAAAGGAAGAACTGAAACCATCCTTCTATGCTCAAGGGACTGTATGTGAGAAGTTAAGGACGGGTCATTTATAAGCCTAATCGCTCTCTTTTGAATACGATAAATGATATCGAGAGCTTATTGGGGAGCACTAACTCAGAGGTGAGAATTATATTCCAGATGAGGCCGAATTTGGGCATTATACAGCAGGAGTTGTCGAGAGGTAAAGTACTGCTTAGATCTGTACAAAAAGCCTACTTTACGAGCAGCTGTTTTGGTAGCTGACAGAAGATGGTCAACCCATGAGAGATTTGAAGATACAGTCATACCCAACAGAGTAATAGAGTCTGAAAACTTAAGAACTGAGCCATTCATACTTACAACAGGAAATGATCGATCTTTTTTGGCGGACATTTAACTCGACTATTGCTTCCCCATTTGAGAATGCGTTGAATGTCTTTGTTGATTGAATTTGCCATTTCAGCTTTAATTTCTAGATTTGACATAGAAGGTGGATTATCACTATGAGTAGACAAAGATGAACTACAGTGAAGAGTGCTATCGTCAGCGAAGCAATGGATGGGGTTAGTTGTTGAAGAAATAAGGTCATTTATGTACAGCAGAAAAAGTGTAGGCGCTATAACGGATCCCTGTGGTACGCCCGCGTTAATGCTAACTTCTTTTGAAAAAAAGCCATCAACTACGACACGTATTCGTCTTTTATCAAGGAAACTAGAAACCCAGTTGATGAGCGTATCATATCATTTAACCCAAACAAGGTGAGTTTGGCAAGTAAACACTTAAGCCAAACTTGGTCCAATGCCTTTGAGATATCTAAAACGACTACAACTGTTTCACCGGACTGCTCTACTGTATTGTTCCAAACTTGGGTCACATATGAAAGAAGATCACCTGTTGAACGACTTTGCCTAAACCCATATTGGTGGTCACTAAGGAGTTTGTTAGTTTCAAGGAACGTGAGCAGTTGCTGATTGATGGCTTTTTCCATGATTTTAGACAAAATGGAAGTGACGGTAGTTTGAGGATTGGTCTTATCGCCTTTTTTGGGAATAGGTTGAACATTTGCTAACTTTAGGATACCTATTACTACCCAGTATCGTGAATGGAGTACAGATTATTAAAACCTTTATTAACATTTGGTTAGATTCAAGTATTAATTTTAGAAGCAGTAATTTAGTTACACATCTTACTTTGTTTGATGATATTTGGATTTATTGCAATTTGGAATATGAATTAGTATCCCAGTTCTGTAAACGCAGTATAGTTTTTTTCTTTGGTTTGTTCGTGGTCAATAAATTGAAATTTCTTAAATTGCGATTCAGTTTCACGCGTTGGCATTGACATGTTAGTAAAACGGGAGTTTATATTTTCTTGTAAATAATGGGTGTTCCGATCTATTGCTAAGTTTCGTTAATTACATTGTAGTTGAGTTAAATCAGGTCATTGAAAGGTGTTACTTTGTATTAAAAGAACTTCAGAAAATGTAGTTGCAGAACTAAGGCATTGGGGACGGAGAGTCGGAGTTCAGTTTGATAAAATTTATTTTAAAAAGACAAACAGTTTTGGTTTTGTAATACGTTGGTTTAGACTCACTTTTTCAAGTTTTTAGGTGAAGAAAACATATCAAGTTTCGTTGGTAAGTTGTTTCGAAGTGGCCTGATGCTATGACGTAATTTTGCAAATTCATCGCGTTTTTAGGCGTTTTACGATTTGAAGAAATGGATTTTTATGATTGGTGTGAGATACAGTATGGTAGAATCTGGAAGACTTGTACGGGAGTCTAGGCTTGGTTACTAAAGAGAAAGGTTGAGCGCGCGTGCGCGTTCGAATGTTGTGAATTTGCGTATCGTCCACCGGACTTTTTTGGAAGTTTCGGAGGGAAAGGCTTCCCAATTACCCTTACCGCGATTTTTAAAGAATATTCAACTACTCGGTGATATTTTAGTTTGTAAGGAGCTCTATTGTTTACGAATCCATAAAAGGGACTAGTATTAAAAATAGTACTTATCCCTGTCTTTGGTAATAATCACGTTGTTCGCGGATTGAAATATTGCAAATTCCAAACCATTAGTACTTTTATGTTCACGACTAGCCTGATAAACAAAGAAATCGCTGTAAATATAAGTGTTGCTTTAATAAGTTTTATGTAAATAAATTTCATGTACAGTTATATTAAACCGGATGATACATTAATCAATCATCTTGTTGTGGTTTAAAGCACTTATGTAAATTGAAAAGTTGTCAACTGTTGGTTACGATATTGGGGTACGGCATCGGGAGATTCTGTAGGTGGACCGATAGCAAGAGGGACAATCACAGGAATCCTACCTTATACCGCAGCACAAAAGAAGGAGGACTTTTAGTAGTCAACTGTTGTAACGGAGGTAACTATTCAGATACATTTTGTTTTGTTGGTGGTCGCAATAAAGTGTTTTTTTTATTTAATAGTATTTGTCGAGCGGATGAACACGCTTTCTTTTGTGTATAGTTTTGTATAGACGCCCTTCAGGCGATTAATTTTGTAACTCCCTCTAAGGGTTTTACTTTACTTAATTCCACTCGATGGTGGGTTTTGTGGGTAAGCCTTTAACTAGTTTCACCGGAAGCTGAGGTTAGTTTTTGACTCTTATATAGCCCTTTATACATGCGTGCAAAAGGATTTGATACATATATTCAGTCGTGCTCGTCTAGTGAATTTCTTCTTTTACTGTAAACACAATTTGTACTTGAGTGATTTTAAACGTACATTATTTGTTACACAAATTAATAGTGGTGTTTTGCGAGGTGTGTGTGTATATAATCTGGCCTTTTACACGATTAAGTGTATCCTTACCATTGATGGGTAAGTATTATTTTGAAATTATTATGCTTAACTAGATAAAAGTATGGGTTGAGGTTAGCTTTTGGATACAGAGTTGCCTTTGGACTTGTAAATAGTTATGTACACGTTTACTATTGGATACTAATTAGGACGGGGTGGTTATAATGCAATCAATACGAGGTGCAGTCTTCGTTGTAAAAAATGGGCAAATCTCGGTTGAAATGTGTATAGTCTTCCCCTTGAGCGGCGCAAATATTGCATAAATTACTTGAAACATTTTATATGCACACGGAAATGGATTAATAGAAACTGGATTAATTGACTACAATTAAACCATATACACAGGGTTGAAAACAATCGTTTGAATACGAAATATTTGGTATTCGTTTTACCTTCAATTTGAATGCATTTTACGAAACATGTTCAATAAATTATAAATTCCATTGATTATTTAAAGAAACAGGAAGTTTTGTTAATACTTCGAATTATTAATATATCCTTCTGGAATATTCTGTAGGAGAAATATCCTGCAGAGAAGAAGTGTCGAATTATATTGAAACTTTCGCTTTTATACTTCGCGATGAAGTGGGGTTTTGGCGCGATAGCTTTTGCACACGTTGAAGGGGGAGCTGGTGCTCACACAACAGTGCCGTTTGTTACCACATCGGGATACTGAAACTAAATAAATTCTTGAATAAATTATTATCTTCATAATTTAAAATAATAAAGATGTATTTCGCTTACTACTTTAATAACGCATTACAATTTAATTCTATAAAAGCGAATCCACCCGCGAATTAACTGTTGCATATTGTGTATTATTTCTATTTTATCCTGTTTATGCTTTTCAAAAGCACGTAGTATAACATTTGTTAAATTTTGTTTGTTCGACGTTAATGATATTCATGTTAGTGTTATGTACAAATGATTTTGGGAATCCGCCAATCTCGGTTATTTGTTAGATTATACGAAATTGAGTGTTTAACGTCTGCATCAACACACCGATTGTTGATTTTATTTAGGTGTAATTTTGTTATAATGTATGAATGGTGTTAATGAACTGGGTATTATTTTTTCTACAGTGTATAATATTACTTACAGCTGCGTTAGAAGTATTTACATAAGAGCATTTAAAAGATGGGATATTTTGTTTACATTCAAGTTGCCTAATAGTTTATTTTATGAGAATTGTGGATTTATGTAATTTTACTGTGACGACGTCCGATTATTTTAAAAATTTAGTACAAGCTTTAGCGTAACCACTTGAGATAAGTTTTGAAATATAACGTAAAGTAAATTTACAGTAATTGCGATCGTTAACCGATCAGATGTGTTGTTGCCGCCCGTCATTATTTTGCAAGTACATGCAAACATTTTGAAGTTTATAGGAATCAACGTACCAGCTGTGAGCCATGGATCTACCTGGATTTGCGAAAAAAAAGATAAGCGAGTTTTTTGGTTGTTTGGACTTGCTATGAACCTTTCGCATTTAGGTATTACACCCCTGATTGACATTTATAAACACCCTGGCGCTCAATTGACTTATGACAAACACCTATTGTGTTTCACGTATTAGAAGCTATCTTAAACACATAAATTAGTAACACGTTCACACCCTTTATACCACTGAGCTTCTCGCACCCTTATCCTTATCTGTTACTTCCGTTCTACTGCCATTTTCGACAGTGAAAATTAAAATTTGTGAATTGCATAGTGTCATAAAATCGTAATTATTAGTATTATGCCTGTAGATTACAACCAATTTTAGAGTTTTCAGAATAAACAACATATGTAGGAATCATTGTTAATGATATAATTTTAAAACCCTTTTGAAAGTAAATTATAGGTTTAAGCTCACAATAATCAATTTTATGTTACTAAACTGAGATATATGAAATTGCGTTTAAATTGAGTTTGAAATGTAATAGAAAACTGCAATTTTTCTACAACCAATTCTAACTAATTCAAAGTTAATTGCATTTTTAATGGGGTTTTTCTGTAAACGTTCGTAATTTGAAATAAAGCTTGAACTTTCAGTTAGTACTTCGGTTTTATATTGAAGTAATTGCAATGTATTTCCTTTTTTTTGCATTACTTTACATCACATGATTAAACATTTCGCCGTTCTTATTACCTAAACAAAAATACCAGGATATCAACAATGATTGACTGAAAAAAAACTACCTTTTACAGAATTTTTATTAAAAGTTTATTCCAAATTTCTGGTGAAGTTAGGCACAAATGTTTATTTCAACTTCGATTTACATTTCATAAACGTACATAGATTTTTGCTTTTTCAATTATTCCTTTATCTACATTTGTATTACAATAAAATAGTTTTTTTCAAAACTCATTAATAAATTAACCAGGACTTTTAAGGTAAGTTAATTCTTGTATTTTATGTCTTTTTCGTAAATAAATTTGTTTGCGTTATAATGCCTTTTACTGTCGAACAATGTTGGCCACTTTGAAATTGTTTTATAGATAATTGCCAAGTTTGATTTTATTTTCTATTTTTAACTGTAATAATAAACATATACCTACTGTATTCTGTACGTAAATATAATTAAATAAAGCTAAATTTAAAAAAATTAAGTGGTAATTCAAAATAAACGTAAATTACAATTTTTCAAATTTTTGTACGCCTACATAATAGGCAATTCGTCATTAACAAAGTTTTTGTCATATATGGTAGTATTTATTTTAATATCTGCATTTACGCTACTGGACATAGCATAATTATAATTTTAAGGATGCGGAGCAGTAGTACTGTTCTAGGAGAGTCACGGTCAAATAATAATTAATGATCGCACCGTATAATTGGACGCCAAGCTGACTGAAATGAAAGTGAGAATTGTATTTTGATAAATCTTGATAAGTTTAGTGGTTTTAAAATATTTAATTAATGAATTTGTTGCATTTGATTATAGAACGAATGCGAGCGTACACTAGTAAAAGTTGTGAACGAATCAACACAATCTGACATGTCCGAGTCTACTCCGTGGAATCGAATCTCTAATCGGTTTTAACTTGTAATCCATACCAAAAGTGACAGGCAAGCTTAAAGCAGTTTTGCCTTCTACAATACATGTTGGACAAATAAACTTGGAATCTTCAAGAAAATACATAGCTTTCAAGACAAATACGTTTGGTGATGTTATAACTTGGCTATATGCCTGTTGCCTACATACCTTATGTGTGTAAAATGTATTGCACAGTTAGTTGGGTTAGAAAACCACTAATGTGGTATACTTTGGGGGTTAAAATAATAAATGTATACATCTCCTCTAATTTGAAATTCACTTGCTTAGCTGAAATAGTTTTTTATAAGCAGAAAGTCTTTATAGTTACCAGCGCCTACTTTGATTTTTTTAGTTTTGTCAATAAAGTTTAAAGTCCTATATTAAAATAAAAAATACATAGACCGGTTGTTACAATCATGAAATTTATCATCTTTATATTTATAAACTGGATTACACATACATAAATATTAGTCTCATATTTATAGGAAAATTGTACAATTCGTATGCGCCAAGTGCACACGAGTAGCCGCAGTTGGAATTTGTCTGAATTTCTTAGTCACTGGCATTTATAAGGGATGTATTGTGGCAACTAGGCACATAAAGTTTGCGTACTAAAATGAATAACAAAGCATTTTGTGTAAAAGAAAAATGAGGATTTAACTGAAGATGAAACATTTTTCGCAATACAGAAAATGTTGACAGTAACTGCTGTACCACCGGCATCAGATATTTAAGTGCTTGTGATGAAGATGATAATGAAGGTGAGTATAAAAATCAAAATGATGGTATTCCGGGAAAAATACTTTCAACTGCAAAGTCCTAATGTATGTTCACGTAATAACGAAGACCGGAAATAAAAACATGTAAATTCAAAAACCAAATTTACAGAAGTAGTCAAGAAAAAACTAATATTCCCAACCGTCAGGATAAATCACACGTGTCACTACAATAAAATAGAATAGAGTGAAACAGAAGAAGGTAAAATTAAACAAGTAAAAGAAAGACAAAAGTTAAGTAAATCGAATTGTCTATTGCAATTTGGCTAAGGTCCCCACAAAATTGGTGTATCAATATAGATTATTAACAACGATTCGAGTAAATGATCATCAACACTCATGAACCACAAAGCTTAGTTGCTTATCTAGAGAGTCAATTTTGCCTCGTCTTCACCAAATTGGTGTATCAACGTAGATTTTGGGGAAACCCAGCCCAAATGCCAACCAACACTCATGAATTACAGAATTTAGCTCTTGGTCATCGAGGAAATCCATTTTTTCGTAACCCCAATTAAATTAGTGTCTGAATTTGTTCCCGATTGCGCGAAGGTTTTACACCGAGATGAGATAGTGGTGATGAATCATAACATTAAAAATCTGTAGAAGTTATTAAATAAAGTAAATACAATGAGGGTAAGATTAAAACCAAAAACGATCACTTACAAGTATTGTTGATGGTGGCATTGAAAGAACGCCTTGACAGGATGACAAGAGCGTTCATAAAAGCTGGTTTTTGTTGCTTATAGTCATGTGACATTCACTTTCTGCGTTTTATTTATAAATGGACAATATAAAGTACTTAACGGTTTCCACTAATCATTATATTAATATAAAGTAATTGCCAATTTTGTGGATTTCTCGATTATGTAACTAACAATAACATACTTTCAATATTCACTGCTCGAAAGCGTCTAATTTGGAAAAAACCCCAATTAGGTAGTTAGATAGAAGGTAAACAGACCTTGAAAATGCAATTATAATTCGTAGTTATATCTTTATTCATAGAAGTAACCCTTAACATGTGGAAATGAAAGCCAACTTGTTTATTCCCCCCGCCCCATGCATTTGTCCATTTTTAGTAACGGTCTGCAAAAGCCAACTTTTAATTCTAAAATACCAAATTGATTTAACTTACAGCTTACAAAAATCAACTTTCAATTCTAAAATACCTATGGTATTTTAGGATTGAAAGTTGGTTTTTGCACAAAGCCGTTATGGAAAATGGACAAATGCCTGGGGGGCAAGTAAACAAGTTGGCTTTCACTTCCATACGTTAAAGCTTACTTCCATAAATAAAACGTTCACCTTATATAATCCGCAACTCCTTATGCAAGTATGTTGTTTCACTCAATCTAACCCTTGGATTGTTTTGTCTCACAAAAGAACATGAACAACATAACGTATTTTCAAGGTCTGTTTACCTTTTATATAATTACCTAATTAGGGGTTTTTCCAAACACATTAAAGGTTTTCGAGCAATTAATAGTGAAAGGATATTATTGTTGGTTGTATAATCGGGAAATCCAGTAAATAATTACATTATATTAATGATTGATGGAAACGGTTAAGTACTTTATATGATCCACTTATAAACAAAACGCAGAAAGTGAATGTGCCGTGACAAAAACCAGCTGTTATACACGTTCGTGTCATCCTGTTAAGGCGTTCTTTCAATACGATTATCAACAATAATATTGGTAAGTGATCGTTTTTGGTTTTAACCTTACCCCTTATTTTTTTACTTTATATAATTACTTGTACAGATTTTTGATGTTATGATTCATCACCACTCGGTCTAAAACCTGTTGTAAACCTTCACGAAATGAAAAAACCACTTATTTCTTAATACGTACATCTACAATGTTATGTAATTATTATTACGGTTGTGTAATGATGATGATGAAAATTGGATAAAATAAAACACGGAGTACTGTAGCTGTTTTACGAGATGGAATCGATTAGTTTCAAATCATCATCTTAGACTTTTAAATCTTGTTTCTCTTAATCAAATTCATAAACAAATTTTTAATTACAACTCAATTTTAAATCGACAAGACAAATTTAAGATGCTGATCTGAAATCAACTTCTATCAAAGCATCTTCATACTAAATTAAATAAGGTTGACAGAAGCTGATTTCATATCATTACCTTAGACTTGCATCTTGTTATCGTTTTTGTATTAAATCGAATAAAGTTGGCTGAATCAGATTGCAAATCAATATCTTTGACTTGCATCTTGTTTTTGTTTTTGTATTAAGTCGAATAAGATTGGTAGAAGCTGGTTTCAAATCAACATTTTAGACTTGCATCTTGTTTTTGTTTCTGTATTAAGTCGAATAGGTTCAGCAGAAGCGGATTTCAAACCATCATCTTAGACTTGCATATAAGGTCGTTCTGACAGAGGTTAGCTTTAAATCAATATTTCATACTTGAACCTTTTTGATTGATTGATTTGCTTGATTGGCTTGAGTGATTGACTTATGAGGTAGTAGATGGACCCCCACACTATTTCAAATTCCCGCCACAACAGTTAAATCTGCTTTAAATATACTACTACTAGATGGAGCCACGATCAACCTCTATTACAGAAAACATTAGATAGTTTCAAAAATACACTACTAGATGCCGTCACAAACAGTCAGCGGGGCCCTTATTAGAATACTATTTCCAATTTCAGGCTGTCTTGCCAACGGGCCGAGACCCGACAAGGTGCGAAGACCTGAGAACCTAAGAAGTTCCGGCTTGATTGACTGATTTGATTGATTGAGATTGATTTGCGGATGATCGACTGTATTTCCATGCCGGTGCCCTCACGTTTAAGGAGAGTACCCACTCTGAGCGTCAGTTAGCCTTATCTACAAATTGTTACCTGAAAGTTATGAAGAGCTGTTAGCTCAGCTTCTTGATTGATTTGATTGCGATTGCTCTAATTAACAGATTTGATGGGTTGCTTTTATTAATTCATTCGACCCACTACTTTTAATTATGATTATAATCAAATTGTCTGTGGTGTTGTCAGACAAAACAAGAATGGTCGCCGCCATTAGTCGATTTGATTAATTGTTATGATTGATTGATTGATTTTATCCACTAATTTTAACTATGACTCATAATTAAAAACAAAAAATTGGTCACCATCAATTGATTTGATTGATTAATTGATTTAAGTGGTTGATTTGACTTGATCCTTTCAATTATGACTCATAATTAAAATGTCTATGGTGCCAGACAGAACACAAAATTGCCGCCAAAACAAAAATGGTCAAGTAAGAGAGCCTCTTCTTATTAGAATACTATTTAAAATTTCTAGTTTTCCATTCAAGGGGGACCGAAGGCAAACTAATAGAATAGTATTTAAAATTTTCCGCCATAACAATTACAAAAAATCGCCGACAAAATGGCCGCCACAACAAAAATGACCGCCAAAACAAAAATGGCCGACAATCCACGCTCACAAAATGTCCGCCGGTCACCTGACTACCCCAACTCCCTCTCCCAGTCCTTTTAATTATGACATCATAATTTAAAACAAAATGGCGACGCAATTTAATCATGATTCATAATTAAAAACAAAATGGTGGTGCAATTTAATTATGACTCATTATTAAAACAAAATGGGGATACAATTTAATTATGACGTTATAATTAAAATAATTGGGCTTTGACCTGCCCCAGTTCTTCCCTCTCGGCTCCCAGGTCACGTGACTACTCCTACTCCTCCCTCCTGCCGCGCGAATACCCCAACTTTGCCCCAATCCTTCCTCCTCTCCCAACTCCTCGCCAACTCGTACCCGCACTCCACCCCACCATTTTAAATTAAAAACAAAATGGCGGTAATGCGGACCCCATCCTACTGATACTTAACTCCCATCCTTTATGCGTTCTTTCCTCAGATCCAGCGGAATCCGTTGCAATCACTACTGCTCATCTTCTTACCCTTACATCATTAACTAGATTGCCATCTGCGAATGTGTTGGATGTTAAATTTAGTAAACTTAATAGATATCAACTCATTGATCATATGGTTCAACATTCTTGCAAGCGTTGGCACATTGAGTATTTGAATACCATGCAACCACGCAAAAAGTGGAATACAATTACCAATCCGATCAAAAAAGATACAATAGTTCTCCTTCATCAACCCAATGTAGCGCCTTTACATTGGCCATTACGGCGAATTATAGAAGTATTCCTCGGAATTCCTCGGTTAGTTCTGTTATTGTCAAAATATTAAATATTTTCAGTATTTTTCTCTTTCAAACATAAATTTTGTTCCTTTAGTTACTTTGATTATTAGTACTCAGTATATTCATTTATGTGTGGTTGAGTGAGTTCTGAAGAGTTCTTCAGGGTGGCGGGAAATGTTTAGTGTGTTTTAATATAGTATATTACATTCATTTTATTTAATGTAAATTGAAAATTATTTTTCTTTGTTATAGCTAAGGTTGCACGATATAATATATAGACCGGTTCGATGGTCAGGACGAATACGGCCCATCATTCATGTAAAGGATCTCTAATATAGTAGGAGTGTGTTTAGTTTTCGTTGTTGACTGGTTTGTGCGATATGTTCAAGTAATTAGAACTATTTGAAGACACTATAGTAGTATCCCTTTACCTTTCCCATTCATACGACTGCATTTAAATTATAGCAGATAGCAAGGTAACTACTATTCCTAGTGATTATTTTTGTTTACAGTCCACTTATAGTAAACAATTTTCAAGTATTATCTTGATAATTCTCTGGTATTTTGGAAATTCTTTCAAATCAAGTACTAAAGCTATCTCTGATAATTTTCGCTTATTGGAAAAAAGTTTATATTCTCAGCTTGCATTGAATATATAGTACAGGCGATGAAGATAATAAACAATCTGTAGGTTACTATACAGGCCATATTAAACGCCTAATATGTTTGGAAAACGTATGATGGCTTCAAGCTAAATAATCATAATATCCATTTTTTTAATTTGTAGATTCATGTTTTGTTAAGTTTCTTATAAAAATTCACACATTTTTTCATGACAAAATACATCAAGATATAATAAATTATGGACTTATTTACGTGATAGGCTAAAGTACAATAGATCAGTAAGGGGTGTAATGCCTACTCTCGTAGGTAAATTGAATGTTAGTGTATGGACCATCTCCTTCCGATGTAGGAGCTGGACAGTGCTTTCACTTCCGTTAAGAAATGGCAAAGAGTAGCAAGGAACAAAATATGTTTATATAATCTACTCTCGTGGTAGGTAAAATTACAACAAATGCTTCGTGTATGGGCAGTCGCTTTCTTATGTAGGGTCTGAAAAATCGGCACTTTCGAGCGATCCACAAAAAGATAAGAGGTAGCAACGAACAAAACCCCTTTATGTAACCTATTTTCGTAGTAGGCAAAAGTACAAGAAACGTTTTGGCTGGAAAAACGGCAGACACTACAAGTCCGTAAAGGATCTGGTAAGGGTAGCAATTAACCTTCTACATTTTGTTAACAACAATCGGTAGGAAAAGTGAAGTATATAATTAGTACTATATGTAGGGGCTTACACCTTTAGGAACAAGCTTCATAGATACAATTTTTCGTAAGAAACAAAAAAGTTCTAAAGAATTTTATTTTATTAAAAGTCTGATGTGCTTGGCAGTAGATTTACTTACAGATAGTAGAATAAGACATAGTAAATTTGATCAACCATGATGGAAGTATTGTAATAAATAAGATTATTAATATCCTATTATTAACCTTTTGGAAAGGAATTAAATGCATTGTATTGTGTGATCTAAATACGTTAAGTCTAACAAAAATATGTCACCTACATAATTAATTAATATTAATGTTAAATTTAGGATTCATTTTTGGCATTTATTAGGTAACAATATGTTTCAGGTACAGAAAATCCTATGTGAGGCCGGCGTTGATCAATATCTTGTGTTTTAAACGGTTTACGCGCATATAAATTAATTAAATTGCTTTGCCTTATTTTAGATATTTAAATATTCTTATATTAACTATCCGCGAAAATCAGCTTGTGTCGGATTCTTAGATTTCACCAAAATGTTATAAGAGTTGCTATTAGTACAGTAAATAATTACTGGATTGATTAAAATTATCATAATATGTTAGCAATTTATTACTAAAAATTAAAGAAATCCACTTACAAGTTAAAAAATTAAACATAATTTTCCAGGAAGGCCTATCAAATAACATGGTAAAAAATTATTATATTGGATTGTCAAAACGAAAATATCGTTAAGTAATTTAATTTAAATGTAACATATACAAGAAATTGTCATAGAAATACCAGCAATAAAGAAAAATATAAAGGATACTTTACCGATTTAATACCTAAGCCTTTCAAAGCAGAGAAGGAATGTTAAACTAACTTTCGAAATGGGCAGAAACAAACTGACTTTCTACAAAAGGCTCGACAATAGCATCTCTAAAGATACCCCGCAATAACCTGGTAATAAATTTTATTGGTAATATAACCAACGTAAATTGTTTGGGGAAGGAATCACCGCGTGTGCTATGAAAGCGCTTATATAATCTAGCGGACCTCGTGTTCGGTGGCTAAGAATTGATAGAATGTGCACAAAGGAAAAGCAATGGTGGGTATTAGTGGCAGAAAATTGATGCTTTGATTGTGGGATAAAACGTTTTTCCTTTAAAGTTATCCCTCATAAATTTCTTTAGGTAAAATTAAATTTATTACTACGTTATTGCAAGAATTTATACCCCAAAAATATTTCAGTTCAAATGACGCTATTCATAAAATCTAATTTTGACCTACAATGAACATATCAAAGCTGTTTAGAACTACTTGCATACACTTCGGCTATATTAAGGATAGATGCAATGGCAAGAATATTTACAAAATGAAATATGTACAGTTTAGCTTCCTTTTAAAATTACGGCAAAAGTAAGCCAAATGTACGTTAAAAAATATGTATACATGTCTCCAATATTTAGGGCAATGTTTATTATAATAACGTTATCTTGAAGATTCAAAGCTGCTAAAGCGTTTCAATTAATACACAAAACTATTACACTCAGATTTATTAATTACTAGTGGAAAAATAGACCATATTAATGTGATGTGAAACCCTAATAATTACAAACCTCTTTCAATCTGGAAATATTTCAACAGTGATATATTTTCGTAACAAATTCTAAATAAACCTTAGTGCTGATAAAGCATTTCGATAAATACACAAAATTAATACACTCAGAATTTATTAACTACTAATGAAAAAATCGATCAACAGTTTATATTAGTGTAATGTGAAACCCTAATAATTACACACCTATCTCAATCTGGAAATAGGTTAACACTGATATATTTTCATAACAAATTCTAAATAAATTTTAGTTGTACACAATTAAAATGGTACGTGACTACCCTCATCTCCTCATATGGCCCCGCCCACTTTCACCTGATTAGTTTTTGGGGTTAGCCTACTGTCTCCACGCCCGTTTTATCATTCGGGATTCTGGATGGTCCTCAGACTGCGACCATTTCTCAGGCTCCGTGCTCTAATTGGAGGGTTGGTTTAAATCTGGTTGGAGATCTAGGTCGAACGCATAGTGCTTTGGTGGCTTAAGTTTTGCATTCTGATTGGTTGTCTTTGTTTGATGATGATCCTTGTAATTGTTATGAAGCGAAAACTTGATATTTGAAATAGTATTCCAATACTGAGGGGGGTGGACACCATCTCATAGGGCTCCGAACCTTGGTCTCCAGTCTTAACCCGTTTTAGGTGCCCCCTTGCGTGCTATTCTAATATGGAAGGTAGAGCACGATTTCATAGGACTTCGATAGGACCCCAAAACTTGTCTTTGGACCTTAACCTTCATTACAGGGTTTCCTTGTTTATTATGGTGACCAAATTTAAAATTTAAAATGGCATTTCGAAACTAGGGCCCATATCAACTCATGGGATTCTGTTGGCCCTGGCAACTTGCCCCATTTCAGGGTTCCCATGTGTTTGTTTGCGGTGCTATCTAGTGATACAGTTTTAAAACGAATGATACCTTCCTGTAATAGGTGCTAATCATGGATTCATCTAGTGGTATATTTTAAAAGCATTGGAAGGAGGGAAAACTTAAAATTTGAGCATGACAGAATTAGCGCCACATACCATCTCATAGGACTACGTTAGAGCCCCACTTCTAATAGATGGCCCCCCTTTATCTGTTCCGCTATCTTGTGTACAACCTTTTTGTTTAGCTGTTACACCAGAAATAAGAAAGATAAAACGTTTTAATAGTTTGCTATACGTAAATCAATACTATAAAGCTTAAATCTGCAAATGAATTAATGAATTAGTCTATAATAAATAAACAAGGGTAAGTTTATAAATTACACAATATTAATTCTTTAAATTACATAAAACCACATTTAACGTATCATCATCATCACCATCATCAAGACCCTCCTTATTTGGTTGATCTACAGCTATTTCTCCTTCTTCTTCTGTCTTCTGGATTCCATTGATAACTCTAACTTTACCGCTATCCTCCATTTTACCTTCTCTTTCCGCTTCCCGTTATGTTATACCATAATAATTTACCATTAAATACTCAAAATCTTCAATACCTTCATTTCATTTATGTTGTTTAAGAGTTAACAGCTTGAAACTTACTAACAATAGCAAAAACGTTTTTGTTTTCTAGTTTTCTTCATTATACAGCAACACACGGTAAATTCTAATAATAATTTGGATAGCGCAAAAATAATGCTTTTAACACCAACCTCTATACTGATATTATAATATAATACATCTATTGGGGCTTGAATCTCGATAGCGCAGTTGGTTAACGCGGTACTCTAGCAAAGTGTAGGTTAAAATTCTACTCGAGATAAAGTTTTTATTTATGTATTTGATAAAATTAATGATAATTTTTAATTACATATTTACCTTTGAACCTATTCGTTCATAACAAAACTTATACTAATTTAATATGAGTCATGTTGCTTTGGTATGTCTGAATCCTTGCGATATTGCAGGCTCACATTTCATTAATATAAGTAATTTGAGTGTAATCTAATTATATTTAGAATTTACATCAGTTATACATACATAAAGACAAAATGTGCATCGATTGGGGCTTGAATCTTTATAGCGCAGTTGGTTAGCGCGGTACTCCAGTAAAGTACCGGTCGTAGGTTCAAATCCTACTCGAGGTAAACTTAATTACATATTTACTTTTGAAATTATTCGTTCATAATAAAACTTATTATAATTTAATATTAAGTTAGTTGTCTTGCCACCAGGACTTAAGCTACATATTAAAACGTTCTCAACCTCCAAAGATTTATTAAACTGTGTAACTAGCTAGGAGCATAGCAGACGGATTTTCATATGGCCGGTCAGAAGTACCGCCCTCGAGATGCGCACGAAATTCGTACGGTAGTGGAACTCTGACGTGTCTTGTACATCGTTTCAAGCGACAAACACAGTAGCGCACTGCTGCATTAAACTAGTGAGTAATGGAGGTCAAAAGTAAATTAAATAAATGTGTTTTATACAGTAAAACTCATGAAGTGATCTCTAATGTGTTTAAATATATGCAAGAAGAAAAAACTTCAGGAGTACTTAAAATTCCATTGAATCAGTTATATGAACGCGTTAGTGCTGCAACGCGTGTTGATGAGAGAAATATTAGACGATTTGTTAAAGAAAAAAGTGAAATAAATACAGGTGCCAGTTCAACTTTTACATCGCCAAAGAAAAATACAAAAAAAGATAAAGCCCAAAAGGCCAAAACCGACTTAGACGATGCCGATAAGGTGTGCTGCGTAGAACAATTTTAAATACCTTTACTGTTGACTAAATTGTGCCTACATTGCCAAAGATTGTAAGAAAATTTAAAGAAACAGGATACACTAGAGGAATAGATTCTCTTCAGAAAGTAGTAAAAGGTATTCGTTGGAGAAAAACAAAAACCAACAGAAAGCTTTTAATGGAAAAGCACGACATTCGTCAGTTAAGAGTGTCTTATTTTCGTACCATTAAAAGCTACAGAAATGAAAAAAGACCGATTCTATATATGGATGAAACTTACATCCACAGTTCTCATATCATGCCTACTTGTTGGAATGAATGATTAGCAAGGCCCATATCAAAAGGTTAAGACTAATTATTGTTCATGCTGACTTCGAAGCAGGCTTAATTCCGAATGCTAAATTGATTTTTAAGTCTAATACCACAACGGGAGGTTACCATCACGAGATGAGTTATGATAATTACAAAAAATGGTTGTCAAAAAAATTAATTCCTAACTTGCCGCCAAAGCTATTGGTCATGGTCGTATCATGTTCTTGCTGGAAAAATGGATGGTTAATTTTGAAAAAGGTTTGTTTCACACACAGATCTGCTTAATTTAAGATCATCTTCTACTTCTCTCTTGTCCAAATGGTTATGTTTTAAAACATCGTCTAAATAAGCTAAGGTTTGTATGAAAATGTAAACTTTCACCATTAACACTCATAATAAAATACTTATCTTTTTTGGGATTTTAATGGCTAAGGTTTGATCTATTGAAACACTTGGAAACAGTGAACAAACGTCGAATGAGACTAAAGTTTCATTTTCTGTAAATTCAATATTTTTTATTTTATCAATAAATTCATACGAATGTGAGACACTGGGCTGTTGGTAGGAGACTGATACCAACAGCCCAACTCAGTGTGTCAAATTCGTTTCTGTATGAAACAAACCTTTTTCAAAATTATCCATACATTTTTCCAGCAAGAACATGCTACGACAACGGGCAATAGTTTATCTCCGTTTATAGCCAATATTTACATGGGTAAATTTGAGACAGACTTAAACGTGATTTGCCTTATTTTCCTAGAGTTTGGATTAAATACGTGGATGATGTGTTAGCCATCCTTAACACTAAAGTTTGTAGTGTTGAGAACTTCGTAGAAACTTTAAATTCTAAATTTCCGACAATCAAATTTACCTATGAGATGAAGGCAAACGACAGTCTCCCGTTCTCTGATACTCTGGTAACAAGAAATGGTAGTAAACTAGATATAGATATTTATCGTAAGGAAACTAACACTAAAAGATTCACAACCAATGACTCAAATTACTGTAGACAGCATAAACTCGCGGCTTTTAAATTTTAGTTCATAGATTGCATAATTATCCTCTTTCAGTTAAAAATTATAATAAAGAATTGCGCACTATTAAAGGAATTGCTGCATTCAATGGGTTTTCAGATGAAGTGGTTATAAATATAGTTGGGAGACTTACACATAGGATGAGGGTTAAGAACGTAACTACATTAGGTAACGCTAGAAAATAAATAGAAGCAAAGTATGTAAAGTTACCAAACTATCCTGTGTATACAAAAGGTCTATCTAAAATCTTTTCCAAAATTAATTTGAAAACAGTCACTACTTCGGATAATAGTTTGTAAACTCTTTTAGGCAATCCAAAAGACAAAGTGGATAAGCAGGGTAGGTCGGGAATTTATAAAATAATATGTAAAAATTGTGAACAAATATATGTGGGGCAAACTAAAGGACCTATCAAAATTCGCTTTAAAGAACATTTAGCTCATATAAAATACAAACGTTGGGAAAAGTCTGCCGTCGACCTACATATGTTTGATAAAAATCGTGCAGTAGATAAGGTATCCTTAATAAAACATGTTAGTAATAAGCACGAACTTGATTGTTGTAAAAGTTTAGAGATCGTCAAAAACAAACAAACTCTAATGAATAATAATGATCAAGGACCTTTGGGCTACTCAGAACTCATTAAACTTTCATAACTTTCACTTTCGCTTTCACCAGATAAGCAACGCTGTGAAATGGGGCCTAGTCCAAGGATGTTAGAAATAGAGATCCATTTATGGAAATGGAGCTCAAGGCTCTGTGTTGTTTCAAACTCTAAATTATAATTATTCCGCAATATGTATTGCAACTTGTGTTCTAGCTTGTGATTATGCTATGAGGATATATTGCAAGATCCATGCTAACTCTTGATTACACCACAAAATGTTGGTAGCATTTAAATATAGTACAAGTGGGAATTGCAAACTGTATGATAACTTTTAAATATCCTAAAAGTGGGCCTTGCATTCGCTTATAATCCACGAGAGACAACTAACTGGTCCTTTAAGTTGTATAAGAGAGATGCTCAACCTTAGATGTTGAAAACTGTTCCAAGATGTATCCTTTTTCCAAGGTGCTCAACAAGCTGTAGGAATAGAGAACCAATCCAATCAAAAGGTTTTACTTATATCCGATTATGCATTCTGTCAAAAGGACATAAATGCATAATGTCGTGACAGTGATCAACAGAAGCACTATATTTCAATATATTGGTTTCACCGTGAAATCATCTTCTGTCAGAAGAATCTTAAATATAAAAACAAAATTCCAGGTTCATATCCTAGATGTTGGTTATTGATAAAACCATATTTTGGAAACGGGTGGACTAACCAAAGGGTCTTATTTCAGGATGCTTAAGCAGCTTCTGGCAAAGGGAACTTAGATGTAGAACCAAGAATCCAGATACAATTTCAATTTCAATAATACACTTAATGAAGGATGGATTATTTAGAGATCATTTTATGATCGAGCTACTATAGATATTATACTTTAATTAAGATAAGAGATGCCTTTTATTTGTTACCTTTTTATATCTTATGATACGTTAATACTTAACGGACTTGGTAGTAACATTACTAAAGAATTCTGCATCAATCATAAAGCATAATTTAAATAACATGAACTATGCCATATAATAGTACTAAATAAAAATTGGTGTAGCTTAATTTCGAATTAATGATAGTAAAATACTATATTATATTTACAGTGAAATGTTTATAATAATGCGTTCATTAAATTTAATTACTTTAAAATCATCAGTGTAACCGATATTTGCAACTGCAGGATTTTACATTTATCTGATCTTTTAATATCAATACCATATTTTTGTTTTCATTTAAATGTCATCTACATTGAACATTACATTGATTCTGGGCTGAGGCGTTTCTTATATAATTTGATATTAATACGTTGAAGCGATTTCAAAATTAGCATTACATTTAATAATAACCTATTTTAAATATCAAAATTAACTAGTCAGATATATTTTGAATGAAATGGTCTAAATTTTTACGCTGGCCTATTTTAAGGGAATATGATGATACCTTTAAGATTTAATGAAAAATCTGGAACACTGGAACTGTGGTACGATCTGTAACAAACAAAATACACCCACGTACCACACAAAATTAAAAAACACCGTTTCAGTAGCTACGCTAGCATCATCAGCGGCCGACTAGGGCGAACTAAAGAAAATTTCTAATATATATATATATATATATATATATATATATATATATATATATATTCCTGAAAGAGGAATCCGAGTTCACTTTCACTATATACTTGCACAATTCGAGATCATGAGATCCGACCCCCGGATCTCGGAACGTTTTGATGCGTTTTTCGAACTGAGCATAGTGTATTTATGTTGATGGCAAAATTTCAGCTGGTGCTCGGTTTCCGCCAAAAAGAATATGAAAAAATATATTTGATTCTTGAATTACCCATCCAGATGGCGTATGTGTTAATTATATATTTGAGTTGGAAAATACATTGCGGTTCATGTGAGATCCGAGATATTACAACATTGTAAGGACCTCGTTTAATTGATGTTTTATCATTTAATATATTTTTTAAATACAAGGGGACTTCCAAACGGGCAATTTCAACTGTACTGTTATTGTTCACATTCGTAACAATTATCTAGCATCATTATATGCATGTGCGACACGTTTGATGTTTTCTCATTTATATATTTTTTCCATAAAAGGGGACCTCAGAACGCGCAATTTCAACCTAAATCTGACGTATTATATACTTATTAGTCAGCTTGCGGTCACTATATGAACAAGACGGGTTCATACGTTGCAATTAGCGTCGGTAGTGTTAAGCAAGAAAAAATTGTTGAGACTATTAGTGAATCATGTTAACCAGAACGAAGAAAATTATGGAAATGGTTACAACTGAAAAGAATTGTAAGTACAATTTTCACTCTGATTCATAAAGTTATAGATTCTGTTCAATGATCGTGGTCAATATGCATTTTTGTCAAGTGCTCATCAAGTGGTACAACAATGTTATTAAAGAAAAATATTTCTTTAACGGAAATTACCAAAGTAAAACATATTGAATAACAGGTTCTTACATCTAAAGATAAATTTTGATTATCAAGTTGTGCTTTATTTGCTTTTTCTAATCAAATACGATTATAGTTACGGTGACCATACGTACTTATTTTAGTAGGACAGTACTTTCTTTTCTGCCAGTGTCCTAAGGTCCTTAATAGAAGCATGAAGTACACTAAAATGTACTTTCTTTTTATTGAAGATGCAAATATCGCAAATAGGAATACCAAAATATTTATTTTTATTTAAAAAGAATGCTTATCGGTGATTCACTGATCATGATGCAATAACGACGTTAAGAAGTTGTTGAGAATGTTCGCGTAGTTTGTTTCCCGAACGTTCCAGTCCGCCCTCGATTATCCTAGACGCACAGCCCAGAATGCTCCGCGACTGGAACGTGCGAGAATCGAAGCGAAGTTTAGCGAGCTGCATATAAATAGCGACAGCGCTCGGACTAAGACTAAACAAGTTCAATTTTACACGAGTTCTACCGTTCGACAGCAAGCGAACATATTATTTGTTAATTGTTTTGTTGAATGCAGTCTGGTTTTCTGTGCTGGTTTCGCTTACTAAAAGCAACGTCGTTTGATTTCAGTTACCTACTTGTGCATTATTTGCGTAAACATGGCACCGCCTCGAAGAAAGTGTCATTTTAATTTGGAGTTACAGAAAGAATATCCGTTTATGAAAATAAAAATAAATTGAGTCCGCATATTGTGTACTGTGAAATTTGTAGAAGTGATGTTGATATTTCCAACAGTGGTCACAGCAATATTAAGGCTCATCTCACCAAGAAAAAGCATACATTAGCTGCAAATACGAAGTCTAAAAGCGCTACACTAAACACCTTTTTCAAAAGTGAAAACTTCAGCTATGAAAATATGTTAATTGCAGCCAAGGAAGGTACTTTCGCGTATCATACGATCAAGCATCAGCAGAGTTTTAGATCTTTGGATTGCACATCAAAGCTAATAGCGAACATGTTTGAGCCCAAATTTATGGCAGCTCGAACCAAAACTGAAGCCATTGTAAAAATGTTTTTGCTAAAGAATCCCAGTTGCGATTGGAACTTGATCTACACAAAGCACATTTTGTTAGCATCATGATCGATTCGTCCAACCACAAAGAAATTAAAATAGTACCTTTGTTGGTGAGATACTTTAATTGTGAAAAAGGTATTCAAGTGAAATTACTTCAGTTGCAAGACTTACCTGGTGAAACATCAGAACAGTTAAATAGTTATGTGTTTAATACTTTGAAAACCCACAATTTAGTGGACAAGTGTATTGGATTAGCTGCTGATAATACCAATACAAATTTTGGCGGAATGAAAAGAAAGGGAGTGAACAACCTATTTGCAAAATTGAATGCTTCTCGTGGCAAACCTCTGGTTGGCATTGGTTGTGTTGCACACATTTTGAACAATTGCGTACAAAATGCTACCGACGTCTTACCAATTGACGTTGAGGTTATTGTTGTTAAAACAAGATTTTTAAGTCTGATGCCCGCAATTGAACGAATTCTACAAATGTACGAACCGTTGAAAGCATACTTTTGTCTATTGAAAATTGTCCAATGATTTTGAAGCAGTTTTTTGAGTGTCGCACCAGCGAAATTTGGATGTGGTTTGTACACAACATTGCTTCTATGTTTCACAAAGTCATATTATAGGTAGAGGGTGACAAAATATGCGCAACAGAGGCCGCTCTAGAGTATTTCGATCTTCAAAATAAGCCTGAAAATCGTTTGAATGAATTATTTTGCCGCTTAAAGTAAGATAATCCCTTTTACAACTTGACAATTGGGAAGGTAGTTTAAACTATCGAGATGACTTCATCTCACAGGTTAGATTATTTTATTCAAATTGTGTGGGTTACTTGAAGAATTGGAGTACAAATTTAAATGAATTAAGGCTCTTTGAATGGATAAATTTGAGAAACCAAGTTTCATGGAATCAAATTTTGTGTTCATGTGCTGCTTTTAAAGACTACTTGGGTTCGACACTGAATGAGGACGAACTCTTCGATGAAGTTAGTCTATTACAAGCTAAACTGTCAGAAGATAAAATTGCCGAGTGGAACTCGAAAAATATAGCTACCGAAGATTGATGGGTTGAAGTATTTAAATGGAATCAAGGGTCTGGATCAAGTGAAGATATCAAAATTGTGAGATTTTATGTCAGTTTATTTTTGTCTTCCTGGAACAAGTGCGTCAATTGAGCGACTATTCTCTAATATTAATAACTACTGGAGTTCAGAAAAATCGCAAATGAAAATATCGACACTAGAAGCTGTGATGCAAGTGTACACAAACTTCGATTAGACTTGCAGTGAAATGTTCCAGTTTTTGAAGACCAGAAAGCAAATTTTGGAATCTATCCTAAGCTCTCAAAAATACGATTGGCACATAGGTGACCCCACTGATGGCGTTGCAGGCACGTCAAAATAATTAATAACATTACACATTTCTGCCAGAGTATTTTATGTGTTTGTATTTTTTCTAATATAGGAATATAGGTACATATATTATGTATATGCATGTGTCATTAAAAATTATTTTATTTTTATTCTCATTTTGATGCTTGGCTATGTCACTCTACATTTAGTTCTTTGATTTGTCCGTTTTATCTATTCCTAATACAACTTTTTGTTACTTTTTATTTCTGTACTTATTTTTCTGAAAATAAATATGGTCACCCAAATTATAGTGTATATATAACACATGCAAGGTAGCGTTACTTAGAAATTAAAACTGTCAATGCAAACGGAAAACATGAAATCTACCTATCTCAAAATTATAAAAATGCAGATACGGTTAGTACGACAAAATTGATTTTATTAACTCGACAAAAAATTATCTTTTGATTTATAATGTTTTGACGTCACTTGAGTCTTGAATTGCACAGCTTGCTGCTTTGTATCGTACATTAATTCAATATTTAAAAATTTTTCTTCGAAGTATCTTGAAATTATCTATTTCGTTTATTGTAGGTGACGATATTTCTGATTTTTCGAATAATGATGATTCGGACTACATTCCATCATCTCATCTTAGTTCGACAAACAATTCGGAAGAATCCGTAATTAATACTAAAATATTTAAAATTAACATTTCATGCTTAAATTTGATTGTTACAGACATCATACTCTTTGCATACAGAATCTAATAGTAATTCTATCATAAGGGATAGTTTATCACCCATAATACCAATTTGTGATGATATAATTATCTCAAATAGTGCGTTAGAGGTTGGCGAACTTACGGTGCGTTGCTAAAAAAATAACCAACCTCAATTTAAATTATTTTTTACATTTTTTAATTTTAGGAAGAGAATGCACACATACCAATTCCAGTTATTCCTTGTGATACTGCCTCCAACATTAATATAGTAGAAATTAACCAACCAGTAAGTCAAAATATTGATTTTATAAAAATCAGGTTACTAAATATATCTATCATTTTTTTTAATTGTAAAAACTTAAATCTTAATTTTAGGAAATAAGTACCATTTCACCAATTACTAACGAAGTCGTACCGTCGAACTATGTATTATTGCAGGTTAATGAGACTGACGTAAGTATATTTCTATTATTAATTATCTACATATCATTCCAGTGTTATTTAAATAATATGTGATAAGCAAAGGAAGATATGTTAACGTAAATTGATTAAAGTTGAGAAATTACATTTCGTAGAATTGTTAACTCATTCGGTAAATTTTAATGTCCTTTAACGTAGCTTCCGCATATTGCGTAAAAAAATAATTATGTTTATTATCCTACATTATTATGAAAATGTTCGGTTATTTTTAACGTTAAGAAACTTTGATTTTTACGGTAGTATTATTTTACCCAACACATTTTTCTATTTTAATTAATCTTAAAACTATCGCCCCGTAAACTTCGAAACTTAAAAAATCCCTGATTTAATTGTAAAGGTTACAAATAATATAATTTAAAAAAAATTTTTCAAATGGAACTAAAAATCGTACTTAAATTCGTATCCATCCTAGAACTGCACAAGCGGTGCGTATATGACTTCTACCTATAATTTCTGTAAAATAGGTCTTCTTGTGCAAAATATGTAATTACAAAATAATTATTATTTACTGTGTGGATAATTTAATTGTTTTTTTCTTAATTTTAGAATGAAAAAACTAATAATACCGATCATAATAGTGA
Source organism: Vesta saturnalis (assembly GCA_036346205.1). Classification (NCBI taxonomy): domain Eukaryota; kingdom Metazoa; phylum Arthropoda; class Insecta; order Coleoptera; family Lampyridae; genus Vesta; species Vesta saturnalis. Next base: position 430,735 of record JARFJB010002181.1, read on the forward strand.
AGTTCTTGATGATTTCCATATGGCAGATTCTGGTACTTTACCTTTTGATATACCCCAGGTTAGTTCTGTATTACTATAATAAATATGTTAGTCAAAATAGTAAACAATAACAGTCGTAAGCACGATTAAGTATCTTACATATTGATCATTTTCGACGCTTATGTAGAAATCTCGATTACGAGTGACGATAAAGGTGCTTTATTCAAATAAGCAGAAATTGTAAAATTAGAATGAATTAAAACATAATAAATAAAAAAATGGATGTGGTCAGAAAAGAAATAAAACGTATTTAAGTTGTTCAAGTAAGAGTGCTACAGGTAAAAACTTAAATCTCGCTTTTTATAGTTTTCAATGTATTTCGAAGGCCAATTGCCAAAGATTTTTAAAAACCAATTTTATTGAAGTGAAATCCACTTCCTATTTCCACTCGTAAGCTAGATCCCCAGTGTAAACCTCGATCAGCTTGTACAGTATCCAAATTGTCATTTAGAAATCATGAACAATATTTAAAAAATTATTCTGAAATAAATAAATTACGTAGATACAGTTATATGTTTTTTTAAATTACAGCTTAGGAGCATGTAATCTAGTTTAGAACAATAGAAGAATTTTTTTTCAGTCAAGTTCATTAAATAACATTTTTAATCCATTTATCCAGATAAATGTCTATGTAGTTGAAATTCTTAAAACAGACGTTTCAGATTTTTCTGCTTTTTCAATTTACGAAAGACGTATAAGTTTATTATACGGATGATCTGATAGTTAAGGTGGTTTACAATTGTTATGATGAAGAGTGATTTATACGTGATAAATAAGTATGAAAAGTAAACGAATCGTTATAACCTGATACTTACGATTGTTTTATGACATTATTGTAAACAAATTTTCAAAATTTTTATTATTTTGTCTTTTATCTAAAAACGTGTCTTAAAACATGTGTCAATTTGTTTTACTTAATGTAAAATTGACATGGAAAGTATACTTTCGGAAGTGTCAGGTTATAACGGTTCGTGTACTTGTTCATACTTATTTATCATGTATAAATCACTCTTCATCATGCTTGTATGTGAAACCACCTAAACTTTCAGATCATTCGTATACTCAACTTACATGTCTTTCGTTAAATGAAAAACAGAAAAATCTGGGAAAGGTTTAGATTTTTAAGGACTATGTATACATAATAAGCATTTATCTGGATAATTGCAGTACAAAATTTTATATAATAAACTTGGCGGGAAAAATACTTGTATTATTCCAAACCACGTTATGTAGACACTATTTGGTCAATTGATATACCTGGTTAACTACGACAGTTACATGTTGTTTGTAATTTCTATATTTTATGTTCTTATTATAATTTTCATTCAAAACTAATATTCTGTAAATCTGTTTTGGCAGTATTTAAATGCAGCAGTTGCTGTATCTAAAAGAAACATTCGAATTTGGGACAAGCGAGATTTTTGCCTTTATTCTTTTGAGGACGTGACCAATTTTAGTCGACATCTAACACGAAAACATAGTTCGGAAGTTGCAGTTCAACAGTTTTTAAAGATGCGTGTTGGCAGTGTCGAACGAAAACGCTTTATTGATAGTTTGCGAAAGAAAGGAAATTTTTTCTCCTGCACAAAAGAGATTAAAATTGTCAAAAGACCTAACAAAAATGTGGACCCAGAGAATATATTTGCTTGTTTATACCGCAAAGGGTATTATATGAAACGATATTTGAAACGTCATGTTCAAAAGTCTCAAACTTATTTAGCCTTTCGATGCGTTGATGACAAGTTCATCAATAATTTACGTTTAAAAAACGATGTTTTGAATATGCGATGTGACAAGATATCCCTTATAGCAAAAGGCGACCCACTTATTTTGTCGTTTGGGTCATTTTACGGAAAACGACACCGCCACAGTCATTTAAGTAAAGTGACTAGAAATAAAATGAGAGAACTTGCACGTTTGTGGCAACAGATGAAACCTTATATTCATGAAAAACGATGTTTGGAGCGCTGAAACCAGAAAATTTTAAATATTTCGTTTTAAGTACCCAAAAATTACAGGGTACAACGAGAAAACTCAAGAATTTGAGAAAGCCCCGTCCTTGGCCTTGCATATGGGAACCACTTTAAAACAATTATGTGAACGTGCATTTTCTGAAATACAACAAAAAATATGATTTTGTTAATGGAATTGATAGTGTCAAAAGGCAAAAGAAATCAAAATATTTCGTCAACTGGTAATAAATAATTGGAATGCTGAAGTGAGTAGTGTAGCAAATCAGAACTTAGTTGAAAATCAGTGGAAAAAGCCAACCATTATCGCTTTAACATCTGATATACAGAAATTGAATACTTTTGTCAAAGAGAAAGCAAAAGTCTCTACCGAGAGATTGAAAGAAAATAGTGAAGATCGTAAATCATTTAATGATCTTCAAAAATGTTGTTATACTTTATTAATTACATTAAACAGAAGACGAGTTGGTGAGCTTGAAAGGCTACGGTTAGACAGTTACTTACAAGTAAACAATGACATATTATCCGAAGAATTTCAGAAAAATCTTACCGAAGCCGAAAAGATATTACTTAAAAGATACAAAAGAATTCGCATTAGAGGCAAGCGTCATAAACCTGTTCCAGTTCTAATTTCAACAGAAATCCAAGATTACATTGATCTGTTGTTGTCAATTAGAAATAATTTTATTCCCGAGACAAACCCATATTTGTTTGCCTCGGTTAATAAGAATACTTGTTTGGATGGTTATTCTAGCTTAAGAAATTTCGCTCACGCGTCTGGAGCTGAACATCCAGATGCGCTAACATCTGGAAAGTTACGGAAACACATTGCAACCATTTCACAGATTTATAACTTGGATTCTTCAGAACTAGAACAGCTTTGTTCTTTTCTAGGACATACCATGACTACTCATCAAAGTTTTTATAGGTGAAAACTTTAATTTAATATGAAAATGTAAACTTTCACCATAATTATTCATAATAAATATTATCTTTTGGGTTTTTTTTTATGGTGTTTATTTGTATCTTAAAGTTATACAATCAATCTAAACGTTTCGATAACACTTACAGTTATCTTCGTCAGTAGCAATATTAAAAATTGTTAAAGATGTTGTAAACAATTTTTTGTCAAATTTAAACATTAACATAAGCCTGCTATTAATATAACAGTTTAGAAAACGTATAAGCCAACTATAAATTATAATTTTAGTAAAAAATAACTAAATCATTAAAAAATTAAATATTGTTAACTGCCTTGAGGTTAACAAATCAGAATATCCTCTATCGTCGAAGGCTATTAATAATTAATATTGCTACTGACAAAGATAACTGTAAGTGGTATCGAAACGTTTAGATTGATTGTATAACTTTAAGATACAAATAAACACCATAAAAAAGCCCAAAAGATAAGTATTTAATTTAATAGTTTTTCATTCTATTATGTGTTTTCTAGACTACCCCAAGAAGTATATCAAACAGCGAAATTAGCGAAACATTTATTAAAATCACAAAACGAAGGTATTGGTGTCGATATAAATGAAGAACTTATTTCTGATGATGATGATGGGATTGAAGATGTTATTGAACATGATAACGAACTTCCTGACAATGGAAGTACGTCAACCAATAAGAAGAGGAAAGTCCAGAAAAAGCAACCGAAGGAAGTTGGAAATAAAGTTAGCGAAGAAGAAACGTTTGGTACGTATATATATTTAGAAAAGTGTTTTGTAATGGAACGAGTATTACAGATAAAACTACAACAAAGAAAAACGAAAACAATGAAAAAACAAAAATTATACATAAAAAAGTGAGATGGATACAAGAACAGAAAAGTGTAACACAAAAATATTTCAAGACTAACATAAAACAGAAAAAAACCCCTACTGGATCGGAAATAGAAGAGTTCCAAAAGATGTTTCCGATTATGGAAAATAAAGACTGGAAAAAAATCAAAGCTTTCGTCTTTAACGAATACAGTCGTCTAAAATGAGAAACGTAACGACATATAAACTTTTTCTGTTATGTTTGTTAACGTAAATAAATAGTACAAACCTTTTTGGATTTATTTAGGTTTTGTTTTGCAGAATTACACTCGTTTTTATTACACTGCTATGTAGGCAAATACCAAAAATGAAATAAACTATTCCTCAATAATAGAATATCAATCACGTAACCAAAAAAACAAAAAAACAAAATCTATATTAAACTATACAGTGTGTCTGATGGTGAACCCGCTTATAGTAACTTTATTTTTGAAAATAACTAACAGAAACTATATATATTTTTAAACGACACGTAATTTGGGATCTAACCACGTACAGGAAATTAAAAGTCCGCTCATGTCAGAAGTTATTTTAGCCAACTTTTTTATTTCAAAATCAACACCCTGTATACTTTACATTTTGGGTAAGCTTTTAACGTTTCATATTCGGTGGTGTCATTTTCAAAACTAAATTTTCAATTTTTTATGAATAATCCACACTGTATATGCCATGTACTACATATCTTTAACATCAATCACGTATTTGTTAAAATCATATTTTAACTCTGTTTTGAAACCTTGACTAACATTAATTAATTAATGTTATCTAGCCTTCATTTTCTATCGCGAACATTTGAAAAAAGATACTACATAATTATTATGTGATTGTTGCCTATGTGTTATAAGTGCACTAAAATAAATAACAAAGTATTAGAACTGCTTAAAGTGGGTTACAAATTGCAGAAGATGGCGTAGCAACTTCATTTTTTGTTATTCGGGTTACTCTACTCGGCAAATGTAAATACCCACTAAAAATTATTAATTACTCAAAGAAATTTTACTGGAATCGCAACTTCCTTTTTTCTTCGATGGAAAATTTCGGCTTAAGTTTGTAAAACTCCATTCCTACAATGAATAGGTACTAGGTTAATTGTCTAATTTCACTCTTCGCTTAAATCTTATCGACCAAACAGCAGCGGCAGTGGAAGAAATCCACGGAATTTTAATGATGTGTCTGACTTTGTGATTGACTAAATCATGGTTATTAAGGCAATTATCCTACCTGTAAAACAAAATATTACCAATAATTAATACAAATAATTGATAGTTTTCAAGCTTACTGAATTTCAATTAAGGTTAAATGCATTTAAAAAAGTAGAAACTATAAAACTTAAATTAAGTTATTATTTCATCGTACATACCGCTATATAAAAAACACTGATAAGAAAATGCTGGTAAACGACTGATATCGTTAGTGATGAATAAGTATAGAAAACAATGGCACTGAATATAGTTTTGTCTACTTCGTTCGTTCAATTATCTTAGTAGTAACGTACAAACCTATATGTGGATATAATGTATCATGGACACGTTGTGAGATCCGAAAAATCGGCAACATTGAGTGGATCTCTATTTAGTTAATATGCATTTATACACAATGTGAGGGATCTCGTATTGATACTTTTTCTGTGGATCTCACAATGATCTAATTCATATTTAAAATTATTTCCCGCCATTTTGGATATTTCTCACTGTTTAATGCAATTTTAAATGGTTGCTTTTGTGTAGTATGGGTTGCCATAATTTCACATCTCTATCTATACTCTAAAATGCGGATCTCGGAATGTTCAACAATGTAGGGATCTCGAATTCCTGTTTACGGAGTATATATATATATATATATATATATATATATATATATATATATATATATATATATACAACTTGTACTATATTTAAATGCTACCAACATCTTGTGGTGTAATCAAGAGTTAGCATGGAGCTTGCAATATTCCCTCATAGCATAATCACAAGTTGCAATACATATTGCGGAATAATTATAAGTTAGAGTTTGAAACAACACAGAGCCTTGAGCTCCATTTCCATAAATGGATCTCTATTTCTAACATGCTTGGACTAGGCCCCATTTCACAGCGGCTAACGGCTCCGTGAGGTCCACCATTTTTAAAAAACCCTCTTTTGCAGTAGATAGGACCGTTATATGGTATTTACTAAAAGTTAGCATACGACTTTCAAATCCAACTTGTGTTATAATTAGGAGTTAGCATACAATTTGAAGACCATCCTGCGGTATAATTAGAAGATATGATATAATTCTGCAAGGATACCTTGCGGTGTAACAAACATGAGTAAACTTGACTTAATTAATAAAATGTGTTTGTAAAAATACTGCAAAACCTATATCTGGGGCTCAGTCTAATTAGGGCTTCCCCAGGCCCCCCTTTCCACCAATTGGACCTAGTCCTGTACCCCACTTCTAATAGCTGAAATTCCTACAGCTTGTTTGAGCACCTTGGAAAAAGAATACATCTTGAAACAGTTTTCAACATCTAAGGTTGAGCATCTCTCTCACACAACTTAAAGGATCAGTTAGTTGTCTCTCGTAGATTATAAGTGAATGCAAGGCCCACTTTTAGCATAATTAGAAGTTATCATACAGTTTGAAATCCCCATTTGTAGTGTATGTAAATGCTACCAACATCTTGTGGTGTAATCAACAGTTAGAATGGAGCTTGCAATAACCCCCAGTAGCATAATCACAAGCTAGAACACAAGTTGCAATACATATTGCGGAATAATTATAAGCTAGAGTTTGAAACAACACAGATATAATTGTGCAAGGATACCTTGCTGTGTAACCGATATGAGTAAGCTTGACTTAATTAATAAAATATGTTTGTAAAAATACTGTAAAACTTATATCTGGGGCTCAGTCCAACTAGGGCTTCGCCAGGACCCCCCTTTCCACCAATTGGGCCTAGTCCGGTACCCCACTTCTAACAGTTGAAAGCCAGCCAGCAACTGCAAATAGCCAAACACCTCAAACAAAAAGAAAGAAAACATACAAAAGTTTGCAATAAGAAACAATCTAAATGTCCAAATTAAAATCTATTTAACAGGCAAACATGTGTACCATCACCTCAATATCCGAAGCAAAGGAACCGATTTTTCCTGGGGCTATGTAATAGGTATGAGTTATGTCTGAAATCCACATCTTAGACTTGTAACTTGAATTCAGCTTCTGCATCCAGAACAAATACATTCGTGGTACACAAGGTTCTTAGTGATACAAACAAACGCCTTATTTTGATGAACGTGTAAGCATTAATTGTTATTTGAAGATAATTTGTTACGGCAAAGTACAAAAGTCACAACAAATAATACACTAGTGTTAAAAATATTCCTCTTAGTGAGACTCCACCGTTTTTTTGCTGTAGCAGCTGTTTTAGACATGGCTTCTCGTATCTGTAGTGTTAGCCTTTTAAACTACAATGATTTCATACCCGCATGATGTGAAAGTTGTTCTTAACCTCGGGGAATACCCCTGAACCGTTGATGTTCACAGCCTTATGTGTTTTGTGTTTGAGCGTTTATTTGTCGATAGCTCTTGGGGAATTCCCTACGGCTAATCCAACAAATGTCTTATGGTTATAAACATTAATTGCTATTTTAGATTGAAAATAAAAAAGTACCGTAACTGAACAGGTTTTCTGTTTACGGTCACATGAGAAATTTGACAAACAATTAATCGAAGGTAATTCTCTTAACTAACATTACACGCAATATATTTTAAAGATGATTTAACGTTAAAAGGTATACAGAGGCAAGATAGCGGAAAAACTAAAAAGGCACACGGCAACAAGATGACGACAAGCCAAGAAGTCTCAACGAAACCAGTCAAAGGAACCCAAGCGTTAGAAATGAGGCGCCGGCCCATCTGTTATTAGCAACATTCAGCATTAGATTACGTCACAAGTAGATGGGCTCCTTCAGTGGAGCTAAGACTGGGACAAGTTGCGGCACCCAGCGGAGTTATACCAGTTAGTTTCGAAATGCTATTTTGAATTTCAAGTTTACCCGCCATAACAAGCACGGGGCCCTTGTAATGAGGGTTATGATCCGAGGACAGGTTTCGTAGTCCTAGCTAATTCACATGAGATGGTATGCCCCCTTCCCCGTATAAACATACTATTTCAAATTTAGGTTTTCCGGGTATAACACGTATGGGAGTCTCTGTGGTGGGGTAAGACTCTGTGACACTTTTCGGGGCCTTAGCATAGTCTTAGTATAGCATGAACCCACAGTATTTGAATACTACCTCCAATTTTAAGTTTTACTGCCATAACAAACAAAGGGCCCCTGAAATGGAGGTAAAACTCGAGGACCAGTTTCGGAGCCCTACGAAACAGTGAGTGGTTCCCCTCAGTATTGGAATACTATTCCAAATTTCAAGTTTTCCCTATATAACAATTACAGTGATATACCTCTATTTTTAAAATATAACGCTAGATGGAGCCACTATCAGATTTTATTACAGGAAACTCCGATTAGTTTTAAAACTACAGCACAGGATGTCCGTAATTATTAATTCTATTAACATATTTTAATAACCTCACAATATCAAACAATATATTCACCATACTTGAGCCACTTACCTTACTGGCTTAAGTATATTTCAAAAGTAGGTGCAGTAATTTCAGAGATTAGTTCAAAATACTTTACAGGTACGTCAATACAACTTTCCATTAAAAGCAGGGGTATAAAGGCATAGAAATATTCAAGTTACTTTCCAGAGTAATAGGCGTTCGAAAAGGTCTTCGTAACAAAACATAATCCCAAACAAATGCTTAAACATAATGTCACGTGCACAACATTATATAAGAACAGGTGTAAGTAATGTAACTATGTCTGATAATGATAGGATTATTCAGATTATTGTCGAACTTTTGGAGATTAATGAGGATAAAGCGTATGTTTGAAAACGTTAGTGATTAATTTGCTAAATCTGATAAAGCCATTATTAGATACTGTGTAGCGCTTTGTATCATAATTGCCGTGGTATAAAAATATTGTGAGTTGAAAGAATCAAATGTGAACCGCTACAAAATTTAATTGCTTTACTTTTACTGATTGAGTGTAACACACAATCTAGACATTATTCTCAATTAGCGTGTATCTCACTACTAGTCATTATTTAATCATATCTATATAAGGGTAAGGGTAACGATTTTAACCTAGGTGTATAATAGTTGTAAACGTTTTAGTGTACTAACGAAAAATTTCAAACAGTATTTGAGAGAATATAATTCCTGAATTACGCACGGACGTTCCGTTTGTTTCATTCTAAGGTAAGGAACAGTGAACTTGTATTTAAACATTAATAGATGTAACTATTACTTTCCAAATTTGATGTTATTTGTTTATTTAGGGCGAAAATATTAGTTCAGTTAGTATTCCAAAATGTAATTTAAATACATTGATTACATCCAAAGTTTTGTGTGTTTGTGTTTGTGTGTTTGTGTTTGTGTTTGTGTGTTTGTGTGTTTGTGTGTGTGTGTTGTGTTTTGTGTGTTTGTGTGTTGTGTGTTTGTGTGTTTGTGCGTTTGTGTGTTTGTGTGTTTGTGTGTTTGTATGTTTGTGCGTTTGTGTGTTTGTGTTTGTGTGTTTGAGTGGTTGTGTGTTTGTGTGTTTGTGTTTGTGTGTTTTTGTGTTTTGTGTTTGTTGTGTGTTAGTGTGTTTGTGTGTTGTGTGTTTGTGTGTTTGTGTGTTTGTGTGTTTGTGTGTTTGTGTGTTTGTGTGTTTGTGTGTTTATGTGTTTGTGTGTTGTGTGTGCTGTGTGCTTGTGTGTTTGTGTGTTTGTGTGTTTGTGTGTTTGTCTGTTTGTGTGTTTGTGTGTTTGTGTTTGTGTGTTGTGTGTTTGTGGTTTGTGTGTTGTGTGTTTGTGTGTTTCGTGTTTGTGATTTGTGTGTTAGTCTCTATGTGTGATTGTATGTTTGTGTTTATGTGTTTGTGTGTTTGTGTTTGTGTGTTTGTGTGTTTGTATGTTTGTGTGTTTGTGTGTTTGTATGTTTGTGTGTTTGTGTGTTTGTGTAGGCGCCAGGATATTCTAAAGAACACACCGGGGTGTTTTAAAATGCGAATAAAACAACGGTACGCAGTGGTCCGAATACCCAACTTACCACACTTACCACGTCGTAACGCTCGTAACTCAGGTTCCGCGATACTGATTCACCTGTAAAGGCTTCAAAAACTGCACCTTATCTGATCAACTTACCACCGTGCAGCAATGTTCAAATTCAATACAAATCTTTAATGTTCCCCTTACGTTAAATTACTCCCTTAAACTAATCAAAATAACACAAACCAACTGACTTCAATTCGGTTACAGCTCTTTTCTAAACTTGTAATTTAGGTTACGTTTATTTAATTTGCCCATCAAACAAAACAAAAAAAATCAACACTCCAACTTCCAACTTTTCTCAAATAAAACGCGGCGACGCTTTACTGTTCGAGCAATAAATCATCACCCTATGTCCAGGCTTAATATCAAAATAAATACCAAAATAGTAACTAAGTTAAACATCTGTGCTTCATCTCCTCTTAATCTTGGATAACTACACTTTACTTGTTTCCACAATCTTCCACCCTCGACTTTCCACTGCGGGTATGCAATTGGTCTAGCAGCGACATTTCGCATCATCTTTCCTATCCATCGATCACTTCCTTCCATCTTTCTTTCTTCCTCTTCCATAGGCTTGTTCGGGTCGTCACCTTCGGGTGTTACAGGTTCGTAAATTACGTCAATGATCGGTACGGAGCGCGATAATGTGTCGTAAGGTTCCTTCAAATTGTGTAACCAAACTAAAGATGCATGATCAGTAATGATGGTAAATTGTGCTCCCTCCAAATAAGGTCGTAACTTCTCCACAGACCAAAGTACGGCTAAACATTCCTTCTCTATAGTTGAAAATTTCCTTTCGTTCTTCGTCAACGATCTATTATTGTAACATATTACTCGTTCCTCTCCATCAATTGTCTGCGTCAACACTGAACCAATTCCATAAGCTGATGCATCTGTCTGGACTGTATACGGTAGCGAAAAATCTGGACACGATAATATGGGTGCGGTAACCAAACAATCCTTAATAGTTTCAAACGCTTTGTCACAATCTTCATCCCAATTAAATTTAGCAAACTTCTTCAATAACGTCGTTAATGGTGCAATAATGGTCGAAAAATCTTTTATAAAACGACGATACCAGCTCGCTATGCCGATCAATCGCTTCACTTCAGTTGGACTCTTTGGTGTTGGAATCTTCAAGATGGCGTTGACCTTTTCTGGGTCAACCGATAACCCATTTTCGTTAATTACATAACCCAAATATCTGAGCTCGGACTGACAAAACGTACACTTATCTCTTCCTAACGTAAGACCAGCTTCACTGAATCGTCGGAAAACTTCCTGTAAAACCTCGATATGCTTCTCAAAAGTAGGTGTGCAAATAATAGTATCATCAAGATAAACGAAAACATATGGCTCTAATTCTGGTCCTAAAACTCGGTCTATAAATCTCTGCCAACTCGCCGGTGCGTTCGCGAGTCCAAACGGTAAACGCTTAAATTGAAACAGACCCAGATTGGGTACTGTAAATGCGGTATATTGCTTTGAATCTTCAGCCATCGGGATCTGCCAATAAGCTGACTTAATGTCCAACGATAATATGTATTTTGCGTCACGTAAGCGGTCTAAAATTGCTGAAACGTACGGTAACGGACATGCTTCTCTCTCGGTAACTTTATTTACTTTTCGAAAATCCACGCAAAACCTATAACTTCCATCCTTCTTCTTTACTAGTAGTATCGGACTTGACCAAGTGCTATTAGATTTCTCAATCACATCCATCTTCAACATTTTTCTAACTCGAGATCTGTTTGTTGCTGAATAAACGGTGACACACGATAATATCGTTGCTTAATTGGTTTACTACTTGTCTTAATTTTGTGTTCTACTAAAGTCGTACATCCTAGCTCCTTGCCTTCAATGTTAGCAAAATAACTGTCCACTACTCCATCCAATTGTCTTAATTGTCCTCCATTCAGATGTAAACGTGAGCAAATCTTCGGCTCTCCATCTTCCATAGCATTTATAGATTCCTCATTTTCAAATTTCCACTCTCCTTTTCTTAAGTCCGGAACAAAATTCGCTCGTTTCCAAAAATCGACTCCTAATATCAACTGGTGTGGTATCTCCAATACAATAATGACGTTAATCGTAATAATCCTTCCCTTAATTTCGATCAGAATAATGGCTGACCCGATACTCTTCACTGATTGACCGTTAGCTACGAAACAGGTTGACGTAAATTTACTCCCAATTGACTCAATTTCTCCCATCCCTTTCCTCCAATGATGGTCTTTGTAGATCCACTATCCAATAATCCCAATAACTTTTGACCAAAAATCTTGACCGTGACAAACGAAAACGTAATCCAATAAAACTTTATTCCTTGAAAAAGTTACTTCATCCTTGGCCCTTAAACTATTATAATAAACTGCCGACTTAATATAAATCTTGGAAGGCAATACGCGGCTAACTATTGCTTCCTTAATCCCGTTTCCCGTCCCTGAACATTTAGGACAACTCCTAACTGTCACGTCTGTCTTTCCACATCGATAACAATATCTTCTCTTCCTAGGTGTAGGACACCTTAACGCGATATGGCCAGGCTTCTGGCAATTCCAACAAAATCTACTTCCATTCCCTTCACGACGGGTTTCTACGTCGCGAGGCTTAACACGAATTTCCGGTACTAATGCTCTTTCTTCTCGAACCTCCTTCATCGGCTCAGAAGCTTCTCCTACGTAAGCTAAGTCCACTTCTAAATCAGATCGTTTCTTACTAGGCGGTACGTAATTATGCATAGCTTGGACGCGTTCTTCAATCAACCGTCCGTACTTCACGAGATCATTAACCGAAATAATTTCCGTCAAGCCAAGTTGGGCTTGATACGATTGTGCGATATTCTTCCTTAAAATCTTCAACTGTTTCTCTTCAGAAAACTCTTCATTAAGACGCGAAAATAACGTACGCATAACGGCAATATAAATTCCTATTGGTTCGTCAATACCTTGAGTTCGTCGCTTAATTTCTTCCAACAATCGGTCATCATAATCAACGGTTTGAAATTGAACCCTCAACAAATCAACTAACTCACGCCAAGTATTAACTTCTTTCCTAACTGATCTAACATAAACTAACGCATTACCGGTAAATAAATCTAAACATTCCGAAAATAATTGTCTATCGTTAACTCGTCTTGAAACTTGTAATTCCGAAATTCGTACCTAAAATGCGCTCAATGATAATGATTTAGAGTCGCCAGAAAATGTCAAATTCCATTTACAAACTGGTATACTTTTTGCAACAACACTCGTAACCGGTGAGGTACTCAAATTTAAATTATTAAAAGGTACTGAAACATTAATTTTTGAATTTGGCTCTTCGCTATTTGAACTATGACCTATTGATTCTAACGATGTACTTCTTAAAACTAGACGCTTATCTAAAAGTTCATATTTCGACTGAAAAACGGCAATTTCAACAAACAAGCTTTCCTTAATTTTTTCATCGATATCTGACTTCGGGACTGAACTATTAATTCTACCTAATAAATGCTTAATTTTGGTCTCGACAGTCGTTAAAACTTTACTAGACGCATTAGCTTTAACCTCTTCTAATAATTTTTCCAATTCTAATTTCGTTTCCTCAATAGCAACTTTATCTGTCTCAAAATCGAACGGATATTCGGGACGTAATGACACTTTACCACCACCTTCTTCATTTAACGTAACGTAACAATGCGCGTAATGCTGTTACCCCTAATGTTAAATCACCACCTCTAACCGCCACATCATACCTCAATTCACTAGGCGTCAATCTATCAACATTTATTCTATAACCCATCTTAAAATTAAAACGTAAGAACAAGCACAAAAGAAATTCCTAATAACTAAAAAAAAATACAAAATACGAGAGAAAAAACGATAACGTTATCCTAAAATACAATCCTTAAAAAAAAACTACTGCGGAAAACTGTCCTAACTCGGCCCAACACGTTGCGGCGCCAACTTTATCTGTTACGGTAAAAATGGTCACTAGGACAAGGTAAAAGATAAACCTGGTTTTTGCACGGCTAGCTCGGCGGTGTTTTAAAATGTGAATAAAACGACGGTACGCAGTGGTCCGAATACCCAACTTACCACACTTACCACGTCGTAACGCTCGCAACTCAGGTTCCGCGATACTGCTTCACCTGTAAAGGCTTCAAAAACTGCACCTTATCTGATCAACTTACCACCGTGCAGCAATGTTCAAATTCAATACAAATCTCTAATGTTCCCCTTACGTTAAATTACTCCCTTAAACTAATCAAAATAACACAAACCAACTGACTTCAATTCGGTTACAGGTCTTTTCTAAACTTGTAATTTACGTTACGTTAATTTAATTTGCCCATCAAACAAAAAAAAAAAAAATCAACACTCCAACTTCCAACTTTTCTCAAATAAAACGCGGCGACGCTTTACTATTCGAGCAATAAATCATCACCCTATGTCCAGGCTTAATATCAAAATAAATACCAAAATAGTAACTAAGTTAAACATCTATTAAATCAAAATAAATAAATAAAACAACTAAAATGTAAACAGGTCAATTTGAACATCAAGGTAATCGTATCTTCTTAATTTTACCTCATTGAATTCTGGCCAGTAGCAAAACTATCTTAAACTAAATTGTATTCAAAGAAATTCAATAAATTTGGCTTACTCCAGCATGTAAATCATATATATATATATATATATATATATATATATATATATATATATATATATATACATATATACACTGAATAATGAAGGTAAGATTTTATTTACCTCCTTGCATAAAATATTAATGGTATAAAAAAACAAAACACCTTAAATAGCTACTAAATAGAGAAAGGAAACTGTCCGAGAACGTTAACAAAATGACACAATAAATTCAAAAAATTAATTACTTCCAACAGGTTCCTTCGTTAATACACATTACATAAAAACACAATCAAATTTTATTCTTTCAAGTCGCAAGATCAACAAGCAAAATATAAATTACATTACCTAGGTCACACAGGCAAATAGGCGATAATCCTTGCTCGGCGATAGCGTCGGATACAACTCATGCAGTCCACTGTATTACTGCTGGTCGATGACACGAAGCTGCCTCCTCCAGGTCTCTACCACGCATTCAACTTGCTTTTCAACATAATGCCTCGTACCTTACTGAAGCAGCATTAACTAACTTAAATCACTTTAATAATTTCTTTTAATTCAAGGGTGTTAAAGTTCGACAAAAAAAATAAAACACTCAACAAATCGTTTTGTACAGCTTACGTTAATAGGTTCAATTACGAACAAAACAATCCTAAACGGTATGTGTGTGTGTGTGTGGGCGATCGTTCACTGCATACACTTAACTTTTAGGAAAGGGGTTCTTTAATTATATCTCGTTACTAACGAAAATTCAATAGTCTCAGGTTCGCACTACAATAAACACGAACCAAATTTCTATCATAAACGCACTCGAAGATGCCGTTCTTCTCCACTAAACTAAATTAATGCGCGAGCCCGGTTGAAATGTTACTTCACAAAAAATCCCAAACTTGGTTATATTCGACTAGTCATGCAAGTCCTCAACGCTACTCCCTTAACTTTCACTAGGAGCTCGCACAATGATGAAACCAATTCCGATAATTCGACGACTTCCCAACACGCACGACTTTACGCTTCAAAAGCTTAAGACAGAGTCCTTCTCATTCAAAATTACTTTCTCGTCATCTTAAAAAACGTTCCCTCCATACAGATTCATTCAAACAAACCAATCAACCACTTTAATTTTAAAATTTCTACCACCTTAAATTTACGATGCTATCTCGACTTCAGGCGAAGGTACAACCAATCGCCCACCCATATTACTTACACGGATGAAAACCAACATTCCGACTCTCCAGCTGTTCCTCTACACGAATGCGACAGTACGGCACCAATGCGATAACAACACCTCTTTATACTGAAACTAGGTAACAAAACTAAACGAATTTATCTCAATGAAACTTTACATATGATTCGGACAATAAACTGAAGATTTTACTCAAAATTCCAAAAAAAAACTACACTGACTTTTCTTAATGAAAATGACGTAACTACACAAAAAAAAAATATAGAATCTAACTAAGTGAATAAAATTACACACAAAATTACCCAATGCGTATACAGGGTGTTCAAAATACCCTGACAGTGTTTGTGTGTTTGTGTGTTTGTGTGTTTGTGTGTTTGTGTGTTTGTGTGTTTGTGTGTTTGTGTGTTTGTGTGTTTGTGTGTTTGTGTGTTTGTGTGTTTGTGTGTTTGTGTGTTTGTGTGTTGTGTGTTTGTGTGTTTGTGTGTTTGTGTGTTTGTGTGTTTGTGTGTTTGTGTATTTGTGTGTTTGTGTGTTTGTGTGTTGTGTGTGTGTGTGTGTGTGTGTGTGTGTGTGTGTGTGTGTGTGTCTGTGTGTCTGTGTGTCTGTGTGTCTGTGTGTCTGTGTGTCTGTGTGTCTGTGTGTCTGTGTGTCTGTGTGTCTGTGTGTCTGTGTGTCTGTGTGTCTGTGTGTCTGTGTGTCTGTGTCTGTGTGTCTGTGTGTCTGTGTGTCTGTGTGTCTGTGTGTCTGTGTGTCTGTGTGTCTGTGTGTCTGTGTGTCTGTGTGTCTGTGTGTCTGTGTGTCTCTAGACCTCAATGACATTTTATGATTATCGGTGCAGGGATTGCGGAATAATATAAATCAAGATAATTAGGCTAAGATTTCGTGAATTGCAACAAATTTGTAAAACCCTTCGGCCGTTATGTAAGTGAAAAATGTTTAATTGGGAATACACAGTAATTCAGTTTAACAAATGATATTATCTTTTTAATTTTCAGAATGCGTTTCATAGTACGCATAAAATAAAACAAGTTTGATTATTGTCCTTTCAGTTGTGTTTGAATACAAAAAAGCTTTATTCAGACTAAATAAATTAGAGTATAAATAAATATTTTCACATTATTCCCAAATGTTGATCATCACTGCAAATCCATAAAACTCAGTTCTTGCACCTCAGGGCTGTAACGTCATCGTAATTTGCGATGTAGCGACGTGACTTGCCATTATGGTTAGGCATCATCTCGAAGTAAATTGGTCTTGGTTGTCAGGTAATTATTAATATTATTATATAAAATGAACTTGAGAACTTTATTATATTATATCGTTTTAATTGATGTTACAATAATAATGTTGCTAATGATATTAGTGCAATAATAGTATTCCCTGCCTACCCTACTCTTAGGCGAAGCGCCCCTGAGTCATTCTTGAATTGCAACCCGTACCAAGAATCTTTTCTTTTTCCATTAAAATTGATTACCTACTAGATATGGTAGAAAAATTGAAAATCGTTCATTTCAAACTGAAATATTTGGCATACTATTTGTCGTATTAAAAAGTTGTTAGGGCAAAATTTGTAGATTATTTTATTTTTTAAGGCGTTTTATGAAAATATTATCTAGACTAATTTTGTTTAAAAAATGTAGACTAATAATGCTGTACTCTATTGAATGGCCACCATATTTGATTTGATTTGATTTTATTTGATAAAGCATAAGGTATTTACCTTTTTTAGTTTAGGAATAGAGAACAAACATGTTTGTGTTATACTTGAATAAGTAATATTTTTATAGAACGTACTGCAGAAATAGAATTATCGACTTTTATTGAATAACACTTTAATATGACAAATAGTGGGACAGATAATTAAATTTGAACAAAACCATTTTCAATTTTTTCATTATATCTAATAAGCAATGCATGTTGTGGGAGAAACAAGAGAAGGTCTGAGCATATGAGATAAGGACCTACGTATTGTTCTATTTGTTCAACATCGTATCTCTCACCGTTTCTAAGATTCATATGATGAGTATCAGATATGGGCACAGTGTAAAATAGTTAATTCATTTCTTCAAAACAATGAAAATTATATGCTCTCTGCAAAATTAAGAACTTTACACCCAAGCATAATCCACACAAATATGCTTAAAATTTCGGAAATCATTGAAACTAAATTTTCAAACGATCAAATGCATACAGATATTAGTTTATAGAGTATTTCATTTTTAGTTTAACCATTTCAAGTTGAACATCTAAGATTTTATTTGCAATTATTGTCTCCCAATGATGTACGTTATTTCGTGAACCAATCACCAGTATTGTTCAACTTGACTGCTGTTGTGATTAGGCATAGTTCACACAATTTTGTGATTATATACAACGAATTTAATGTAATAAGATTTCTTGCTTGTAGATCTTAACGCTCTTTGGGCGGCATTCCCAAAATCGTTCAAATTTTGATATTTTGTTACCAAAAGTGTACTCTTTAAATACTCCCACAAAAGTAAATCGAATATGAAGAGATCTGGTGATCTTGCTGGCCATCTAATAGTTTCATGCATAGTAATTACCAGATTACCAACATTGTTTAAGGAGAAAGCGTTACGATTTGTACTGTTTGTACCGAAGCGCCGCTTTGTCTAACGTAGGATGTTATACTGAATCAAAGAAACTTCATCTAATTGCTCTCAAATAATATTTGGTAATGTGTCGGATTTCCTTTCACCTGTTAGAGATCGTTCATACATAAAGTATTTTATCGCTCGTCTTAAAATGAAACATTGTACACAAAATTCATACCTTCCGTATTGTCCAATATATTATTTCTGCGAAAGTTAACTGTACTTTTAGACTCGCTAGAACATTTATGACGTCAGATTCTTGATTCACCTTAGTATAAGAGTGAGTCGAGGTTTGAAAGCTAGCCATAATTGACTAAATTTGAATTAGTTCTAAATAATGTTACATCGGTGGGCATTGATGTCTCCTTTCGATATCCAAATTATACTTTTTATAGATGGAAAGCGTCATCTTTTAAGAACGGACCTACTAAAATACAACTGAGAGGCTTCATTTGCATTATCATTACATTGATTAAAACAAGCTATCTTATAATATTTTCTAGATTAATTAATACATTTGCTCTCAATCTTCATAATCAGATTTACATTATTCGCCATATAAATTTTTTTGGCGGTGAAATAAATACATCAACTGCATCAAATGGTTTTTCTCACATCATCCAACAGCAAGATAATGCAAATGAAATAGTGACTTTCTGCCCATTAAAAACCATTGGAAGAAGTATGCCCAATTAATCATAACATAACATAACCTTCACGCCGTAACCTTTCGAGGTAGACAAAACAATCCGTGGCTCTTATTTATTTTTCATTCACAATTCTTCTCCATGCTTTCCTATCTCCGCATACCTTCCTAGCTTCCGCAAGGTTCATACATTGTCTCTGGCATATCCTTTTATTTTTAAAATTTCTTACCTTGCTTTCTTTTATCATACATTCTACTACACTCAGCCAAGCTTTACTTACGCCGACTACCAGGCGCGACCTTACCTCTCACCTCACCTTCACACGCTTGCTTCGTTAATCTTGCGTTGATCATTATCTCAATGTGACCAAATCAACGTAATTTACTACTTTATATCTATCCATTATCTTCTTTTCCTTGCCACACTCCGTCATTATACACTCATTCTTTATCTTATTCCTTCTCGTTTTACCACACGCGCTTCTCAGGGATCTCATACCCACGTCATTTATTTTTCTTTCGTGCTTTTTTGACATACCCATGTCTCACTTCCATACAGTACTGACGGGACAAACACGCCATTATAGATTGCTCGTTTCGCAGCTAGGCTTATGACTTCGTTTATCTTTTTTCGTCCGCATACATCCAATCACTTTCCTTCCAGCATTAACCTTTCGTCCAATCTCGTCATCCGTTGTACCATCTGCAGTAAACATTCTACCCAGATATACCAACTCGTCCACCTGTTTTATAATTCCATCTTGCAGAGTAAATACTCTACTCTCCTTTCCACCATCCCGATTAAAGACCACCATCTTAGTTTTTTTTGCATTTACCTTTAGGTCCGTGCTCTCATACACTGTATCAAACTTCCTAAGAGCAATTTGTAGCTCATCCGCACTGTCACTTAGTAAGACTATGCCATCTGCATACACCAGAACTCGTACATTTACGTCACCAACCATTATACTATTTGTATCAGTACATGTTTGCCTAACACATTTATCCATGTATACATTGAACAACTACGGTGACATCACACAGCCTGGTCGCACTCCTGGCTCAATACTAAAATATTCACTCCCACCTCCTCTCACCCTAACACATGCCCAGTTACCGTTGTATACTGCCTTTATTCCGTTTATTAGACCTATATTTACGTCATATTCATTTAATATTGCCCACTCTCCTTGTTCACTCTGATGCTTATCCAGATCTGGAAACGCACATTTAAACACTTTTCGATCACCTGCTGGAGAGCAACTATCTGATCAACACATCCTCTCCTTGGCAAGAAGCCATCCTGCACATACCAAATCTTAGTTTGTGTAGTTTCTCGTACTCTTATCCATTAGTATTCTCCCAAATACTTTACCAGGTACACTGAGCCAACTTATTACTCTGTGGCTCTTGCAATCACTCATGTTATCCTTACCCTTACATAATGGTGCAATGATCGCGGTCTTCCAATCACTCGGTACTTCTCCACAGGGCATACATTGCATAATTCACACAATTTTCGTATAAGCTTTGCACGTCGATACTTTAGCATTTCACCAATGATTTCATCTACGTCTGCTCGTGTACCGTTTTTCAACCTCCCTACCGTTTTTTCTGCCTCATTTATCCCAATATCCTTCTCAGTTGAATTCACTATTTCTTCTACATTCTCTTTATTTCACCCTTCAGTAGTACCTTCCTCACTGCTGTACAGCTTTCCGAAATGTTCTTGCCAGCATTTCCTCACTTTACAATCGTCTCACACTAACTCGTTGCTCGTATTCACCACTCCCGCAAGGTTCTACTTTGGGCCACGTTTTGTATTTTCGTTAGTTTTATTAGTTCTCTATAATTAATTGTTATTGCAAAAATGCTTACCTGTTTGAGTTCAATCTTTAGACAAAAGGGTGGTATTTACGCTTTAAATTTACTTTACCATTTTACGAGTTTTAACAATCACATCTGGTATGGGTGTAAAAGAGTCGTATTTTTCGTAGAAATACTACAGCAATCCTAAATGTTATGTTTGCGCCTATTTCAACTAAACAGCCATTTGTTCAAAAACTTGCTCTTACTTTATTGATTTAGAAGTTGTCATTTAAACGTGTATTTGTTTCACTAATTGAAAGATAGAAGCGAGCAACCTTAAACACGTCCTAGCGCTTTGACGACCCGACGAATTGCAATATATATATATATATATATATATATATATATATATATATATATATATATATATATATATATATATCTTTTTTACTTACATACCTTTAATCACATTATATTTCAATTAGGTTGTTCCCCACGCGATTCTTGGTTCTAGTGCTACTTACCGGACTTGTTATTTATTTACCACCAAATGACCTAATTATTTTTAATTTAGATTTCGAGTTAGAGTTGGTTATTTGTTTATTTGATTTAATGTTTATTTATTTATTTATTTTTTTTACGGATTCGGTCTAGTTATTATTTTTATCATTACGGCTAATAAAACAAATTCTTATGACAATGGCTATGTTTGTGTGTTATAGAAAGGAGAATTACAGCAGTTATATGACATTAAGTAGGAACTCACCGCTTACTTCAATCTTAAGCTGTACATTTTTTGTTTTTTGAATCACCGGCATGTTTTGAGTTTTTATACTATTGTACGTATTTGTGTTTGTTTTATATACCCCGCGGTACCGTGGGATACAATATGCGACTTGATTTGTTCTCTACATTTTTTAGTATTGCAAAATGTTTACGTGTTTCAGTATTGTGCTTTTAGTTTACATAACGATGATATGAGTTTTAACATTCGTTAAAAGGAACCGTAAATTTTTTGCGTAGAACTTCAATGCTACATGTACTAATCCTAAATACTATTTGCGTGCCTTTCTTCTATAATCCATTTTACACGTACTAACATTCTACTGGTTCCATTATTATTTGTTCAAATTTACCACTTGATTAAAGATTATTAATTTTATTAAATACATAAATAAAAAGTTTACCTCGAGTAGGATTCGAACCTACGACCTGTACTTTGCTAGAGTACCGCGCTACCAACTGCGCCACCAAGGTTCAAGCCCCAATCGATGCAAATTTTGTCTTGTATGTAGAACTGATGTAAATTCTAAATATAATGAGATTACAGTCAAATTACTTATATTAATGGAATGTTAGCCTGCAATATCGCAAGGATTCACACATACCAAAGCAACTTGACTAATATTAAATTATTATAAGTTTTTGTTATGTCGTAGGTTCGAATCCTACTCGAGGTAAACTTTTTATTTATGTATTTAATAAAATTAATAATTTTTAATTACATATTTACCTTTGAACTTATTCGTTCATAACAAAAACTTATAATAATTACCACTTGATTTATTGTAAATATAAAAATATACGTGTTTGAGTTCAAACTTAGACGAAACCCCTGGGTTATACATTTGTTCGAAAACTCAACTTAATAATGCACTAATGGTGGGTTTAGCTATTTTCATTTTGTTTAATGTGCAAGTGTTTCACTAACCGCAGGTAGAAGTCGGAGGACACTTAAAACACGTTCGTTCACTTTGACGACCAACTTAAAAACATTCTAAACTTTCTAAAAACTATAATCATGTTCCAAATATGGATTGTGATACATTTTGAGGTATATAGGTTATGAAAACACTAATGAAATGTAGTGTTTCATATCTAGGTAACCGTCAAGTAAGATACGTACATTTTAACGTATACAAATCCTGGCCTATTGTAAATGTGTTTTATTGCACTTGGTGTAATGGAACAAAATCGGTATATATAAAAACGAAAAAAAAAGTTATCACCTATGAGATGTTTCAAACATTGCACAAAAACTGAGAATTGCAGATTACGGTATGAGGGTCTGTTATGCACAAATGTTCGAAATTTCAGTACAATCACTACAACCATCTGTCTATTGCAATTTGCAAGGTAAATGAGTGGATGTTCCAATTTTGGAACGAGGATTCAAACGGGTTAAATAAAACTTTAAACGCCTTTGCTTGTCTATATTATTAGGTGTAAATTGATTTTATTTGTTTAATTAGCCAATACTGTAAATATTTTGTAAATACGAATTATAAGGTTATATTTGTACTAGATTTGATGTTTGTACTTTGCGCCTCTAGATCTTTTTGATGGTCATTACAGCGCAGTAATCTTAACACGATAATGTGATTTACGAGCGAAAGAGTACAAACTTGTTATTTGCGTTACGTGTGAAAAACGCAGAAGCGTTTCCTGTTGATATAAAAAGTAAAACTTGTCTATGGTGCATTCAAGGTAGGGCTAGATACAGTTTAACTTAATTATAAATCTTTAAATACCGTTAGGTGGTATTAACATTTGTATCTGTAAAAGCAAACTCAACCATATAGTCGTAGTTTGTTAATTTATTTTTATATGAAAAACCTTGGTGCTAACAAAGCAGCAAAACAATCTTATTAAAAATGTATCCTTAATAAAGCGGCCTGGTCTACAAATAAGGCATACCTACTTTCAAATTCCATGAAAAAATGGTTAAATGTCTTTTTGTTGTTTATCGATTTCCCATTTTTGATAAATAGCTTTATAAAAAAACTAGAATGCAAACCGAATTGTATAGGAGTGGCAAATTTACATTTACGAATATATTATGTACACAAAACAAAGACGTTTAAAAAAGAAAACATTTCTACGAAAACAGTAAATCAGAATCAGGCACATAAAAACTTTTCGTTTCTAGGACAGGAATACGTATTTTTTGGAGTGGTTGTTTTCTATCCTTCTTCATGCATAATTTCATCTCGACACTCTTTCAGCAAATAGAAAGCAGAGCAAATAGCAAAACGAGTTTGTAATGCTTTTGAATTCAAGTACTTGAACTTGAAAATACATGAGCGAACATATTACTACAGCTTTTCTGATAAAAGAATAAATTTCGACCTATGTAGGTGTTTAAAAGGGTTTATAAAGGAATTAAAAGGCCTACATATCTTTACATATTCTGAAAGCTATTCGATATTAAAAATATTTCAGAGCATTCTGTAAAATCTATAAAGATATCAATGTGAATTTAGTATTAAATAGATTCGTACGATACTAAAAATAGATATTACGACATGAACAAGTTAAATGCATTTTCAATATCACAGTTTATTACATTTAGGAATATAATTTACGCCAACCCTTGCGTTAATTCTTGGTTGACTTGTACGACGTACCTACACACTGGCTTGTAAGCAGGCAACCTTTAAAACGAGCATCAATAAATAAAATATAGTAAATAAAACAGAACAGCAAAGGATGTAATGGCACAACAAATAATGGTTGATAAGAAAATAAATTAGGAAATATAATACTGTGGATAAAGAAACTGTAACATTGCAGAAGTTAGGAATTAATAGATAAAATGAATCACATACTTTAAAGAATTAACGCAACAGAACACATTAAAAATAAATTCAACACCTCGAAAAAGCAACTAGAAGAAATTCTGACCGGATTGAGAATTGAAAGTAAATCAAGAATACAATTAAATAATAAGTTAAAAACTTAATTATTAATGATTTAACAAATAGATATGTAAAGAGTTTAAAAAAATAAAATGGCAAACACGAGCTTTCAAGGTAGAATCTGTTATTAATAAGCCATATTTGATGAGCTTTCATCCTGAGTAGATGTTTCGCTTACGGCGCAATTAATTATTTGAAATAAAACTTTGTTTTAACATTTTGATGGATACTAGGCCGAATATTTCACAAAGGACAGAACGCCGATCATGCTCATATCGCCGACGGACACTGTTCCTACGGTGAACACAACATTATAATGACTGCTGCAGATTGACCCAATTAAAATGTACACGAATATTAATTACGAAACTAGGAATTTTACTAAAAATGTGAATTACTTGTTTTTATAACTGCAATTTAGTAAAAATAATATTATTGTGTTAACATTTTTGAAAAGCTCAACAAGCAGGTTTTCCAATGCGGGAAAACAATACACGATTCCGACTTAAAAAGAAACAAAGAGTTTATCATAACCTATCACTAATTTCGTTTTTGATTAAATCACGCTAAAAATTACACAAAAATTATTTACTTCAGTATTTTGCTCAACTCTTTTTACTCATAATCTCCCTAGACATTATTTCTGGAGATTTTTTTGTCAGAATTTTTTCAAAATACTTTTAACTTTCTTAAATAAAAACGTTCCGAATTTTTAATACAAACTCGAGGGAAATTCGGTATGAAAATATCCCAAAATTACCCGTTGCCATTAATTAACGACTGGAAACTAAATTAAACTTTTTTTATCCTTTGTAATGCATTTGAACACTCTTTAGATCATTATACATTATTTTCGAGAAACATATTCAATTGCTTTAAATTTCAAGGAAATTAAATAACAGAAAAACTTTCAACCAAGAACGATAGTAGAAGACCGGCACTTGCCCCACTTTTTTTTACGTCAAAGCCGCCCTTCGCTTTTTTACACATCCACGTGGGGACCGGATTTTCCACCCTTATTTTTACACGCTTACGTGTAGGACGTGTTTTTCACCCTATTTTGCACATCCACGTGTGAGACCGGATTTTCCACCCTTATTTTTACACGCTTACGTGTAGGACGTGTTTTTCATCCCTATTTTGCACATCCACGTGTGAGACCGCATTTTCAACCCTTATTTTATATACCTCGTGTGAGATTTCTTTTCGAAGGCCCTTTTCAACCCTAATTATTTTTACTCGCTTACGTATAGGACGTGTATTTTCACCCCTATTTTTGTACACCCACGTGTGAGACCGTATTTTCAACCCTAATTATTTTTTACTCGCTTACTTGAAGGACCGTATTACCTTATTTTTATGGTTTCTTTTCGGGGACCTTTTTGACAGCTAAGCCTTTTTTTTTGTTGCTGCTAACTGTATTTGGGGTCAGGTCTTGGCTAGGCTTAGGATTGTACTTAGGGGTGGGGGTTGAAACTGGGGCTGGAGCTAGGGATAAGTCTTAGAGTTTGGTGCTGGGGCTGGAGCTAGGGCTGGAGCTTAGGGTCGGGGGCTGGAGCTAGGGTTGGAGCTTAGGTCTGGGGTTGAACCAGGTCTTGGTTTAAAAGTTGTATTTAAGGCTTAGAGATATTTTTATCTTATAGATCATTTTTCTTGTTTTTCTCAGTTCAGGCATTTATAAATAGATCTTTTCAACGACTTAATTTGACCTTTGACCCTGGAAAGATACTATAAAAAATGTACATGTGAGTGTATTGATTTATGCTAAGAAAAATGTTAAAATTATTTCTATTAATACATTAATACGAAATTACAACAGTATACTTATTTTAGTTTTTCAGAAGCATTATCGATCATGTTATATGTAATTTTAACTGGATCTTACCGAAACTTTTCGATACTGATATTAACAAGCATAATTAATACGAAATGTGAATCTGGTATAGATAGCTTTTTGTTTTAATCTGTAATAGTTTTATTATAAAGTATCGTATAATTAGCTTTTAAAATGTTTTTAAATTTCACTTGTATATTATAACCTTCTACAAGTAATTAAGACGACCTTCACTGCATACTTTAACAAACGACCTTTCAATAGTTAATAGAGTTATTAATACGAAGCGTAAATAATTTATATGGTTATTACCGTAAATAAATGCGAGCTACTATGCAATGGTGTTATAGACTATTGAAAGGTCGTTTGTTAAAGCATGTAGTGAAGGTTGTTTAAAGCTAACCTTGTAATATTCGCATACAGATGATATTTCAAAAATATTTGTATATTCAACATTTATATTAAAAATCTATACCCAGAATAAAAAGTATCACCTGATATAAGATTGCTATCAGATATAGATGGTTAATAGGTTTTTAATATTTTTTTTATTAGGGTTACTCTTTGACAGGACAGAATATACCGCTGTATTTTTCAGTTTAGTAAAAAGCTGCATAACCAATTTGAATTATTACATATACTTTTAATTTGCTGATTTCTTTTAAGGGTAATGAATTGCCTTATTTACAGGAGGTAAAATGTGATGTTTTCGTAAAGAACAAGAAATTCCATATATGCCAATGTACAGACTCTTCCCCTGAAATACAGCAATCCGAAAAAGGTTTTTAGACTTATAAAACATACCCTAAAATTTTATATTAGAGTGTTGCTATATGGGTTTGAGATAACATTTTCTTCGATTCATTCAGGGTAGTTACATCGTAACAACATGTTAATCAATAAAAAACATGTAGCGCATGTGTCATTATGTATCTTTGTCGAATCACCTCAATCAGAAAAAGGTGTATAATTAAGTATATAGGGCTCTTTAGAAACACCATCTTTTAAAACACACAACGAGATTTTACCTGTAAGAGGTGTATCATACTATTACATAAGATGATTTTACGTACATACATACAAGCTCTATACCCATGAAATACATCAACCCCAAAAAGGTTTTTAGGTTTATAAAAAACAAGCCTCAAGTTACATATTACAGTCAGCCACAGAAACCAGGCGTAAATCTACAGTGTGAAATTTACTCAAGACAGATGACAAGAGGTTCTTTTGTGATAAGCGAGAATACACATACATCTACATGATATACTAGGTTTGTTTTTTAGCTATAGGGTTTGGGTGTGAGGGTCTTAAACGAAGATAGATGCATCTGGAAACGTTCATGGATATTTAAAACGGTAAACTTCTTTTTCAATAAGCAAGACAAATAACCTGGTATAAAAAATATTTATAGTTTTACAATAATGATGAGGTAAACCCATACGAGCGGAATGTACTTTCTAGCTATCATTTTCATATTGAGCAAATTCTTGGCAAACATTCTCTTTACCAATCGTTAGCATAGAGTGATTCTTGGCACATGGAATGTAATTTCTAGCTATTATCTGTAGGTTGGACGAATTTCTAAATTGAAGACGATTACGTAAAAGGTTATTTTAATTAGCTGTATGATACTTTCGGGAAAATAGTATACGTTTTCTAATCGCTAACTAAGTATGACAAAT
This sequence comes from Vesta saturnalis, assembly GCA_036346205.1. Taxonomy (NCBI): domain Eukaryota; kingdom Metazoa; phylum Arthropoda; class Insecta; order Coleoptera; family Lampyridae; genus Vesta; species Vesta saturnalis. The sequence continues at coordinate 458,809 of JARFJB010002181.1, forward strand.
TCAAATCAAATCAAAAATACTAATTGATTGTATTATAATGATCTTCGATGCTCTGAATGCAATTTCTAGCTATTATCTACAGCTTAAAAGTTTCTAAAACGATTACGCTAAAGTCTATTTGATTAGGGTCATCCTCCGATAAATTGTACGCTCTTTTCTAATTGTTATCTAAGTATACGGAATTTCAAAAAAGGTCGTTTAGCGAAAATTACTGGGCGGTCCTTTATATTTTGACAATTACTTTTTGGTGTATATACACGTGACCCTTCAATTATATCTTATAGTGTTAAAGTCACTACATTCGAAAAACACAATCCCATCAACATGGAAGGTTTTAGCAGAATTTTACAATTCAACGATGTGTACGAATTCGAGGCACTTGAGAAGATGAAGCAGCTCCGTAGTATAATAAGAGTGGAGCTCGAACGCCAGCAGCGACAGTTCATTGAGAGCGACGTAGCTCTAGAACAACATGAGCGGGGTCTACGGCGTCGTTTAGGGCCTAGCGAGCAAACTCTGGATGATAGGACTGTGAGGAAGGGTAGTCGATGCAGCGTCGTCACTGATTCTGTCGTCCCGTCGAAGAGGATGAAGAAGAAGACCATTCCAGAACCCATAATAGTTGCAGGCAGCGACGCGGAAGAGGCGAGGAACCGACGACCAGCCACGCCACAGCCTTCGACGTCGCGGGGTATACCGGTGAGTGTTGGTGGAGGCGTTGGAAATAAAAGGAAAAATATGCATAAACCGTCGCCCTGCGATGCTGCTACGCCACAGCCTTCGACGTCGCGGGGTAATTTCTACGATGATGTGACACCCGTAGCATCCCCAGGAGGCAAAGAGGACGAGGAAGTGCAGGTTGTGGCAGGGGCTGTGGGGCAGAGACTGCAGCCGTCACTACAACCGTCGACAGTGTATAGGGTTGAGGAGGGGCGCATGTGCTCTTCTTCTATATTGGAAGAGCTCCTTAGAGCGCCACCCGGACCGTTGGCGACACCGTATCAGCAATTTAATTATGAGTCGGACCTGGATGATATCCTAGCCCGACTGACGTATATTAATTAAAATAAAAAGAATTTTACTGTTTATCTATTTTATTCCTTATATCCAAACGGAAGAGTATCAAAATTCTCAATTCTCCGTCGCTTAGAATAACTTATCCTATACTGTTTAGCTTCAGGTCTACTTAATACATTATAACTACTATCTCTAACAATTTTTCTGTCATTATATACAAACAAAGAGTCTTTACTATTACTAAGTACCATATCTTTCATCGCTTCAAAGTTTATAACGCGCGAGTTCTTATAATTTAAGGTAATGCGTTTCACTTTACACACTGATTTAACTGTTTTATCGCTGATTGAAACACATTATAACTATAGTTTTTGGGTCCAGCACTAACAAATTCGGCTATATAACTCCCCACGCCGTACGTCTCCAGCTCGTCGGTCATCTGGCCAAGGAAATCCCCACATGCTGGATTCCAGTCGTCGGGTTTTGCGACAAATATCACACTGTCTGTGTCGTAATACAGAACGCGGCGGTCTAGTTTCTCCAGGTAACTATATAGCTCTAATCGTGCATGAGCAGTCGTATATGCGGCTATGGACACATTAATTGTTTTTTGTGATTCACCCTCCCCCTCTGGTCTATCCCAATTCACCATTACAACATTATCGTTAATAGGTATTATGGATTGTACCTGAACCAATGGATCTGTGAGTAATTTGAAAAAGTCCTTTGGTTCAGATACAATACTGCACTGGGTTAAATTCTCGCGCTGACCAAACTTACCCCAAAAAGAATTCAGCATAAGTTTGGCCAGGTACCTTAAACCGGGGTTCTTCTTAATATTACTAGGGTCTAACCGAATCCCCTCTTTCTCATAATACTCTGTCACGTACTGCGTTTTCTCGAATTCTGACGTACAAAGGCTAGGCCACCCTGAACATTCCTGCTTAAGTTTCAGGAAATTATCTATGTATCCGCTAAATAGCCCACCCTGTTTAGTTGCTTTGTCATACGTGGTTACCTTGTATTCCCAAACTTCGAAAACATCAAGGACTTTATAGTTTTTAGAGATAGCCTTACGCAGTTCGTCAGCTGCAAATGTTCCAACAAAACTGCGCTCAGCTTCACTATGTCTACATTCCCCTTGATTTAGCTCAACACCGCACGTCTTACACAACACAAACATCAGTTTGCCGTGCATTTTTAACGGTAGAACAGGGTGATAGAGATTAGAGGGTGGTAGTACTCGACATTTAATTAAACCCTCCACCGTGTCTAATGAAATGTTCTTACATTCTAACCCTATATGAATTTTCGGATGACCTATGGGATATTTACAATATTTATTTACAAAGGGGTATAATGAGCACACGTCATAATACATTATTTTCTCAGTAATACCGTCACATTGATGATAAAGCTTGCTAGCGTTAGTGCGGCCTCCGTAAAACGCTTCGCGCGGGTTTAAGGGTTCATCATCTTGATGACCTAGACTCTGAATAAACGCTTTTAATTCGTCGTTAACGAGTATTTGTTTTTTAAAATCGCATTCGCGCATCTCAACTAAATTATATCCACGATCGCGTATAAATTGAGACCGTGCCACCGTGTTCTCATTCCGTGCAAGCATAGAGGTACTTACACCCAGTTTAGGGTCCATGTTGGCCTGATTGGGGAAACATTCCTCGCAACCGTGCCAGTAACAGCCAAGAAACTCAAAAACGGTGTTTGACTCTGCGCAATACCCATCGACCTTAACACCTTCAGGTGTTCTAAACTCGCGAGCTTTTCCTGCGTGCTGTATGGTCACCTGCTGAGAATGCTCCACCCAACGTAACCATTGTATTGCTATTCTGGATTGATTGTCGGCCCGTCTATAACCGCCTTTCGGTATAAGTCCTATAGTGTTTTCTTTGAGGAAACGTCTGCGAAACACTTTATTGCAAGCGCTAGCAATAGTGGTCGCCTCCTCGAACGGATCGACTTTATTTTGGGTCGTGAAGGTGGACCAGAAGCTAATGCAACCTTTAACAAGGATCTTAACGTCCATCAGGCAATATTTCTCAATCTCCTCACTCATCTTAAAAACATAATTACTCTGGGTCGCGTGCCATTCTAAAAGTTTTTGTCGATCACCCGCTGACATCTGATCTGCACAATAATATTCCAGTGCTGGCAGAGGACCCTCGTAATTCTGGTTCACGGATGAGTTGAAAAGATATGGGAAATAACCTTTGGACTCGGGGAAATTGAAGGTTTTCGGAAATGCCGAGAGCGGTGACGGAATGAAATTAAGGGAATCAATGAATCTAATATCGTCACACTGAATAGAAATTAATTTTAAACCGTTGCAGATGACTTTTGGTCTCCACTGATTATTATTAGCTAGCATGCATCTAAGCACGAAACACCCATCGTACCCTTTCATGTTATGTGCGATGCATGTAACCTTAAATTTTCGCGCTCTCTCGGCAACATATGACAAGAAGGATTCAACAGGGTTTTCCCTGAAAATGTGCACTCTCTCTCTACATACTGAGCACGGCTCATCTAAATTGTCAGCATGTATGATACAGACAGAGCAAACATTCGCGGCCACGCATAGATTGGGCTCATGCAGAAATCTATCATTCGTTCCCTCACAAACCTTCTCTTGCATACACTCCAGATCGTAAAAGATAAACATAGATGGTTTACCATTACCGCTGTCACGTCGAGCTTTGTTAACGGCCATGTAGCAGAGATGACCGATAGGCTTTTGACTCTGACACGTGGTGCAGTAGCTGTATCCGCATCTATGTTTACCCTTTACTTCATGGGTTTTAAGACATTTTAAACACCTACGTAATTTTTCGCATACTTTAGTATCCTGGTGGTTTTTAAGACATTCTACACCGTAAAAATCTCTCTTGCAATCACTGCAAGCGATTTTCGGGTTTTCAATAGAACATGGCGGCTTTTGATGACACGCTGGGCATTGGTACATACATTTCATGTGATCTTTTTTCTTATTATAGCGTTTTCTACATTGTTCGCAGTAATAACTGCAAGTAAATGCTGAAGTGAGACTGGTGATGACGTTATAATGCTCATCCTCTAATATTAAATTTAAAACTACCCTACCCGGTTCCCTAGGGCCTTCAAAATAAACTGAATCACCTATACGCGAATTATAAACTACAATGGTATATGAATCTAAATGATTTTGAAATGCCTGAATATGCTCGTAGCTACCACCCTGGCTAAGATCTACACCGCTGTCTTGGCAGAGCTGTATAGCTCGTTCTTGAAGTAAAGGACAACCCATTTCCATACTATGGCGCAATGTATCGTTACTTTTAAATGCAATAGCAATGACTAAGGCGCGCGCTAAACAATTATTTTCGTTAATTGTCGATGGTACAACAATAAACCCCTTGGTTTTAGATTTACAAAAGTCTGCAAATTTTATCCCTGTCAAGTTTTTGCGCCCATAGCCTACAGGTAACGACACCCAATCAACGTTTAAAACTAATAAGTCGCTAGAGAAAAAACTAGCATTGCTCTGCATTACCTTTTCCAGCAGCGACATTATCACTTTCACCGACAACTGGTCCACTCTTCTGAACGAAATTCCAATTGGTTTATCAGGGAAATTCGGGTTTCTTAGCGTGATACCGACACGATCTGAAGGAGCTGCATCCTTCACTATGTATGAGTACAGTTCCTCAAAGGCGCTCTGTAAATATGTGTATTAGATAAATTTTTAATAAATGGTATATTTTACCTGTAGCCACATTAAGGGATTATCCTTGCACGCCTCATCATTAAAATTAAACCGTAACGTTTTACACGTTGTATTGAATTTTTTAATAAATTTAGTGTTTGATTCCCCAATTATATTAATATGATTGAACCCTGAGGATGGTCCGGCCTGCTGCTGAGAACCTGAACCCGATTGGTTTTGCTGTAATGTACTCGTTCAGTAATACAATAGAAAATGAGAAAAGACATACCGTTATCAGATCCTCCACAGCGGAAATTTCCATAATCGCATCATCATCAAACACCTCCTCTAGATTTACTTGAGCAGGTCTATAAAAATAATAATTAAAAATCTTAAAATAAAAAACAAATATATACTTACATTCCACCCGCTTGTTGTACAGCTTCAACAAAATTATTATAAATTTCTATCGAGTCGATAGTGTCATTTTCGCACAACATTTTATAAGTGATGATATTGTACGCATTTTTTAACCCCTCGTCGGTTAACGCACCAGCACTGAATAACCTCAAAATATGATTAGCTGAGAAAGATTCCATAGCGCTCTTCAAAACAGAACTAAATTAACTAAAACCCTGGTGCACGCTTTTATAGTATTTTACAGGGTCAAAGGTCAAATTAAGCCATTAAAATTCACAAGGATAACTACAAAACCTATGACTAACTAGCTTCAAGGTCAACTTGTTTCTCATAGGTGTTTCTCAAGGTAGAATAAGTACGCTGTTGTAATTTCGTATTAATGTATTAATTGAGATATCTTTAATAACATTTTTTCTCAGAATGATGAATGCACGTAAACTCAAAATGTACATTTTTTATAATCCGAGGTCACGCGCAAGGCTAACTTCAAGGTTAGCTTCAAGCAGGACTTACAGGTAACTTCAAGGCTAACAATTTCTCAAGGCTAACTTCAAGGTAGTCTTCAACACCAATGACTAACTAATTTCAAGGCCGACTTGTTTCTCATAGGTGTTTCTCAAGGTAGAAAAGTAGCTATTATAATTTCGTATTAATGTATTAATAGAAAATATCCTTAACCTTTTCTTAGCATAATCCAATACACGTCAGCTCACATGCACATTTTTTATAGTCCGAGGTCACGCACGAGGCTAACTTCAAGGTTAGCTTCAAAACAGGACTTACAGCTAACTTCAAGGTTAACTTCAAAACAGGACTTACAGCTAACTTCAAGGCCGTCTTCCAAACCAATGACTAGCTAACTTCAAGGCCAACTTGTTTCTCATAGGTGTTTCTCAAGGTAGAATAAGTACGCTGTTGTAATTTCGTATTAATGTGTTAATAGAAATAATTTTAACATTTTTCTTAACATAAATCAATACACTCACATGTACATTTTTATAGTATCTTTCCAGGGTCAAAGGTCAAATTAAGTCGTTGAAAAGATCTATTTATAAATGCCTGAACTGAGAAAAACAAGAAAAATGATCTATAAGATAAAAATATCTCTAAGCCTTAAATACAACTTTTAAACCAAGACCTGGTTCAACCCCAGACCTAAGCTCCAACCCTAGCTCCAGCCCCCGACCCTAAGCTCCAGCCCTAGCTCCAGCCCCAGCACCAAACTCTAAGACTTATCCCTAGCTCCAGCCCCAGTTTCAACCCCCACCCCTAAGTACAATCCTAAGCCTAGCCAAGACCTGACCCCAAATACAGTTAGCAGCAACAAAAAAAGGCTTAGCTGTCAAAAAGGTCCCCGAAAAGAAACCATAAAAATAAGGTAATACGGTCCTTCACGTAAGCGAGTAAAAATAATTAGGGTTGAAAATACGGTCTCACACGTGGTGTACAAAAATAGGGTGAAAATACACGTCCTATACGTAAGCGAGTAAAAATAATTAGGGTTGAAAAGGGCCTTCGAAAAGAAATCTCACACGAGGGTATATAAAAATAAGGGTTGAAAATGCGGTCTCACACGTGGATGTGCAAAAATAGGGATGAAAACAAGTCCTACACGTAAGCGTGTAAAAATAAGGTGGAAAATCCGGTCTCACACGTGGATGTGCAAAATAGGGTGAAAAACACGTCCTACACGTAAGCGTGTAAAAATAAGGGTGGAAAATCCGGTCCCCACGTGGATGTGTAAAATAGGGTGAAAAACACGTCCTACACGTAAGCGTGTAAAAATAAGGGTGGAAAATCCGGTCCCCACGTGGATGTGTAAAAAGCGAAGGGGCGGGCTTGTGACGTAAAAAAAAGTAGTGGGGCAAGTGCCGGTCTTCTACTAACGATAATTCGGCATGTTCTTATAATTTCACACAAGATGGATGGTATCCAAACTAATTACAAGGTAAGAATTTGAAATTTTCAGAATACAATTTCAGGTGTTTCATAAGAACTCTTTTGTTAGGTACGGCAACATAACATACTCTCAAGGCCGTCTTAACATATATCAATCACTGCAGGATTTATTCTATCACTTTCTAGTTATTGAATATGATACCTTTTTTTCCTTTTTGGTACAGCGCAACAGTGAGCAAAAAAGCATCATCGGCGTATATTGAAAGGGCCATTAAACCTCTTGTACACTAAATATTTTAATTGTTCCAATTGATTATGTAAAAAGAGTTCACTGGTAGTAGTATTTCTTTTTATTATTATCATGTTATTATTAATAAAATATTGGAATTTCTGTCAACAGAAGAGAAAGTTGGTAATCAACTAAAGCGACTCCTCAACACCATACTGAAATCCCAGAGATAGAAATAATTGAGTTCTTTCAGTCACTGGAAGTGTTAAAACCAAGAAAAAGCAAGTTCCATACAAGCCAAACTGGCAGAACAAGACTGGAAGTACATAGTTCAATACTATCAGCAATAACATTCTCTACAACACTACCAAAAATTTGCTGAATTATCAAAAGAATAAAACTAATAGAAAAAAGCTATGTTTCAGATGCATGAAATATAACCACAAAGTAATTCAAGATCAAATTGCTTTATCTGCAAGTACCCTATCACACACTGCAGCATCAACCTTCTAAAAAAACATCACCTCAGCCCGCAATACAAGACCAAATTCTGTGTAATGGCTGACCAGGACCTGTTGAGAGTACTCACCCCTGGGTTGTTGCCTCCTCATTACACTCTCGATATTCAGAACCATTAGGGTTATACATAACCCGTCCATAACTTCTGACACATTGTCCCTTGAGAATAGAAAAATGGTTTCAATTCTGTCTTTGTACTGTCTGTATTACAGTGGCTATTGTGCTGCTGAATTACATTCTGTGGTACCATCTCGGGCGATCTTTGCTAGGAATATTAGGTTTTGCTTACACAAATTTCCACTTGTCGTAACAAACGGTCGCAATTCACATTCTTTTACACGGCTTTTAAACTCTGGAATGATCTTCGTAGTCCCTGCTTCCCTCTCACTTATGACAATTTGGTACTCCCCTATCCATCCTACTGAGTGTTTCTTGGTGCTTTGGCACATTAAGCTAAAGTTAACTTATTCAAGGCCACAATTATTAAAAAAACTTCTTATTAGAAAATCTAAGGTAAGGTAAGGTGAAAATAAGCTTGAGCAGAGTTGGAAGAATGATTACTTAGTTAGGAAACAGAATTCGAACGAGTGGTAAGACAGAGAATATAGTTTAAGGGCATGGATTTATAACAAAAGATAACAAACTGTGTAAATATTTGGAATTAGAAGCATTCGAAATTTCACTGCGATCAAGTGAAGGAGATGAATTGTGCAAACGTACTACAAAACTATCACAGGGCGGGGTCCTGAAGACGCTAATCAGTTACAACCTTGTTCAAAGAAAAGCAAAAGAAATTAGGGAACTCACCCCCGCTAATTGCAGCACTACAGCGGCTAAAAACAAATTTACAAAAAGTGCAAAACTGCAGAAAAATGCCTGGCATTCATGTAGGACTACAACATCCCGCACTAACCAGTAGTAAATGATGCTAGATTAAGTACAAAACGTTTTAGATGCATCAATCTGTAGAACATAGAGGAAAGTTTAAGGGAAGTCATGCACGTGGGTCCAAGGTTACAGCAAGAGCTAGCAGATGTTCTGTTAAGACTTGCATCCAAAAAATGGATTTTCAAGTAGAGATACATGAAGAAAGCCTACCAACATAAAGCATTGGTTTCATCGCCACCGAACCACAAGCAAGTGTCGATCAACCACTGTGTCGTATCGAACATCACCGAAATCATACCTGAGCATTACGACAACTACTAAGAATTAAAGGAGCTACTACCAAAATACTGCACAAGTAACATCACAAAATTGCTACGTAAATGATGCTGCCGGTGCCAATATTGTTGTAAATACGATGGAACTACAAAAAGTAGAAAAATGCGCTACAGTTAACAGCTAAATAACGTTCCAATCGAAGTAACAAATACCGCTGTGACCAGTTGCAACAAGAACTAGACGAAGAAATTTCTGTGTATAGTTCACGACACCAGGAGTAAGATTACGCAACATACTGTCAGAAGTTGCAAGGTTATTCGTTTCTCTCCACTGCCAATCACCGATAATGATAGCAGTGAAGCAGTTCGAAATAGTAATAATGGAACAACTGCAAAGAAATAGAACTACATGGATTCTGCGATACTCCTCAAAAATCTTATGGGAAAGGTAATTATGCAAGAAACTGGTGTGCTACTTACTAAGAACGGAATCAAAAGCCATACCGGAAAAAATAAACAACTCACGCCAACAAAATTTGGGTCATCTCGCAGTACTACTATCAAGGCTTATCGAAGAAGAACAGAAGCATAGCAGGGTTAACTTTTATTTATATGTTAATGACCTTGTATATTTTATACAAATTGTTTATAAATTATTATGTATTGTTTAAAAATAGTTCTCAGTTGTTGCATATATATATATATATATATATATATATATATATATATATATATATATATATCAGATTGACTTTCTCCAAAAAGTTGATTTTCATTTTATCAATTAAACACATAAATCTGTCATTCAAGGCAGATTTATAATAAAACTTATTTTAGGTAAGTGAAATAAATTACAAGCGGATATCAAATGTTGTAGAGCAAACCTATGATTATATTGTCATAGACAAAGGTTGACCCAACCCGATGAAAAACATTTGTAGCCAATCAAGTAGTAAAAATCAATGAATTGGCATCGCAATGTGAATGGAAACGCACCAGTACGGAAGAAAATTCAGCAGACGTGATCTCTAGAAGAATGACCGCACTATGGTTAAAACAGATAAGTGAAAGAACAATACAAAACCAAAAGCCACCACACAACTAGAGGTCTGAAATCGTCTGGTAAGACAAGTGTCAGAAGTCAGTAGCTTAGTAGAAAGGTTTTTATCATTAGCACGATTAGTTTGTGTAACTGCTCACTGCGATTGGTTCATAAATTGTTGCACACGCAGTCAAGGTCAAAAGGCTACTTAGAATATTATGAACTCAAAGTGAACTGACGCACCAATTCCAATATTCCTCAGAATATCAGGGATTTTGAAAGGAATGTCAAATAAAAGCAAACAAGTAAACAATGACAGTAAGTTACTATCGGTAAATCCAATTCAAGATTAAGACGGTCTACTGAGAGTAAGGAGTAGACTATTCAACTCGCTACTACATTATAAGGAAGAACGCCCGCTCATACTAGATTCCAAAGGTCATTTAGTTAATCATTCCGTTAAGCGTGGACGTAAATCACGACCTGCTACATGGGGGTATTCAAATCACACTATCGTACGTAAGACGACGATACTAAATCGTCAACAATAGTACAGCGTTTAGACTATTTACATCATGAACAATATGGGGAAGACTATGTTGGTAAGACTAGCATATGAGAGTACTATAAACAAAAGCAAAATAAGCAGTTTTTAAAGAATCCTTGCAGGTAATGGGTCGCAATCTAGTAAGTAAAAATATTGATTGTACAATCTTTTAGTTACCCTATTCCAGTGGTACTGGGAATGCTGCAAGTTAATAATGTCATTTTAGAACATGTAGTGCCAACTACACCATTTTTTAAGGACAGAATTATGAAGCTCGTTCTTGAAGAGTTTCACTTAAAAGTGTTGGCAGAACGAGACTTCGAAATAATACTAACGCTTTCTTGTATAGCGGAGTAGACAGTCTTAAAAGTCTGATCACTTGAAATTAGAGTGGAGTCATTGGAATATAAATTGTAGTGTACATTTAACGGCAGATATGTAGGAAGATCATTAATTTAAATCAAGCATTGCAGAGGCCGAAGAATTGAACCTTGTGGTACACCATGTTTAATGGATAAATTGTAGATATTATGTCATTAAAAAGCTCACACTGGAATCTACTAGCTAATAATGAAGCCAGTTGAAGAATGGTACTTGCAAACCGCTCTGTCACCTAATGTAGCTGTAGTATAATGTGCTTTCCTTCACATGTAAAATCGAATACACCTTATACGAGTATGTTATAGATTCCAGAATTCTAACTTATGTTATTTTGATTAAAGATTTGGTAGTTACTTTTGATAACAAATCGACAGTGTCCCTTCACATTGGGAATATTGTCAGTCAGATTTTTAATAAGCGCGTTTAAGCACTTTTCAGAAGTTGGTGGCTTTTCTTTCGTTCGCTTTTGTCTGGAATGCGCATCACTAATATGGTATCCGTATTATGATCACTGTAAGTTTGTTATTGAAAATGTGCAGCGTCGGTCATGAAGTAATTGTCGTTTAAATTTGATGGTGTTTATCCCGCACTAGGTATTTCTAACAGTGGACTGTGGGAAAGATTAAGAAGAATCATTAATTCACTGATATTTCTCTATAAATTATTAAATAACTTTATCGATTCCAATTAAACTCACAAACATTCTTTGTTCTTCGAATTAACGTTAGGCAAACTTTTATTTAGGTACTGCTAGAACGTAACACGTCAAAATCGCCTGTTTGCGTCATTATAATGCTTATAATTATACTGTGTGTTGGGATATTAACTTTAAAATGCTAAAAATGTATAAAGTTGATACTTCTAGCGCTAATTACAATGGTTTTCATGTCTCAATTCTTATTTTTATGGTACTAGTGAAGTGATAGAACTAGCAGAATAGGAAAAGTAGTCTTAGAACTGGTTAGTACATTGTAAGTTACCTCTTTCATTCTTATGAATCTAGTCATTTGCACGCATATATATATATATATATATATATATATATATATATATATATATATAGTTATTGATTATTTAGTCAATAAATAACATCATAAATTCATGAAATATCCGTGTTATGCTCCGTAATTAAGTATGGCTCGCGCATTACACAAACTTTACCTTATATAAAAAATAAGCTGTCATTAAATTGAATGAAAAAATACATTTCTGTATAACACTGATTTAATCCTTTTAACATAACATGAAATTAATAGTAACTATATATTTGATTAAGTATATTTCGATCTAATCTAGGGTCCGTCAGGTAGCCTAGAGGACAAATATAGTTAAAGAACAGTTGGACACAGAAATGTAAAACTTTATACCTACACGTTAACGAAAAGGCAACTTCAACTAAAATAATGACGGTAATGAGGTACTTAACGATTATTATTTTGAAAGCGGTATAAATTTTATTATTCTATTTTTCAGATATTGAGTACATTATTATATATCCCGAAATTATAATCGTGATACACAGTGTTGATTAAATTCAAAAATTAAACACTTAAAAGATTTAGATTCTTTTAGTTTATATTAATGTTATACATTCATAAAGCATTTATACCATACACGAATACACAATGTTATTAAAATTCAAATTATGTTACTATTACTGTACTAGGGATTAAACATAGGTACAGGTTGATAAATTTAGATTGTGTTCTAGGTGAATAAGAATTGGTTTACATAGTCGAATTTACTAGATACACTAATGAGTTAGGTCAATACAGTATAGTTACACATTTTTATAGGAATACTGTTATTCACCGCAGTGTTCTAGTTTTGGCTATTTCATGTCCGTTTTGAAGGTTGTGGAATACAATTAAGTTGTAATACTTATGTATGTGTTTACATAGACCTCCTCTTGGATATTGTATTATCTTTGTGAATGGATTAAAATCGATCTGTGTATAGTGTAATTGAATAACTTTAAATAGTATAGCAATAATACCAAATCCAGAAAAATTGTTAAGCAAAATAATGTATGAATTTTAAACTCACTAATGCATTACTTTCAATTAATCAATTAACTAACTGACTTTAAGGGCTTATTTAGTTTCACATGAAAAAACTGCATAAGAAAAGTTTACCTAAAGTTGAATTATCGTTAAAGAAGTTATGTATACTTTTTGCAATACAGTTGTTGGTTTTTGAAATATTTACACAGTGTTTAGGTACCCATTTCATTTTTTAGCGTTTGTTTATTGTCCTACAGGAAAATTTCATTAAGAAAGCTTATCTAATTTTAGTTGTATCTAGTACGTTTTTTAAAATTTTTTGATAGGTTAATGGTTTTGAAATATTCATCAAATATATTTTAGCGCCTTCTATAAAGTACCGTTACTTGTAAACACACATACGCACGCACGTACGCGCTCACGTATGAACACACGCACCCGTGCACTCACACATTGAAAATAGTCTAGATGGTTTCGTAAACGCTGAAAACGTGCAAATCTATTCAAAACTACAAAACTACGTTAATCTAAAATCTTGAAGTTAATGTTTCTCCCATCGGAATATGACCATGCATTTTCAACGGATAAACTCTGAATAAAAAATAATTAGTATGTCATGAAACTGTATGGTGTGTCCAATACCAAAACGTCATAAAATGTAGTTGCAGTTATCACAACGATATGACCAATCGTTTTCTCAATCGGTTTTATCTATAAATAAAGATATTCAATGTGGCAAACGCAACATGGTGTTCACTACCAAAAAATATATCTAGTTTTTGTCCATCATAATATAACTTCAATGACCTACATACTTGAAAATCAATAGAAGCTATATATCTAGTTTCAAAACTGTATGGTTTCCTTAGACCGAACTAACGTGCGTACGAAAAACTAACTATTCAGTACTATAAGCGATCTTGACAATGCTATAAATTCTTGAAGTGTTTTGCGGAAACTATTATCCACTCAATTGACACCAATAAAAACATGCCTTACATTTTGGGTTTTCCCAACGAAATTAATGCATAAATCAAGACATATCTTGATCCAAATGCACGTAGTCGCAAGTTCAATTCTGGGGTATCGAGCTAACGCGTTTGCATTGGTACTTAAATAACGATTTTGACAACTCTTAGCCGAGATGCACGTGATCACCGAGAATGCATCGAATCCACTTCTTGGGCATCAAAGTAACGTGTTTGGACGTTTTCCAAGCTTGTATAATATAATTCAATTCACTGCGAGATCAGAAATTACTTTATCATGCACTAAATAATCGTGAAACGTTAATATTTACAATTTTTTCTACAAATGCAAATAGAATTCAAAGCTGTGCATGTAGTTACAACTTTATTGTAATAATTGTTTCCTACATTAGTAAACAGAAATAGTTTGCTGCGTTAAATGTATCCGTACATATAAAGTAACAATAGTTAAATCAGTCAACTGATCCGTCAATATTCATGTATGTCACAGTCTAACTTAGTTATAAATTCAAGCTTAATACTGTAATATTTAAAGTTTGTCCTACAAAATAAACACAATTGGAAATACTATTAAAAAATGTTTACAATTATCGGACTCCGAATTTCGACCAAAAAATCTTGATAAAATTAAACTAGCTTTTAAAAATAATAATTATCCAATTGATTTTATGCAAAATATTATTAAACAACAAACAAATAAATTTTATTATAATAAAATAAGTAAAGTGGAAAAAACAAAAACTAACAATTTGGTTGCAGTTCTTTTATAATTAAAAAAGTTTAAATTTTAAAACATTTCCAAATTCAATATAACACCTGCATTTTTTCCTCTAAATAAGAGCTATCGTTTATTCACTAATTTAAAAACCAAAATTCCTAAAGTAAATAAAACATATACCGTTTATGAAATACCATGTTCCTCTTGTAATAAATTAAATATTGGTACTACTTTACAACCGTTAAAAAATAGAATTTTACAACACAAAAGCGACATTAATTTAAAACCAAATTGTACGGCTTTGGCAAAACATATTATAGATTTAAAACATTCTTTCGATTTTAACGAGGTTAAAACTTTAGATTTAGAAAATAATTATAAGAAGCGACTCATTTTGAAAATGTTATTCATCAAAATTAATACAAACGTATGTAATAGTAAAAAAAGATAGAAGATTTGCCAAATTGTTGCGATTCCATTTTAAAAAATTTATAAAAATACAGCATGTTTTAATTTAGTTATATGAAATATGTCATTATAAACTTTAATTTGTCATTCTGAAGAAGATATCAAACGATATCGAAATATAAAGAAAATATAACTTATATGTTGTTATTTATTGACTATATAACCAATAACTTATATATTTGTGTAAATAATTTAAAAAAAGTCAAATATATTTAAAAGAATAATAAATAGTCGCGTATATTCGCCAAGGAAAATAAGATAAAATACTTATGGACACGAGAGGGCAATATATTAATGCGCAAAAGTGATCATAGCAAAATCTATTTTATACGCTCGATCAATGACTTCAATGATGTGCATTAATTATTGGAACTTGAAAATGTTTTCCTTCCTAGTATACTTGTATTTGCAAGGTTGTCAATATTTGATGCTGCATGTAAAATTGATTTCTATAAAATTGTTCGTCAATCATGAATAGTTTAAAAATCTCATTTTTAAATACAGGCTCACTGTTAAACAATTTTGTAGATCTACAGCAACATATACTGGCGGCTAAGTATGACATTGTTGGCATAGCAGAGACATGGTTAAAGCCGGAAATTAAAAATCTATTGTTGCTATACAAGGATACACGTTTGTGCGTAAAGATCGAAATACAAAACTTGGGGTGGTGGCCTAGGATTTACCTTAAAGATACCCTCCGTTATACCGTTATCTCAAATTTAGATGATGATGAAACGTTTGAACAAATCTGGGTTAATATTCAACTTGACAACAAATCATTAGTAATGAGTACAATTTATAGAAGATTAGAGTATCATTATTTGAACTTTATTGATAAATTTGAAAACCGCCTTGCACAAATCCTAACCATTACTGATGATTTTATTTGCGTTGGAGATTTCAACATAGATTTTTAAATTTAAATAAATTGGCATACATCAGATTTAACACAATGTTGTACGAGATTGGTTTAACTCAGATTATTAAAGAACCTACCAGAATCACTGCTACCTCATCTACCCTACTTGACCTCATAATCATCTCATCCCATGTAACTGTCACCGACTGCGGAGTAATTCCCGTACACCATATCTCTGATCATTCCTTAGTTTTCTGCAAATATCCAATTAATATTCTACAGAAGTCACTTGAGAAAACGTATCGCGGCTTTACTAAATTTCACCACTATAACTTTAGCTCTCTCTTGCGGTCGGTTGATTGGAATTATTTGTACGAACTTAGTAACATAAATGATATTGTCAATTATTTCAATGCATGCATTCTGTATATCTTTGATATTTGTGCGCCCGTAATAACGGCACGCATCACCAAACAAGGATCTCCTGGCTTACTGACACAATCAAGAGCATGATGTCCCTGCGTGATGCTGCGTTGCTGAAATTTAAAAACAAAAAATAACACACTGGAACTATTACAAGAGGCTTCGAAATCACACAAATTATGCTATAAATAAAGAAAAAGTGTTTATTTAGATTACCATATTCGTACAGATAAATCACACAATATACGGAAAGAGCTTAAGCGATTAAACATTTATTCCAAATCACGCATTGTAGAAATTCCATCTCATTTGAACAATCCCAATAAAATAAATGAAGCTTTTGTTTCCACATCTAAAAATAGCGTCAACAGTGATCTAATAAAATTTTACATGGAATACCTTATGTCTGACTTCTAAAATAAGTTAAAATTTCAAGACGTTACTGATATCGATGTAATGAGTATACTTTACAATATTAAGTCTAAGGCTGTGGGTGAGGATGGAATAAGTGTGCATATGCTCTTGCTATGCTGTCCTTTTTTAATTTCGTACATCACTCATATTATAAATGTATGCATCCAGTCTAACTCTGTACCCGAAGTATGGAAAGTTGCAAATGTAATTCCTGTCAATAAAAATTGCAGTCCAACGAACTACACAGACCTGCGTCCAATTGGTATTCTCCCAGTACTGTCGAAGGTCCTAGAAAAGGTGTTATTTAATCAAATGATGGATCATATTAATAAATATTCTATTTTCCTAAAACCCAATCAGGTTTTAGAAAAGGATACAGTTGTGCAACTGCTCTGTTAAATATAGCTGATGACATCTTTGCTGCAACGGATTCGGGAAAATTATCAATTTTAGTTTCGCTTGATTTTTCTAAGGCCTTTGACACTATTAGTCATGATCTATTAGTGAGCATATTGCATTATGTTGGCATCAGTTTAGACGCTTGTACCTTAGTTGGAAATTATCTTAAGGATAGAACACAACTAGTAGTACTCAATAATAAAAAGTCTGATGCACTGCCTGTAACCTGTGAGGTTCCTCAGGGATCGATTTTGGGCCCATTGCTTTTCGTCTTGTATACTTCGAATTTTTACAAATGTCTAAAGTATGTTAAGTTTCATCAATATGCAGAGGACACTCAACTATTCTACGATTTTGAGGAACGTAGTACAACACAAGCGGTAGAGTGCTTAAATAGTGATATCTGCTGTCTTATTAAAACGTCTGAGGAGCACGGGTTGCATATGAATGCATCAAAATCATCTGTGATGCTATTTGGTAAAAGTAAGGCAAGGGACCGACATAAATGTGCCGTACAAATTCGTGTTAAGGAGTCTATATTACTTGTTCAGGAGCAAGTTAAAAATCTTGGAGTGATTATGGACTCTAACCTTAGATTTAAGGCACAAGTCTCAGAGATGATAAAGAAAGCATTTTTAAATTTAAAACTGATCTTTCAAAATCGATACAGCATTGGTCAAGATTTAAAAATTATCATATGTGAGTCACTTGTCCTCTCGCAGTTTAACTACTGTGACGTTCTCTATGGACCTTGCTTAGATGCTACGAACAAACAAAGAATTAAAAAAATTCAGAATTCCTGCCTGCGCTTTATTTATGGTGTAAGGAAGTATGTACACATTTCACACAAATTAATTGATATACAGTGGTTAAATATGAAAAACAGAAGATTTGTGCACTCTGCTACTCTGTATCATAAAATCATTACTGGCAAAGTACCACCGTACCTCTATGGAAAGATAAAGTTCAGTGCAAACACCAGATTTTGTTCCTTAATTACTCCTCCTCGGCATAAAACCTCACATTTGAACGCTCTTTTAGTTATATATCGTCAATGTTTATAATTCACTACCTGACTATTGCAAAAAACTAACCACAAACCAGTTCAAAAAGCATGTCCATCAATTCATACTTGACCGTCAAATGTTGCAGTAAAATAATGTTGAAAATAGTAAACTACTTATTCATAGTTAATCAGTCATCCTTCTTTACTTATTCTATTCCTAGCAAATTCTAGATTTGTCAATTATGTTAAATTCATTTACACTGTGTCCACCATCACTATGTACTTTTACATTTACATTTATACACATAAACTTCTCTGTAAATTGTAATCTTCCGTTCAAAATTTATGTTAAATAAAATGGGTTAAGTGAAAGAGCAGAAGTAGTGACGTATGTAACTACTAACTGAACTTCGCCCAGTTGGTTACATCCACATGCATACTTACATAGGTAATTTTATACAATTCCATGTAACTGTAACTGTGTGCATCAAACTAATAAAAGGCATTATTATTATAATATATATATATATATATATATATATATATATATATATATATATATATATATATATATATATATATATATATATATATATATACATATATTATACATTTTATAAATTTTTAAAATGGAATCGTAACAATTTGGTAAATCTTCTATATCTTTTTTGCTATTACGTACGTTTGTACTAATTTTGATGAATAACATTTCCGAAATGAGTCGTATCTTATAATTATATTCTAAATCTAAAATTTTAACCGCGTCAAAACCGAAAGAATGTTTTAAATCTATAGTATGTTTTGCCAAAGCCGTACAATTTTGTTTTAAATTAACGTCGCCTTTGTGTTGTAAAATTCTATTTTTTAACGGTTGTAAAGTAGTACCAAGATATAATTTATTACAAGAGGAACGAGGTAGTTCATAAACGGTATTTGTTTTATTTATTTTAGGAATTTTGGTCTTTAAATTAGTGACTAAACGATAGCTGTTATTTATAAGGAAAAATACAGGTGTTATATTGAATTTGGAAGTGTTCTAAAATTTAAACTTTTTTATTTGTAAAAGGAACTGCAAAAAATTGTTAGTTTTGTTTTTACATTTTACTTATTTTATTACTATAAAATTTATTTATTTGTTTTTAATAGTATATATATATATATATATATATAGATAGATATTGGTAGTGAACACCATGTTGCGTTTGCCACATTGAATATCTTTATTTATAGATAAAACCGGTTGAGAAAAGGATTGGTCATATAGTTGTGATAAACGCAACTACAGCTAAAATTAGATAAGCTTTCTTAATGAAAGTTTCTTGTAGGACTATAAACAAACGCTAAAAAATCAAAAGGGTACCTAAAACACGGTGTAAATATTTCAAAAACCAACAACTGTATGGCAAAAAGTATACATAACTTCTTTAACGATAGTTCAACTTTAGGTAAGCTTTTCTTATACAATTTTTTCATGTAAAACTAAATAAGCCCTAAAATTCAGTTAGTTAATTGATTAATTGGAAGATCTAATGTAAGAACTGATAAGTAATGCATTAGTGAGTTTAAAATTCATACATTATTTTGCTTAACAATTTTTCTGGATTTGGTATTATTGCTATTCTATTTAAACTTATTCAATTACACTATACACAGATCGATTTTAATCCGTTCACAAAGGTAATACAATATCCAGGAAGAGGTCTATGTAAACACGGACTTAAGTAGTACAACTTAATTGTATTCCACAGCCTTCAAAACGGACATGAAATAGCCAAAACTAGAACATGGCGGTGAATGACAGTATTCCTATAAAAATGTGTAACTGTACTATATTGACCTAACTAAGTAGTGTCTCTAGTAAATTCGACTATGTAAACCAATCCTTATTCACGTAGAACACAATCTAAATTTACCAGTATGCGGTTATTAAAATTTTATTTTATGAAATGCCTATATACGCAAGTAATCAACCAGGTACACCACAGGATCCATAATTTAATCATTCAAATTTCAAAATATTTCTAAGTGCACATACAATTTTTAATTTGGATTTGTGCAAAGCCTGCACAATCAATAAGTTCTTTTTCGTACATATTGTAGTAAAACGAATCTTTCCAGGTACCTGTAGGAAAATATTACTAGCCTGTACCTATGTTTAATCCCTAGTACAGTAATAGTAACAAAATTTGGATTTTAATAACATTGTGTATTCGTGTATGGCATAAATGCTTTATGAATGTATAACATTTACTATAAACTAAAAGGAATCAAAATCTTTTTATGTGTTTGATTTTTTGAATTTAATTAACACTGTTTTATCACGATTACAATTTGAGGATATATAATAATGTACTGGATTTATAAATACCTGAAAATTAAAATAATAGAATTGATACCGCTTTCAAAATAATTGTTACGTACCTCATTACCGTCATTATTTTAGTTTAAGTTGCCTTTTTCGTTAACGCGTAGGTATAAAGTTTTACATTTCTGTGTCCAACTGTTCTTTAACTATATTCATCATCAGGGCTACCTGATGTACCCTAGATTAGATTGAAATATACTTAATCAAATATACAGTTACTATTAATTTCATGTTGTGTTAAAGAGGATTAAATTAGTGTTATACAGAAAGGTATTTTTTTTCATTCAATTGAATGACAGCTTATTTTTTTATATAAGGTAAAGTTTGTGTAATGCACGAGCCATACTTAATTACGGAGAATAACACGGATGTTTGATGAACTTGAATAAAGCAATTCGCTAAGACTATATCTTAAAGTGGATTCTACGACAGATAGAGTACTTTACATAAACCCCTAAAGTAATTTTAATACTAAAAATAAAACTTCATTTTACACGAGACTAGTATGGAATGTATGATTAGCTATCAAAAATTCTAACAAAAATACGGACTTAAGCAACTGACCACTTTCAATACCTTAATGAAAGTTTTCAGTAGGATCTCGCAATTTGAATGACCAAAAGCA